>CM022672.1:9005403-9175403 GCA_012295275.1 Chrysomallon squamiferum | reverse complement strand
TACTTCTACCACTACTACTATTACAGCTAGTGAATGCATTTACATCAATATTTGTTACTTTTACAATAAAAACATCAGTTACTATTATTAATAGCGTTTCTACTATTATCACAACTACTACTGGTAGTCTTACAACTACTACAACTACTGATGCTCCACTACTTTCATTACAAGACATAACGCTACCATTTATAAAAACAAAAAAATAAACCAGTTTGAATATTAATGCCACATTTTTAACTTCGCAAGAGGTGGCAGTATAGACTCCCATGAAATAAACTGTACGAAATGAACTAACGTATATGGTTACAAAATATACATTTTACAAATGTCCGGTCGCTCTCGCAAAATAGTTGTATGACATTACAAAACGGTAGGGCCGACTCATAATTCTTGAACGCGTGACCGTTAACACGGAATCATTGTTATTACTTTACTTGTTTTTTTTAACAAAGGGGGACAACGTTAACTGAGCAGGTATTGAACGAGGCTCGTTGGATGAAAGCAGATTCTTCGCTTTCTGTACACATGTTTCGCTGGAAGGGGGAAAAAAAGCTATCATGCTCACATTGCCAATTAGTTTTGATGGAAGATGATTTGCAAGCATTGATGCGTGAAATGTGTTCATTTTTTTTCTCTCTCCGCATTTTGTACAAATCACACATTAACGTCAGAGCGGAAATACCTTTGAGAAACCAATGCTGCCTTTTGAAAAATATGCTTACATATTTGCAATGTAGCAAATAAAAGCAGAGTGTCAAATAATTGTTGTTATGATAGTCGACCGTTTGCGTGTGATGTGTGAGCAAAACAACGTTTAATTGATTCAGCTTTACATCATTTTGCCGTACAAGTCTCACAAATGTATATATATATATTTTTTAATATATTTTCAAGTTTTTGTGGAAAGACCATCAGAAGACAAGACTGAAATATGCGATAGACCTCTCTTCTTACAAAAGAAATCTGGTTTTAATGCGGGGAAAAAAAGCGTAATCTATTATGAAGACATTCCGAGACCAAGATTTTACACTTACATTCGAGATGTGTGTTAGAGAAAATTAGCCAGAGACAATTAAAGATAAAATGTCTATATAATCTGAAAATTTAAACATTAAATCTCATTAATGTTAAATGTCGTATACAGACATAAACCTAGACAAGCATTTATTTGTTCATTCATTCTTTCATTTCGTTTACATTTTTTATTTTTACTTTTATTTATTGTTGTTGTTGTTGTTGTTGTTATTCTTATCGTTTTTTATTTGTTTCGTTCTTGTTTACTATTTATCCACAGTTAAGAGTTTTTACTTCAGTATCCTATAAAAAACACACACTAGCCTTTATGCACATTCATTCATTCATTTTTTTTTTTTAATCTTTCTGAATTTCTCATTTCTCTTCTTTCTCCTTTATTAAATTTAATGTCCAAAGCCAGTAGTTTTTACTCCATATTTTTTTTATTCTTTTAACATTATATTTTTTCCTCTCTCAGAAAAATTATCAAATGAGCCAATTCCTCAAATTTCCCACAGAATCTGCACGTTACAGATTCACGCGGAATGAAAGCAACAGGTGAATGCATGAAGTTCAGTCAACCGAATCGGCGTCAAGATCCGCATCATTGCTGTTTACATGTAGGGATGCACCATAACGAGGGTTATAATTTCGGTAATTGCTAACTAAGAGCGGAGCAAGTGTCAGACTATTTGACAATCATTAAAGCACCCAAAGGAAAGATAACAATCTTCACCAACAGGTGCAATATACTAAGCAATGAAGCATGTCTCAAAATTAGTGCGAAGCAATATGCAGTAAACAGATCGGGGTTTTGAGCCAACAGTTTTTCTCAAGGCAGCCAGTATTTATATTATTATTATTATTATTATTATTATTATTATTATTATTATTATTATTATTATTACTATTTAGTAATATATATATAAAACTTAATACAGAAAATAAACTATCTTGGTTCTATATGAAATAAAATATTCAGTAATTAAAACAGTTTTCAAAGATGATGAAAATGATACTTGAAAATAAATGAGAATATTATAGTAATACATACATACATACATACATACATACATACATACATTTTCACGCACACACACACACACACATTTATATATATTCAACGTTGCAATTTGACGTGCACTGGTGTATCTATGTGTGCGCATTTTTCTGTATTTAACAATATAAGAATAATACATGTATTTGTTTATATACATAGTTATTGCATATCTGAACCTCTTTTTATTTCCATACATGTGTTTAGTTAAAAATAATCTACATATCCATTCTTCGTTCAGACCGCAATGCCATTAAAGCCATATTTTTATTTTGAAACTGGAGAAAATGTACGACTGAAATCAAATCTCCATCGGAAACACATTAAACAATCCTATCGTATTTTTCAGCTTAGATGCCCGCTCGTATATTGTCTTTTTTGTTCTTGATTCCGTCGATCCCTTGCCATTTAACACTTGACTTCCGTAGGCATTCCAAATCTTGCCTGTTTAAACAAACAAACTTACATCCCTCCTAATATGCGCCGCGCACCGCATCAGTTTAGAGCCTTGAATATTTTTTCAAGTGCTCTGAAATATAAGTAATATGTTTCTGGATGTTCATCCATTGTTTCCTTTGCCAACAAAGGCAGGAAAATGACTTTCAAATTACCATATTGGATATCTAAAGTGATGTAAAACAAATGCTAAGAGGCCGACAAAAACGTCATGACGTTATTATATTGTTTCAGAAGACAAACAATGGTTAACGGTATTTGCGCAATGCTCTGACATTTTGCACGTGAAAACAAACGTAGAAGACTTGTTGTAATTAGGCCATTGTTGCAGAGGATAGACGCAGGAAGAATTATTGCAGCCGTTTTACATTTGGGCCAGGGACACCTGGATGAATTTAGAAAAAAACAGCTGGGTGGATACAGACAACGATCGTCAAGGGATTCGAGAACAGCAGAAATTACGATCTATCAGATGAAATTATTGCTAATGATTGCATACAGATATATTATGTCAACATATGTCGATCGCACACAGGTTAAACACACAGGTAACACACACACACAGATATATAATATGTTACAAGAGCAGAACAATATTCACAGCACAGCCATAACAACCACAACAACAATAGTTTAAATATATAGTTTTATGGCAGATTTAAACAATATAAAATAAATTGTAAATACTAATGATACTTTGAAAATTAATATTTTGTCTTCAGTAGTCATATTTCTAAAGCCTTTATGTTATTTTTATCAGAAGATACGTACAACAGTATTTACTTCTCCCATATCACTATATAATTTCTAAAACTGCAAATCATAATTATATTACAAATAGATGAAACGATTATGAATAAATGTGTGTGTGGTTCGAGCACTATTCCAAAGCTCTACGCTGTAGAGTAACCTATGTTTGCATCACAGACTGTGCATGTTTGAAAGACTAACTTAATGGACTCTAGCTATGTTGCTGGTTGAAGAAGGATGGGAAGACTGCGTTCTAGATTCACGTGTTTGTTTGAAACACTAAATTTAATGGACGTAGCTCTGCTGGAATCTTCAGTGCCTCCATCTGAAACATCATGTCTCATACACTTGTTCGTTTTAACGTCTCTCAACGCCGGGGCAGGTTAATGATGATAATTCAGCGAGTGATAAACACACAGCCAGACCGAAATGGACGAGTCCTCCTCACTGACTCTGTTGACGCAAGAGCCGGGCTGGGGTTTAAGTGGCGAATGGTTCCCAGACACAGTGCTTAGCTTCAATAGAAATCCCATTATTGCCTGCGAATAGATCGAAACATCGTAATTGGGGTTACAGCAATCAATTTTGTGGTGCTCATTCTGAAGCAATTTGCCATTGATTGTCTTTGCGATCCTTCCACCATGATTTTATAGCCAATTGTAACGAGAAGACGAAGAGTTATGACCCCTCATTTGCTTAACAACACTTCAATTCTATTCCCCTTTCGACAAAGTAAAATTCCGAAGCTTCCCATTTAGCCCCGGCCATTCTAAATAGCTGGCAAGTTGATGGCTGCAAGGAACCGTTCACTTCTAATATACCTCGTTATCCGCTCATCTACGTTTCAATTGATTTAATAGATGACTTTATCCGCCAGTCAGAAAATGCGTGGAAATTGGCACTGAAGTACACGCTAATCGGTATTGAACGCAGTGAATAGCTTGGGATGTTGTCTCCTTCTTGTCGAAGGAAACACGGTGATTATTGCTTCTTTTTTTCTTTTTTTCCTTTATCTTTCTTTCTCTTTTCAGTCCGTGACGTGCATGTTTTTCGATAAACGGTTCCCAGACTTTGTCATTTTTGTTGGCGTTATTTGAACAAACACAACGGCTTGCAGTCATTAGACATTCCCTTCAAATTTTTAAATTTTAATAATTTTTATTATTATTATTATTATTATTATTATTGTTATTGTTATTGTTATTGTTATTGTTATTGTTATTGTTATTGTTATTATTATTATTTGTTTTCGTTTAATTAAATATTGTTAACTGAAGTAAAAGAAAAATATAAGAAATAAAGATTATTTTATTTTACTTTGAATTAACATATTAAAATAAATGATGTTTTTTTTTTTTTTTTTAAATAATAATTATTAAAATTCTCGATTTTAAAACGTTAGTGTTAAAATTTTATAACTTAAAACCTTTTTTAATAAAATATAAGTAAATCTTTCGGAATAAAGAATTTGTGTGAACACATGCGTGCAAGCATATTATTGGTATTGTTATTATTATTTTAAATCTGTATTCCGGAATAAAGATATTTGCTGGTATTTATTTAATGTGATCTTTTTAATTGTTTGTTTTTTTGTTTAGGGTTCAATTTTTTTTTTTTTTTTTTTTTTTTTTTTTTAATTATATTAAATCTTTGTAATAAATTCCTCGATTAAGGAACTAGTATGAATAACTAAATAAATAAATAAATAACAATACTAGAATTGTTGATTTTAAACTTAATCACAAAAAGACAACATTAATTTCTTAAATTGTTTATGTGGGGTTTTTTTCTGGTTACTAAGGTATATCATAACTGTCTTTTCTAAGTTATAACTAGAAGTTATTTATTGGAACATTTGTAACTAAATAAACATTGGCAACATTCCAGTGTTCTTTGTAAACTTGCTTTTACATTAAAATGTCTGTTTACATTTATTTATATTTTTCATTTTATTTATTCTATTTATTCTGTTTATTTTATTCTTATTTTATTTTATTTAATATTCTTTATTACTATTTTATTTATTTATTTATTTATTTATTTATTTATTTATGTTGTTTTTTTACATAAAAATAAGAAATACATACACGCTAAAAAAAATATATATATATATATATATAAATAAAATAAAATAAAATAAAATAAAATAAAAAATATAATTAAAAATAACAAAAAAAAATACTTAAAGAAAGACAGAGCAAAATATTAGTAATTGATTAATTTTCGACTTAACATATCCTTTTTCTTGAAAAAGATATTATGTATTTATTTAAACTTTAAAATTTATACATAATTCAAAAATAAAGGCTGGTTAAAACAATTGTCCTGAAAATAACGTTTCATTGCATTAGTCGAGTTTTCTCACATTCGAATGTTTTGATTTTTTAGAAAAAGGAAGAGATAATAAATAATTAATAGTCTGTTTAATATTCAAGATGAAATTTTTTGTTTTTGATAGTGTGGATGTGTGTGTGTTTGTATGTGTTATTATTGTTGTTATTGCTGCTGTTGTTGTTATTTCTGTTATTATTATTGTTGGTGATTTATTTATTTATTTATTTATTTAAGAAGAAATTAGTTGGAAAAATGACATGCTCATACTTTGTTTACGTTTCGTTAGAAGATATCCTGCAATAATGAATCACATAATTCAGGCACATCACTTATGAACATCAGAAGAAACCGAACCTTAAAAAAGACAACGAGTTAGTAATTTAAAAAAAAAAAAAAAAATTAAAAAAATAAAAATTAAAAAAAAAACTTTACAGTCATTAGAATTAACACCACTGTCCAACATCTCAAACCATAACTCATAAAACAAACACAATTCTTTTAAAAAAAAAAAAGAAAAAAAAAAAAAAGATCGTTAATTAAAATCAACCAGTAAAGAAAGACCTTTAACCGGAATCTACACGTCTTCGGAAAGAGGAGCAAAAACGCGTCATCTGGCTAACAGATTTAAACACGCCACGCATCATGTACAACACAACATTTTGTCTGCACACGAAACGACGTGGATTCGACTTGTCTAAGCTTTTAACATTTTCGCTTACTTTTCTCTTTCCTCGCAACGGCGCGATTCATGTTCGTTTCGCCATGTCATGTTGCACAAACATAATTTGTCATGTCATCAGAGTAATGATTGATCATTGTTTTGTCTTCGCAACTGAAGATATTTTACCAGGGTTTTTTTTTTTTTCTCAACTTCCCAACACGACGACCTCAATGAATAGTCTAACATGAATCCATAGGAAAGTGAAATAATACTCTACAAACATTTCTGAAGTTCTTTTTCAACAAAAATGTTGACATTCCTACACGACTGGTAGGGATATAATGTCATAATGGTGGTCCTGTTGTTTTTCTTTACAGCATAGATACTTCAGTTATTACTGCTAGTAGTTCTGCTACTGCTGATACTGCTGTTGTTGTAATTATTTTTACAGCAGCAAGTACTGGTACTAAATGCATCAGCTACTACAAGTTCTGCTACTGCTACTACTACTATTGTTGCTGCTACTACTACTGTTATTACTACTACTAACTAGTACAACTACTTCTATTAAAGTAATAATATTAATACAAATAAAACTGCTATAACTAAAACTAGTCCTTTTGATTTTGATATTATTATTACTGCCACTACCATAATAATATTAACATTACTACTATCATTTCTTCTCTCGTCGAAACCATTACTATTACGTTCCCACAGCTGATACAAATAACACTAATACTACTATTACTATTTTTTTTAAACAATCAAACCCGGTCCTCGGACTTTTAGAGACCCGGGCATTTTTATATCACAGCATCTTAAGTAATGGAAATTTGTTTTGTCACATCTTTTTCACAGTTTGATACTAAAACATTAATAATCAGCTTTTCGACAGTTTTACTCAACTCAAGGAATATTTACATTTTTTAATTTTATTTATTATTTTAACATTTTCCCCTTTAAGATCTCACGTACATGAGTTGGCTCCGTGTAGCATGTGGCACCCCCGGGCTATGTCCAAGTTACCAGTACTTCAACCGGTCCTGACTACAAATAAACTGTTGTTTGTGCTGATGCTCCTCATACTGTTACAGCTATTGTAACTACGTCATTACTACAACAACTACTACGACTACTATTACTGCAATTATTACACCTACTGCTACTACTAATGCTAAACCATTACTATTTCATTTAATCTTACTAATCTGCCAATCTAGAACTGTTACAACTTTCATTTTAGTCGTCATCATCATCATCATTATCCAGATTGTTGTTGTGGTTGGTGTGATTGTTGTGTTTGTTGTCGCGGTGGCTATGCTCCTACACCGAAGATACTTATTGCTCTTGCCTTCGATCAAACATTCATTCTTAGGTGCAGATGCACTTGGCTTTTCTCTATTTTTATTTTTTTTTTCTCTAACAATCGATTTGTTTTTTAATAATCTATCACTGACTTTGTGTTCTTCCTATATATTTCTCTGATTATTGTTATTTTATTATTATTATTATTATTATTATTATTATTATTATTATATTTTGAAAATCTCTTTCTTTTCTTTTTTCCTTCCTTTTTTCTTTTCATCTTCTTTTCTCTCATTCTTTTTTTTATATATATATTTTGTATTATTTTTTTTCATTCATTTATTTGAACTATTATTATTATATCTTTTTTTTTAATTATTATTATTATTTTAATTATAAAATTAATTTGTTGCTGTGTATATAAAATAGACTGATAGAGAAGACGGCGTAGTAGGTGGAAGTTCAAATGTAAATGAATGTCGCGAAACGAGACTTGTCCTAGGATCAGTACTCACCAGTTTGTATTCTGTACTATCGCCCGATCCAGCTCAGTCTCTTAAGAATGCCTGATCAAGTTATCTTCTCTTCCTGGAAAGATCCATCTAAAAGATTCTTTGCTGGTAATTGAAAAGAAAACGGAATGTCTATTGCATCATTGCTCTCGCTTTATCCATAATTTATTTATGACGATAAGTAGATTTTAAATGTTTTGAATGCGTTGTAAAAATATATATATATATATATATATTTTTATTTTTAATTTCAAAATAGGATTCAAGCTTTGTGAGGATAAGTAGATTTTATAAACCATTTACAATCATGAGTTGTCTCCCTAAACAGAATGCTAATTTCAGGGAGTTAGAAAAGTCCTTATAATATTATTTACTAGAAAAGGCATGTGTCGGGATTTGATCACAGCATCTATCAAGCCGAATGATCTGTTGTTCCGTACTGAACACTGTTTTAAACAAAATTTCATGAATGTTATTAGAAAAAAGTTTTTAAAAAATCTGAAAATGTTTAGACATGTGTGAACAATAAATGTAAGTTCTCAACATAACTATAAGCGTTTTCGTGATCCTTGGTTTTTTATATATAAATAATAAACTGCGGTTTGACATTTTCAAATATACATTATTTCTCTAAATTAAGGTAAATGCTGGAATACGTCTATTAAGATTCCAGCTCTTGAAAAACTTTCAAAGTGTGCAGTTTAGCAATATTTTATTGATTAAAGACTCTGTCGAATTGCATGGCGTCTGCAAGTACTTTAACGTAAACATTTAAAAACAAACAAATCCACGATTTGTATTATAAAATAAAATATAAATTTTCAAAATGCGCTTCAAAATTGTTATATTGTTATTTTTATGCCTCTTCTGTTTTATTTATTTATTTTGTCGTCTATAAGTGTGAATGCATATTATGTGAACAGTTATTTATATGTATTATTCGGGGTTTTGGTGGGGTTTTTTTTCATCATCGTCATCGTTATTATTATTATTATTATTATTATTATTATTATTATTATTATTATTATTATTATTGTATTTGTGATTGCTATTAGTATTATTATTGTTACTGATGTTGTTTGACGTTTAATATATTCAAAGAAAATGTATTACTTCTATGTTCAGTTAGCAGAGCACACACATAAACACGCGCGCACACAAACATACAACAACAACAACAATAATAATCTAAAAGCGACAAACACACAAAGACTGCATGGCGTCGCGTTTAACCCTAGCGAGGTCAGGCAATCCATTACGAAGGGAAGTTTGGAAACGAAAGGCAAATAGTGTTAAAAGCATTGGAAAGCACATAATGTTCTTGTCGTTAGTGGCGAAAAGGCAGTCGTAGTTGGCTAAGTTGAAGTCAAATGTGAAACAGGCTTCACAAAACCAACACCGATCTGCGTAAACTATAAAATATTAACCACATTGTCTCCACAGAATCGGGGCAATGGGTTTATGACAATAGTTTCATTGGAAAGCTTGTCTTCCGTGCGCCGCCGCGTTCGCTTTGATATCTTTCTCGTCAGAAGTTCAAAACGAGGCTTTGATTTGTTATCCCGTTAGTCACGTGCAACATATTAGATATAAAAGAGGATGGAATAAATGTTTGCACGTTTCCTTTGATCGCGTGTTACTGCTAGTCATTTGATAAATTGCCACAGTTTATCGGAATTTTTCAGTTGTTCCTCGCTAACGATATCGTCAAAATCCAAGCCAGATGGAGGTGAGAAATTCTAAGGTATCGTTTCATGACGAATAAAGAATTACTGAGTATTGTTTCTATCTCTTTCGACTGAGAAAAAAAGTGTCGAGGAAGTAACTGAAAGACACTCTTGTGAATACTTGTAAATATAGCAAATGTCAAAAATAAAATTAAGATGAATTCGTTTAGTTCGGTCTGCCTGTGTGTATGAAAGTTTTTAAACGGATGTCTAGATATGGTCTCTCTCTCTCTCTCTCTCTCTCTCTCTCTCTCTCTCTCTCTCTCTCTCTCTCTCTCTCTCTCTCTCTCTCTCTCTCTCTCTCCATAAGTATACAGATAGATATGAGAATATATATAATTGTGTATATGCATTTACATTTAAGAAAATCGAAGAGAAAATATTTAATGTAAATAAGTTTTCACATGAAAGATAATATTTCAGTCCAGCTCTACTGAGATTATCTGAAATTAGATATAAGTAATAAAATAAGTCTGAAAATAAAAATATTAAATTACGCTACAGTAAATATTTCATAAAGTATCTTAGCACAGACTGAAAATTTAATATAAATTTTAAAAATAATAATAATAATAATAATATATATATTTAAAAAGCTGGGAAGTAAATATCTTGCCAGAACATTTCATGTGAAAATACAAAAGTAAGGAATATAAAATTTAACAATAACATGGTTTATATTTAAATATATATAAACTGTAAAATTAAAATTAGTTTGAAAGGAAAAAAAAAAAAAAGAAAGTATTTAAATAAATATATCAACAACAACAACAACAATAATAATAATAATAATAATAATAATAATAATAATAATAATAATAATAATAATAATAATAATAATAATTGTATTTATAATGAATAATTAAATAAATAAAAGACATTAACAGTTTATTTGGTTGTTAATTCAAAGAGTCATAAAGAAAGTAATAATTTTAGCCTGAAAGCAAAATAAAAATGTTCTGAAATAAAACAATACAAGTAAATTACAATGATCCTTTAAAACATTAACGAACTAAACATGTTGTTGATCTACGTACATTCTCTCTAAATGCTGAAGACAACTGTCATATCGACATTACATTTTACTTTAAAAATTCTCCCAGCAAACCTTGCATTTAGAACTAAAAAAAAAAAAAAAAAAAAAAAAAAACGTCCATAATTGACGAGTAATTGTTATGATTTATAACAAGGGATGCGACACCAGCTATCATCGCCGTCTGCTAATAAGCAGTCCGCGCTTTCAGTACCCGTCGTCTGCTTCGAGAACGTTAAACCCGCGTTCATTGCTTCATTGTGCGAGAAAGAAATCAAAATTTTCAAATTGAAAGGAACCAGTCAAAATAGAACTTGACGCCATTGTTTCTACGCGAGCCGCACGAAGTCTCTATCCTCGGATAATGCGAAGAGATCTTGAAGACAATTACGGGAAGGGTGGGGGACGATTGTTCCAAAATGGGTTGACGGTCTCTCGGGAAACATCACAGATGGGAACCCGAATCCTTCTGAAGTGCGGACGGGAAGAGGGTCCACTCTTAATAGTATGTTTGTCACATTTTTTCCCTTTTATTGGGACTAATTAGTGACATTTCGTTCCGGAAAGGGAAGTGATATATTATGTGAAATTTTAAAGGAAGAATGAGATGTTTGTTGAACATTTGTATTATTGCTTTGTCAGCTGTGTCATCTCTGTTTACGTAAAACAGATTACGTCTGAATAAAATTAGTTTTTAGTATTAGTTTTATATAATAATTAAAAGAAAGTATTTTTCTTTAAATCTATTGGATTTTTCGTATTTTTGTTTTTTTTTTCTTTTTTTTTTTTTTTTTTTTTTTTTTTTTAGGAGGGGTTATTTTTTGGGGGGTGTTTTTGTTTCTTTGGTTTCTTTCATTTTTTTTTTTTTTGGAATTAGACACACACACAGAGAGAGAGAGAGAGAGAGAGAGAGAGAGAGAGAGAGAGAGAGAGAGAGAGAGAGAGAGAGAGAGAGAGAGAGAGAGAGAGAGAGAGAGAGAGAGAGAGAGAGAGAGAGACTGAATTAAGATACTGAATACTGATGGACATTACAAATCAAAGAACACATGTTTTCAACTAGCAAAATGCCAACACAAAACAATATACTACGGCAGAAATTACTACAGCTTTAGGAATAATGCTCAGGCTAATGCAGTTTGTGCAACATGGAAGCCATAAAACCATTTTACTGGACCTCTTGCAGATCACACTGAAAAAGGCGGGTCACACATTTGCAAGCAATATCAGTGTAAGTGCCTGGTTTGATTTGCAACAGCACTTTCTAAATGTCGAAAGGATCGTCATCGCGACAGAGACATTACCGTCAGCAATGCAGACCTCCGCATTCCTGGAATTAGTCAGGCAATTGGAAGGTAAACTCATTGCAGTATACTTACAACGTTTTGATAACGCGGATGCTTGGTGAATGAAGAAATGTTTGGAAGATGTGCGATAAAGACATTTAAATAACCGAGGCAGTAAGTTATGTAAGACAGACACGGAAAAAGAGAGGTGGACAAATGGAGAGGCAGATACAGAGACAAAGAGAGAGAAACAGACAGACAGAGAGACAGACACAGATAAGAGAAAAAGACGTTGCAAGATAAGGAAATTGTGAAAAAAAGCAGTCAGAGAGGAAGACAGAGGCAGACATGCACATGTACATATATATATATATATATATATATATATATATATGTATATGTATATGTATATATATATATATATATATATATATTTATATACACACACACACAGACAGAACGTTAGCCTGACCAAATGCCTGGTTTCAACAATAAATGTTATAATATTAGAAATAATCATGTCATTTTACTTCTACGTGAAATTACAATAGATTCTAAATTTCAAATAGATTTGTTTATTTGTTTACTTACTTATTTATTTATACATAAACAAATTACAATTAGCATATCTTTTCGAATCACTTTGCGTTTCATTCATGACGTTTCTTCCAAGGTCTTAAAACTATTCTATTTACGTTTTCTTTTTTTATATTCGATAAATAAATTTAAAAACCCTAAAACACATGCTATTATAACATTCATTCTTGCTATTTGTTCTGGATTTATTCCCGTTCTTACTCGTATAAAGTAGTTTATAGATGAGTATCTCTGACAGTGACAAGAAAATGATTACAAAAAGCTTTTACAACACAATCCTATTCCGTGTAATATATCAAACAAAACTGGGTGCAGAGTTAGTGGAAGAAAACATATTAAGAGTTTCAATAAACATATATAAAATTAATTTAATCCCTCAGCCTAAAGCAAACACCTGGTTTACATAAATATGTGCCTGGCATTTCGTTCAGAAACGAAACAGCCGAGATGGTTTGGTTTCCGAAAGCTTGCAGTGAAATGAATGACTTAATTGAAACGCCCATTATACAGGAGGAGCAAATAAACATATTGCATTTCCATGATGCTTAACATTTTTTTATTTATTTTATTTTCCTTATTTTTTGCTGTTTTTTTTCTTATTTCGCCGGCCTTACTCTAAATGATTTCCCTAAAGCTAAATCGTCTACACGCTTGTTTTGTTTTGCTTACGTGTTGTATCCAACTATCGAATTCCAAAATGACAAAAAAACATGTTGCTTAAAACGGCTAACTTAAGTCAGGTGCAGTTGCTGCTAATGCTGTTAGATTCGTAGAAACATCTCTCTCTCTCTCTCTCTCTCTCTCTCTCTCTCTCTCTCTCTCTCTCTCTCTCTCTCTCTCTCTCTCTCTCTCTCTCTCTCTCTCTCTCTCTCTCTCTCTCTCTCTCTCTCTCTCTCTATTTCTCTCTCTCTCTCTAAATATATATATATATATAAAGATGAGAAAATATGACAAAATTATAAAACCCATATATATGAATGAATAAATAAATAAATAAATAAATAAATAAATAGGACTTGTATAATTTTGTATAATTTTGTCAAATATATATATATGTTTGTTTGTTTGTCTGATTATTTTATTAGTCTGTTGTTATTATTATCTTCTTTTTCTTCATTATCTTGTTTTCTCCCTTTCTTGCTGTTGGTATTTCATTTCAGTCAGGAGTAGAGGCCGTTAAGAAAGATCTCCAAATCTCTTATTATATTAAAAATATTTCTTAATTCCAGTAAAACTATAAAACAGAAATTCAAACATTAAATTAAAAAAAATAGTAAACTTATATATATATATATATATATATATATATATATATATATATATATATATATATATTACTCAGTATAAAATAAATTCTAAAACAGACAGTTATTTATTTTTTACTTACAGATACTTAAGGATATTTTATTATTATATCCCTTAAATGTCACAGCATTTGTTACAAACAGCGATTTCATAGAGAAATCCTTCTACTGTTCTTTATTAAGAGCCAGTATCACTTATAAATACACCTTTTATAGACGACATTAAATATACCAAGTCATTGCTTTAATGAACCAGTAGCGAGACACAGAATAGTGATTATACTTGAATAGAGACAACTGTCAGCCGTTGAGAGTCGAGCCTGTTGCCTACGACAGCTACAACGTCTGCCACAGCCACTGAAGTACATCACGCTCCGTTCCAAACCTGTTAAGAAACTAACACTTTTTATATTATGGTGTCAAAACATTTGTGTTTATTGAGTCTTGGACTCCATTGTGGAAACCACTTGGAGATGTTTAATTCGAAAGGGACCCACAGAAGGAACTAATAGTTGTAAAAGGTCATTCTATTAGCTCGTGAGATGCCAAGTAATTCACCTCCATTGAAGAGGGATTTTATCGCCAAATTAAACAGCAATTCCGCTGAAAAGATTCATCATCGAACTAAATGAAGCGAAGATGAAACTTTTGAAGGAAGTTTTGAACTCTTTTTGTGAGGGGTTAAACGCGATCATGAGAGGAATACATTTCTGTTTGTTGTTTGTGCTCAAACAGTTCGGTGTCCGGTTTTTCCTTTTCTTTCTCTAGTGCAGCTGAGAAATCCTGTTTCTTTGTCTTTCTCGTCAAATATATTTTATTTCATGTCTTTGTATATGTATATTAATGTTTCTGCCTAATATATGTGTGTGTGTGTGTGTGTGTGTGTGTGTGTGTGTGTGTGTGTTTGATTCCCTAATCTACTTCATTTATTTATTTCAGTTTTTTCTATATTGTCTATCTCTCTTTCTCTTATTATCTGTCTTTCTTTTATTTCTGTCTGTCCCTTTATATGTCTGTCACTCGTCTTTTACTTCTGATACCGTTTCTATACATATTTGTTCTCTTTTAAATAAATAATATTGAGATTATAAACCTTCCGTTACATTAAGTAATCTTTAAAGAGAAGATAATCTAATTATTTTTATAATTAATTGAAATGCATATGACTGATCATTATTTTAATAATAATATACTGATATAAATTAAAATATTTATTGAATTTTATAAATAAGTATATATTTTGAAGACTTACATATCATTTTAAGTCTGCATTCACTATGGAGCTTTTTTGATGCTTTTCATTAAATTATTCGTTTTTACTAAAATTATATTAAATACACTGTTCATTTCTTCTTCATTTTTTCACATACAGATCATAGCAAACATTTTTAATATGAAATTCTGAATCAATACAAACCTCTTCAAACTTTAGATTTGTTCTTCTTTTTATTATACAACTGAGAATTCTTTATCCAAAATGCTTGGGAAATGTTTCGGATTTAGGAATTTTTTTGATTTTGGAATATAATGAAATAGTCGGAAAATAGGATCAAAGTTTAAATACGAATTCCATTTATATTTAAAATAGAGCTTATACAAATAGTCTTCATGAAATTTTAATATATTATTTTAAATAACTTGGTGCTTAAAATGAAGTATATTTATGCAGAACAATTTGAACATTGTACTTTTTCGGATTTCAGAACCTTTCGGATGTCGGACCTTCGGAAAAGGGAACCTGAACCTATATAATCATTATCCAATTATTTTGTTAGTATCATTGTAATTTTCTTTCTAGTAAAAAATAATACGAATTATATTTTATCAAGAATATATAGGTTGTGAAGAAGACGTTAATAATAATATTTGCAACAACAACAATAGTAATAATAAGAACAAAATAATGATACTTTTTTAGCAGTAGTATTAGTAAATAATGATAATAGATGATGTCGAAGATTATTATCACTGTATTGATTTGTAATAAATAAATAAAGAAATAAATAAATAAATAATCACCGAGAATTTTTCTCTGAATTATTTATAATTATAAACAATCCTAATCTGCTTCGAAATCATATTCAGTTAAAATATATATATATATATATTAACGTAGAAAACTTTGAACAACCTCACGAACTTTTACAGCCAAACACCTCGTGACAGTGAGCAGATTTTTGAAAGATTATTCATTACTACACCGGGGGGCACACTTTCTTCCACTACTGTATACACAAACAATGTGTTCAATTCTCAGACCTTTTCTCTCCTCTTCTTTTTTCCGTCAATAGTTCTGAAGAGTTGTTTCCCAATAAAAGACGTGTCAAGAAGATCCAATTAATTCTGTGTTTAAAAACCGTTGAATTCTGAACGATGGGAGAAAAGTTACGTTTGCCAGTTTAATTGAATCTAATCACAAGCAAAGAGGCAAATCCAATGCAGGCGCGCTTTTCAATGGATTGTCTATAGGAGATAATACCGATTTCTTTCTATCACCAGTCGGTTCCCTGATCTAGCAACGAGAGAAGAGCTCTCAGACCAAATTGTTGTCATTTGTGCACTCGAGATATTTATTCAATTGACTGCAGTCTTATTGGTTTTTAATTACCATTAAACTGTCGCCCGAATATGTTTCACTGTAAACAGATAGCTGATTGAAGTTCTTCCTTTGGTGACATTTCCCTCCGAGCTATTTACTGCCATTTCTGGAAGAGGATTCCGTTTTGCTCTTTGCTTGCTTGTGATAGTTGAGTGAATGGTGTTTGGGAAAGAATAAATTGGAAAAAAAAGTTTTAACAGACGTTTGGCATAGTATGATCCTGTGTGAAATGTTTTAAGAATTATATTTGAGAGGTGTTTGTAAGTGGTACGGAGGACAATAAGAAAGAAATACAAAGGTTGCGAAATGACGATATTAATAAAATAAAAATTATTATGTTGTATTTTGTTTCTTTTTGCTGTTCTTTTACTTTTTAAATAATATACCAATTTTTTTTTTTCTTTTTTTTATCAGTTCTTCACATTAAATTTTTGGTATCGGTTTAATACCTATGATATATATATATATATATATATATATATATATATATATGTACGTTTTGGCAAAATTGTAATTTACAAACCTTATAAATCTGTCTAAAAGAAAATGTCAAAATAAAGGGCATTTTTAATTGATTATTTGTTTTTAATCTTCTTTTTCTTTTCTTCTTTTTCTTCTTCATCATCATTATCATTATTATTATTATTATTATTATTAGGATGATTATCATCATCATCATTATAATTATTATTCTACCATCATCGTCGTCATAATCATCATTATTATTAATATTAATATCATCATCATCACTATCATTATTATTATCATAATCATCAGCATCACTACGCCTGTTCATTTCTAATTCCGATGACACGGTATATCTAACCACACTCACACTGACGAAGCAACCACAGCGTACGAACACGACACAAACAAGACTGAATTCTACACCTCTCGTTTGTATGCAAATCGAGGCATGTGGCCGAGCACCATCAACCTGAAACCATCGCCCCGCTGTGAAATGACTTTGTCCTGATGATTTTGTTGATCCTGGATTGTTTCATCTTTATGGCATCTATCGTCAGCGGGTCGTTATGATATTGCACCATCGCGGGTTCTCGCCTCCTTCCTGCCTGGTATCATGTTGCTATCACAATACGGCTAAATGTGGCCGTGCTATTACGCCTTTGCGTAACAGGTATTAGGTAACAGGAGCGGCCATTTGCGTCGACTGTTCGGCTGTTAATGATGATGATATAGTTTAGTCAATTTGTAATTAAAACATTGGGTAATTAGCGCTTCTTGTTTTATGGTTTTGGATAGTTTTATTGTAAAGGTTATCAACGATGTGATATGAATGACGGTTGTGGTGGCGATGATGACGTTAACAACAACAACAATAATAATAATGATGATGATGATGATAATAATAATAATAATAATAATAATAATAATAATAATAATAATAATCAAATAAATAGCTAAATAGATAAACAAAATTAATAAATAAATAAATAATTATGACAACTTTAGATTATGGTAACGGCATTGGTTAAATAAATAAATAAATAAATAAATAAAAATTATCATAGAGAATCTTTCTCTGAAATATTCATAATTACAAACAATCGGAATCTACTTCCAAGTCGTATTGAATTAAAACAAAATAAATTAGTCTGAAGAACATAATAATTATAACATCAACAGAAATCACAATCTAGAAATTATAAAAATAGTTATGTAATCTGTCCTTCCAAAATAAGCATTATTGTGATTTATCTGCACATCACAGAAAACAAATATATATATATATATTTTTTTTTTACATATATTCAAAAGAAAGAGAGTACATCTGAAGACAACAAACATTAAATTCAGCTCATGAGGTCGACACAGAGAAGCGATCCCATTAACTATAGCACCATCGACAATAACAACAATGCTCTGATTTTAAAGCCAGTCATTAGAGCTACAACACATGTCCCACGTTTAGATAAGTGAACTGTTAAAATAATACTTAACACATAGTTGTGAATGATAAACAAAGATTACATTATGCGAGGCAAACTGATTAAAAAACTGTTTGAAATGATCGTTGTAGAGGTATTACGTTATCAAAGAGAGAGCTGACGCCACGTTCCGCATGCTTGATTAATAATACGTCGATATTACGATTACAACGATGATACAAATACGTTTTTTTGTGTGTGTTTTTTTATTGTTATTGTTCTTGTTGTTGCTTTTTTTATTTTTTTTTTTTTTTTGCATTGCAATTTTTTTTTCTTTAGTGGATTGTTCTATAAATTTTTAAATTTTTATGTTATTTGTTGTTATTTTTTTGTAGCTATTTGTTTTTTTTTTTATTTTTATTATTATTATTATTATTATTATTATTATTATTATTATTATTATTATTATTGGTTTTTCTCCTTTTCTAAATATAAATAGCAAAATAACTAATTTTGGACTGGATATCACTGTATCAGATGCTATATAAACGGTTATTAAAAAATCCTACAAACTGTTATATTAAAGCTTTAAAATGATCACATAAATCATCAGATTCTCAAATAATTATAGGCACTATCGTTATCTTATTATCTTCAAATACAGCAGAATACTATCTATTCAACCAGAATAAATTGGTAATTATTCTAGGACAGAATAAAATAAATCATTTTATAATTATTCACAGAGAGAATAAAATAATATCATTCTGTAATTATCACTGGACGTAATAAAATAAAATCGTTTTCAAATTATCCTAGGACAGAATAAAACGATGTCATTCTCTAATTATTCTTGGAAATAACAAAATGTTAGAATTCTCTAATCTCTCTCAAATACAAAAGAACAGAGTAAAATCGTTATCTAATTTTTTTCTCTTCCTTACCAATAAGAAAAATACAATCATCAGAACATACATTTAGATTCAAACTAATTATATGTCAGTGCCCAGAATGTCTTCCTATAGAAAGCATACCAGTAACAGTGGCATGACATTATAATTGGGAAGACTAAGTTAATACCTTCTGTTTAACCTTACTGACAAATCCTGTGTAAGAAACTATCAGTGTCAGTTTAGTACCAGTAAGATACTTTAAAAAGAAACACTTGACAATTTTAAACGTTGTTAGACTTAACACTTGAAATTTCGGGGCTGACACTAATAAGAAAATTGACATTACGATATATGCAGGTTCTGTGAGAGATAACTAATACAAAACTGACGTATGAGAGTTTGGAAATGAATTGAATCATTATGAATTAATTCATTAACGAAAGAATGTTTACCGACTTTCTCATTATAGCTATTTCTGTGAACTCCGATTTAAAAAGAAATAATAATAATAAAAAATAATGTTCTCACCACACGGTGAATCTTTTATATGCATATAACTTCAATTAGTAACAAGCACGCACACGCACGCACACACACAAACACAGACATACACACACACATGTATATATGTCACATACCGAACTCTTATTTAGTACTACCTAGCCAAGATAGAAATATTTTATTTCTTTGGACGACGCACTATTCACTTCGATTTGAGGAATTTTTTGATAAAATTAAAGTTTAGCGTAAATTTATATTATCCTGCGTTGCTTTCTTTTCTGCTCAAATCTGTTCATCATATCTTTAGCTTTCGCAAAAATATTTAGTAAAGTGAAAGAAGAAAGAAAACGAAACGGGAATTATTATTATGATTATGATTATGATTATTATTATTAGTAGTAGTAGTAGTAGCAGTAGTAGTAGTAGTAGCAGCAATAGTAGTAGTAGTAGTAGTAGTAGTAGTAGTAGTATCATGTTCATTATTATTGTTATTATTATTTTAATATTAAAATCAATATTTAAAATCAATAAATAATAATAAAAACAATCAAAATAAAATAAATTAATTAATCAATATCATCTAAAACAAGATTTGCAAAAATAAAAAAAAATTAAAAAAAAAAAAAACAGTAATCATTTCGATAACAATAATCGATTTATTTGTTTTTATTCCAATTTTCTACCATCTAAAAATGGAGAGAAAAGATACTCAGTGCACTTCATAAACCAGACAAATCTATTTCTTGTTTTTATTACAAATGTATTTTCATAAAATCCATACTTCGTTATACATATATACACATGAGTGTGTGTGTGTGTGTGTGTGAGTCTATTTGTGTGTGTGTGTGTGTGTGTGTGTGTGATGTGTGTAAACATTTTTTTTCATTTTTTCATTAATTTTATTTTTTTTTTTTTTTTTTTTTTTTTTTTTTCACTGATCACTTACAACATAATATATTTCAGCAAATAACAATTATTCACGGGGAGTGTTGTTCCGTCTTCCCATTAAATCGCTCATCTGTAATTGCCTGTCGACGTCGATGAGCCCAGCAGATTTTTGGATGTTTTCGGAGTCGCTCACTTTATTTGTCTAATTGTATCTTTGGCCGCAGGTACGGAAACAATGCGAATACACGATGCTTGCCCTGTCCGATAAATATAGGTTCTGTCAGAGCCGAGTCTTCGTTTCAGATTAACACCCAAATTGGTGCAAGTGGCAAAGGTCTGTGCTCTAGATGAGTGCGGCTAATTGGTGTGATTAATAACAGAAGATGGCACTTTGGGCGTCATTACTGTTTGCTAATGAGCTTTCTGCCTGGCTTCGAGATTGACACCTCTAATTGTCAGATATCAAATCTACAATCCCTTACGCGTTGAAGCGAACCTGGGAGCAAGTTATTCAAATTAAAACAGAATTACCACCATGGATGTTCCAACAACCGTTCTTTGAAAATCCATTAAGTAACAATGGCTTCTCATAATGGTTCCAGATTGTTGTAGCTATGAGCAGGATCTTTAAATCGACTCCAATTCCCACGTGACTGTCGCATTTGGTGTCTTCGAAATGAACAAAGGCGGTCCCAGCAAGATGTTATAATGCCATGTGCCTATTGGAAAAGAGAAAAAAAGATCTTTATTGTGCAGTGAAGGGTTCGGGGTAAGACGCGGCAGAGAGTTTGTGTGTGTCCCAGAGGTAGAAATTAGTTTATTATTGTTATCTGTTTTGAGGATTTCCCCAGAGCAAGAGAAAAGAATGCATGAAACATAACGAATAAAGAGATAGTTAGATAAATAAATAAAGTGTTGTAAATCAGCGAAATGTATTTAACATCAGTCGGGACACAAAAACATTGTCAAAACAATAACTAATATACAGCCAGAAACATTTGTGCGTAAACATAAAGAATAAGAAAAACTAACAACAGGCAATTATCCTCGGCTTAATTGTACAGACACACAGACAGACAGACGCAAGCTACACAGCACTGTGAAAACTGGAAAACTAGTTTGGAATGACGATACTAATAATGCCATAAACAGACAATCAGAAAAGCAAGAGCGCTGCTTTGACTGTTTTGTTAAAAGAAATTCAGACCAACACGTAGTTAGCATTTGTTTTCTGAATTCTCACTAAAGTTGTATTTATTATTTAGTGTCATTAGGTATATTTATATCATTAGAAAGGTTCTGTTAAGAAACGATAAATTAAAAAATGTATTTTCATTAATAACTAGTGAACCCTGAAATTACTACTACTACTACTACTACAGCTTCTAATAATAATAATAATAATAATAATAATACAGTTATAGTAGTAGTAGTACAGTAATAGTAGTAGTAGTAGTAGTAGTAGTAGTAGTAGTAGTAGTAGTAGTAGTAGTAGTAGTAGTGGCAGTTGTAATAGTTGCAGTAGTAGTATAGTCACAAATACAGGAAAAATTAAAGTAACTAATAAATGATAACTTTTTAATCTTATTCAAGTAAATTTACCATTAAACGAGAGATTATTTTTATTCGTCTAAAATAAAGCCAAATTAATAACTGCGAAACAGATCGGGTCACTATAGCAGAATTAGTTTTAAATAAATGCATTGCAGTAATACTAAGATCTTTCAAACTGACGTTTATGCATATTCCTGAATACTTATCACTGTAAAAAAAATATAAAATTTTATAACATCATATGTCGTAGAATATGCGGTCTTTATATAGTCAATTTTTATTCAGTCTTTTATTTGACTGAAACTGAAACTTTGACAATCTGTTGGCTTAGAGTATGAATATTTTTTAAACAAATCTGCAGGGATCTTCTTTTATTTATTTTATTTTTTATTTTTTTTCTACTTTATCTTTTTTTTTTTTTTCAAACACTTTATTATGATGTAAGGACATACTACTTCACGTTATTTTCATAGATATCGCTCTTCTACGTCTTCAAATAAAGAAACCGTATTACTCGATGTCTGATCCAACTGCTCTCAGAAATACGCCGTAGTGATAGAACGACGAACCCTCGACACGAACCCAGCTATCGATCTGTCTCAAACTGCCTTGATCATTATACTTATAATCAGTGTTTATATCCGCCTCTCTGAAAATTGAACGTTTGAAATCTCCACGTTAGCCAGGGTTAATTGTATTTCCCTGTGCTCAATTGTAATGCCACTAAACTTCCGTCACCACGTATAATGCTGTATTCAATTAGCCGACAATGGCCCGGAGCATCCATTCAATGTGATAGTCTAAATGCGATAGAAAGGGGCTGATGGCTATGATTTCCATTCTAATCAAAGTGTGATTATTTTAATCGCTCCTCGCTTCCTCAAGCTGATTTGCGTAAACCCTTTCCTAGAAACTGCCATGAAAATAGAAATAATTTTATTACGTGGGTTTAGGAAGATTTAGAACGGTTTAAATTTTGTTCGCTAATTTTTCGCACTGATCCCGCGATAATGCTCGGTTCCTTGCGTTTTTAGCGCCGCGCGGTATCCCAAATCAGTTAGTGTCATCGTTAAGATCTTTTCTCCGGAATTCTGTATCCCTTATATCCAATTGTATGGCAGTAATTTTATTATTGGGATTGGAAAAAGAGCCTGAAGGAATTAAAATGGTCGTTCCCGTTTTTGTGGCGAAGCTGGTCTGGTTTTCAATGCTTTAATAGCAAACTCCGACTGAAGAAATAACAACCAATCAAAGAGTTTGACAGAGGAAAATCTGTATGTAATTTCCTAATGGAGATTTTAAATTTGATGCAGAAAGAAAGAAGAGTAAAAAAAAAAAAAACCCAGCAACAACTGTACGATTTTGATGTAATTATGTTCGTTATTTTATCACTATAATAATTATCATCATCACAAGTAATCATCATCACCATCATCATCATCATCATCATCATCATCATTATAATTATTATGATTATTATTATTATTATTATTTATTTATTTACTCTTTTATTTATTTTTATTTTTGGTAGTAGTTGTAGTATTTTTGTTGCTGTAGTAGTTGTGGTAGTAGTACACATTAATATTATAATGATCACCACGATAACCATGATCATCGTCCTTACTATTATCAAAGATGCCATAATTATAGTTTTTGTTATTATTATTATTGTTGTTGTATTTTGTTGTTGTTACTCTTTTTTATTATCATCATCATCATCATCATCATCATTATCATCATCATCATTATTATTATTATTATTATTATTATTATTATTATTATTATTATTATTATTATTATTACAATTTCAGGTTATTTGTAGCGTAGCTCTGATAAATGAACAAAAAAAAAAGTTATCTAGACGATGAAGAGATATGAAATTAATAGAGGAAACGACACCCTTGATACACAAGCTTTACTCATAACAGAAAATTTATATCTGTGTTACCACTATACGTTAAGACATAAACGCAATTATTCTTACATGCATTTAATATACTGCAAACATTTCACGTAATCTTTTATCTCAGAACAAACTAATTCATAACTGATTTATTTACTTTTGTAATTTCCTTTATTCTTTTAATATAAAAAAGTGGGGGGAAAGGAACGAATAAACGGCAATTCTATTTGTCTCTTTATTTCGGATGTAATTTTTCAACTCAGCGAATTCATTTCTATTTTGCGATATAGAAAAGTACCGTTATCGCCATCGTTATTTCAGACCCTTGACAGAAATCACAACGCGGCAAGAGTTAACAATCCCATTTATTTCTGGAGACTTTTTAATATTCGTAACAGTATTGGGGTCGAGCCCACGACGGTTCAAAGAAAATTGTAAAAGATTCTAATAAAATGGCCGAATAAAATGACCGATTCGATTGCTATTAAGACAAAGATCAGTTTATAATTCTGAAATGGGAAAATGTCTCCTCTCATCATGAATCATACCTTAGAGATCATCAGGGTTATCTTTTAGCGCCGAGTAATAAGGAAGATGATGTCCCTTCCCCCTTTTTTCATCTCTCCTCCTTTCTCTGAACGCCTGTCCTCCGTCCCTTCACACACTTGTGTTGTAGATTTGCCTGACAAAGAGAGGTCAAGTTCTGATAATATGAGGTATTTATTAATACAACAAGATTAATGGTAATTAAATTTTCTTTATTTCGTCGTTGTCGTTGTGGAACCCTCTCTCTCTCTCTCTCTCTCTCTCTCTCTCTCTCTCTCTCTCTCTCTCTCTCTCTCTCTCTCTCTCTCTCTCTCTCTATCTGTCTCTTTCTTTCTATTCCTGTATCTACCATTGCATTACTGCTTTGTTTATCAAATTAAGTTATTAGAAGCTTTTTTTAAAAATAATAATGGAAATATGTATGCTAACTATTTATTTATATATTTATTTATTTATTTATTTATTTATTTATTTATTTATTTATATATTTATTTATTTGTTTGTTCATAACGTTTTAGTATATATTTATCTATGTAACTATTCTTTGTTCCTCTTAATCACCCAATGGGTTAACGCATAATTTAGTAAAAGTTAGTTACTTTACCATAGTTTAAACTATTATTCATTTTTTTTCTTTAATTATATCAAATTTGTTTTATTCTTCGTACTAATTTTTTTCTTCATATTTTAAACGAATGAGTGCTAGCAAATTTATTTTATTTTATTTTATTTTTGTTCTTTTTTTTTTATACCTGTTAATTATCAAAGTCATTTTTTACCATGCATACAATGAAAAACTATATCATCAAGCATGTAATAAACATCAAGAAATGTTCCGGCCTTTGTTAGGCTTTTCTGGACCATTTATAACTTTAACTAATCAAACGATCCGAGATGATCTTCTTAATAATTAGGATATTCTTTTCTCATACACTTTTTTTTTTTTTTTTTTTTTTTTACCTCCGAGACAACCAAACAAACATCAACAGCATCTTGGCGCCTGGTCTTGTCACGTGGTCACAACGGAGCTGACGTTACCGTCCACGGACAAAACAACATCGATGTGTATTCAGAATTAGTCTCTTTTAGCGGCCTTTATGTCTTTTCCGATATACTAAAGCCTTCCGTCCTAAACAATGATGGGCAATCGTTACTGTATGCACTGATGCTGTCCAAATGTTATCAGATCGTCGGTCTTGACACGCGAAAAAGGAACAAGTTAACACAAAACGGTTTAAATGTGCTGCCGCTGTTTCCCTAACAGGGTGGTAATTCATAGCAAGGCACATACTTCAAACAGAAGAGCCAGGGTGTACCACAGCGTACAATGCTTGCAGACGTATATCTAGCTCCATCCAGTATTTGCAAAGAGGACTTCTAACCTATCGTGCCACGCGGCCGAGACATGACGGCGCCAACAGCGCTGTTCGTCGTGGATAATTCTAGTTAATTCTACAAAACGTTTTCTGTTTTTTTTTTTTTTTTTTTTTTCCTTTAAACCAAAAAAAAAAAAAAAAAAAAAAAAAAGGAGAGAATAATAAGACAAATGATATCCATTTATTGTCGTAATGGTAAAAGTATTAGCGGTATCGATGCTTGTGTTAGTAGAAGAACAGGTTCCAGACTGTTCATCCGGCAAGTCTGGGGCCGAGATAATTTGTGGATAACAATAATAATATAATCGCACAAAACCCCGCACAAAACCCCTCACAAAACATGAAAAGCAAAAAAATAAATTCTATTTAAAATAGATATAAATTAATGATATTAACAGTAGCAATAGAAGTAAACGTAATAATATAGAAGTAGTAATAGTAGTGACAGTAGTAGTAGTAGTAGTCGTAGTAGTCGTAGTAGAAGTAGTAGTGGTAGGAGGAGGAGGAGAAGAAGCAGCAAAAGTAATAATAGTAATAGCAGCAGTGGTGATGGTAGCAGTAACACTACTACTACTACTACTATTACGTCTACTATTACTACTACTACTGCTACGACTATTATATAATAATAATAATAACAATAATAATAATAATAATAATAATAACTATTATTATTATTATTATTATTAATATTATTATTACTGCTACTTCTACAACAACTACTGCTACAACCATCACTACTACTGAAACATTCTTCACCATTATAATCATCATCAAAATGAAAGACATGTAATAACTGTATCGATAAATTGTACTGGTTTTTGACTTTTCAAATTCCCTTCCAGCGTATGTCGAAGAAGAACTGGCAGAAATATTACACCCAAACTCTTTCAAGTGTTGCAGCTCTGAAATGATCTTTTGAATTACGCTGTTATAATTAAAGAATAACATACCAGGCAGGATTCCGATAAGACCAAATTACTCGTGTCCCTATAAAACCACATTTTCTTTCACAAGAAGCAGACACTAACGACACCAGCAGTTTTACGATCATTGAAGCGTTTCTGGGTAAACAAAAACAACACATAAGCGTTATATGCCGATATAGTATATAGTTTCCTGTCTGCTGATTTAACAGGGAGAAGAATAAAAAAAAAAAAAAAAGAGAAAAAGTTAGTGGTAAATGTTTGAAAAACATAATAATGTAGGTAGTCATGTACAGGTCATCGAGATTTAATGCTGCGGAGAAGCATATGCTTGTGGATTGCAATCTCCAAGACGTAGTTTTGCATGGAGCGTGACGCCAGTAATAGCAGTCATACCAGACGTTTTCAGACTAATGTGTTTCTTGCTTTATCCCATTCTAAATCTTTTGATCGTCTCGAGTCCATGCCTTAACCATCGGATACGTCTGTATTTCCAAGTGTATTTCTGTGTGTCTGTCAAAACGAATTTGTCTTCATGTTGAATTTTTCTTGTCTCTATGTCTGTCTGGCTGATTGCCTTATTATCTGTCTGTCTTCTAGCCCACCCGAATGTTTCCATCTCAGACGAGTGTTCCAACCATCTTTGTCTTTGAAAGAACTTCGCATGCAGAATTTCGTCATAGATCTGTGTCTTTATTTTAGTTTCTAATCTATCTCACTCTGTGTATTTTTCTCTCTCTCTCACTCTGTGTGTGTGTGTCTCTCTCTCTCTCTCTCTCTCTCTCTCTCTCTCTCTCTCTCTCTCTCTCTCTCTCTCTCTCTCTCTCTGGATTTTATGATAGGTCTGTGTATTTTCTATTCTCTCTCTGTCTCTCCATCTTTTTCTCTCTTTCTCTCTCTTTCTATTTCTGTATCTTTTCTCTTTTTTCTCTTTCTTTCTGCCTGTTGGCCTCTCTCCCTTTCTTCCTCTCCATCTTTTTCTTTCTATCGTCTCCCTCTTTCTGTCTCTCTTGCTTTCTCCTTCTCTTTCTCCTCTCTACACTTTCATCCTCTCAGTTTCTTTCTCTCTCTCTCTCTCTCTTTCACTGCCTCTCTCTTTTCGATTCTTCATCGATCTTTATCTACAGCGTTTAAATGCATTTTTATTCCCGAATAAATAAATCAATATTTCTGTTTGTTTTCCTATTAAAGTTTAATCCTGCGTTCCCACGCAAAACTCATATAACACACTAACTCAAAGCTGCTTCAGTAATCCCACCGCTAATTCGATTACAACCACTGCCGATAAAGCCATGATGACATTCCCATCCCACAGTACCTAACCATACGACTTTACTAATCGTTCTCATGCGAGTTAACAAATTACTGACAGCAACAGGTGATCGCCCAACACGGTCAACCGACAGTGTCTGTGTTTGGCGATGCACCATTGCCCTTTACAAGCACAGAAACGCCACAGAGTCATCCAAGATTGATAAAAAGTGTTTAGAACTACCAAAGCAACTGTCACGACGATTTAAAGCCCACTGCTGTATATCATGTAGAGAAATTATTCCTCGTAACAGGTGCTATTCTGAAAACACCATGCGACATTCAATATTATAAGAAATTCGTTTCCCATGACGATATTATCAAGTTTGCTGATTAAACTTGTAAATTTGGGCAAAAATTAAATGGTTTGAGAAAGAAAAAATACAAGGAGAGGGGAAAAAAATAGAGAAAGGAATTTAGCATAGAAAATAATTTTAGAACATGAAATGTTGTACAGTTTCCATGGTGGGATAATAGATACTATGAACTCATTTTGTAGAAACTGAAGTAGCACCAACATCATTGCAAAAAGAGTTGAACAATAATTTAGTTGATTTCCTTTCCTTAGTAATAACAATATTTAATTTTATCAGTGTTAACTGGAACAGGCTCTACAATGTTCACTGTTTTAAGTTACCGGATTCTTTATTTAGACATATGCGTTTTAATTCAGATAATTTCAAAAAGTTTAGTGTTCAGCAATTAATTTTAAAACTTTCGGGTACCCAATTTCTTGTTTACCTAAAATATAAATAATATTTCCTGCCCAAAACATCATGAAGACATTTTGACTTAATCTATTGCATCTTATGACATGGTTAGAAAATATGTCACTATTTCGATTACAACAGTAGTGGAAACAGAATAGATCAACGAAACAGTATTGTCATATAACACTTTAGAATTTCAAAAATTGTCATTTAGAAAAATAATGTAATGGGATAAAAAATTTAAAACGGATAATATTACGTGCAATGTTCTAATAAATGACTTAAACAATTTCATCGACGGGTTTCTGGCTTTGCTAACTTAATTACGATCCCACGATGTTATTTTGAACTCCATTTATTGTGTTTTTACTGCTTCGTACCCTTCAAAACTGCGGGTGATTCCATATCTAAACATCACAGAATTCTTTCAGTTGATGCTAAATTCTGTTCCAGTCATTTGATTTCAGACTGTTTAGTTCTTGCTCGATTTAAAGTGTCTTGTTTGCACAACGCATTTTCACTGGCAATAAATCGCAACAAAACCTTCAGTTCCCGGCTGATAAAGATGTCGATGGTTGCTGTATCTGGGAAATCTCTGCTCTCACTGGCATGTATTACAAGAATAGTTGTAAATGGCGCAGGAGTCTTCACCGTGGTTAAACGGACACGGGTCACTTCCCAGCGCCATCTTCTCATCTCGTAACAGGTCGTTAGATGATTTACTGTAATGTCTGGAGAGAGAGGAGTCACGGTTGACAAGACCCAGCTGTCTTGACCTAGATGCGTTTCACGATAGCAAGATCAATGATCAATGTATGTATGGGTATATATGTATATGTGTATGTATGTAAGCATCTGAGTATGTGTGTACGTATGTATGAATGAATATATATGTTTGTGCGTATGTATAATTATATGTATGCATGTGTGCATGGATGTATGGATGGACGGCTAGATGGATTAGTAGGTGTATGAACGTGTATATATGTATGCATATATGTATGGATGGATGGATGGATGGATGGATGAACTAATGCTGGACGCATGCATGGCAGGATACATGTTCGTACGTCAATACCTATTCATGTATGTATGTATGTATGTATGTACGTTTGTATGTATGCATGTATGTATGTATTTCTAAAACTGATTAATTCGGAATGAGATATTCTAAATTAATAAAAATCCATTTATAATATTTAGATAATGACTTAAAGCTAATTATAACCATTCGATTTTCAATGCTATTCGATTTAACTATTGCGTTAGAATTGTCTAAATCGCGATAAACATTATTTTACCTGCCTATGGTCGAAAACTGCACTCAGTACACTTTAATTACAAAGCACATTAAATGTTTTGTGAAGCAATCAAAATGTTATGATATTATGTTGTTCCAGTCTCTTTAAATATTGCTGCAAGCTATTTGGGAAATGAATCCATACAGTCAAAATCTCACAGAGCTTGTCCAAGCCCTTGTCAAAAATTAAACACATGAAAAAAAGAATGTTTTGTCAGTGTTAATCAACAGCTGAGGACTGTATGCTAACATCCTTACATATTGCACAATGGCCGATAACATTACACACGTAGAACAGCCCGGAGTCGCTTTCCTCAGAACACAAAAAGTCATGAATAGAGATTCTGATATGAATGAATTCATTATTAAACAGTTAGTACAGATCTAATTGAAAACCAACTGACGAGATATTGGAAGTCTTTGCAGCAGTTGTATAAATATTTGCTGTGCTACGGCTTAAACTATTCGTACGGGTTAATACAACCTTTTATTGGCCACTCGTCTGGCGGACGCGTTTACTGGCAGAAAGAATATTGTCGTAAACATGGCAGACAATCAGTGAAATTAGCCAACATTCACCGGAGATTTTTTCAAGCAGAATGTATAAACATTAGTGATAAGCTGACACAAGAGAACACAGATTAAACGTACTTGTTAATCGTTGATGACTGTTGGAGTATGACAAGGATGTATTCTCACTGCCTGTCTTTACATGAATTTCGTCAAGTTGTTATTTTGATTTCTTTAATGATTTTCTTGCGATAAGAATATATTTTTTGTTAATATCACTTAATATTACAGACAGACAAACGGACAGATAGAAATATGAGAGAGAGAGAGAGAGAGAGAGAGAGAGAGAGAGAGAGAGAGAGAGAGAGAGAGAGAGAGAGAAGAGAGAGAAACAAGAAAAGAAAAGAAAGAAATACAAGACAAAGCAAATACATGACAGTGTACAATATGATTCTCAGTCATTAGTATGCGACAAGGTACACTTTTCCTTCCTGTACTGTATACCCTCTGTATCAAAATAACACACTATTCGCTCGTTCGGGTAGAGGTTACGGGATGGATGTTTATGGGGCCAACTCGCAGCAATAATATAATCAAGTTCACGCGACTAATACAGATTATACTACGGTGTCGCTTCCCAGTCATATTCCCGCCCAAACAATTAATTTGGTGTCATATGAGCTTGCTGTCAAATATTTGCATTTTGCTGGCGTGACGACAACAATGTTGTTAGGGAAATCAAAACACGCTAACAATGGGGGACTTTACTGACAACTACGTCAGTTAAAAAACACGAGCGAGCTGAGAAGCTGTCGCTGGTTCACGGGTGGCCCCTGGCGGCCAGCTCTGTTTGTCTTTCTCATTACCGACACAACTGGAAGATTTGAGTTTCTTACCGTGTACTCATCAAGGCGACTTAAATTACTAATCTTCTATTAAATGATCGCAACGCTGGGGTAGTATGGAAGGTGTACTTAAATACCGTCTGGGAAGTTTCGTGAAAAAAAAAAAAAAAAAAAAAAATCGTTTAGTTTAATCAGAAAACTAGCTCTCATGAATTTTTTAAAAAGTGTTTTTGTTATGTGAGTTTCAGTAATCGCAAAGAATTATCAGTAACATAATATGAGACGTCCGTACTTAATCATATCCTTTTTTTTTTTTTTTTTTTTTCGTAAGTGGAGGAAAATGGGAGAAGCAACTTAATTGTTTACCCCGTCGTATATATTCGCTTGTAAGTAGAAAATGTCACTTTAACCGCAGAAGAACTAAATCCTCTTAACCCTCACAAAGAAAAGAAAAGTAAATTTATTAAAAAAACAAAACAAATGAACAAATAAACGAAAGAATAAATAAAAAAGGCAAACAAATAAATAAATAAGTATTTTTGAAAATAAAGAAAAAAATATCGGCCATCTCTTATATATTTTAAAGTCAAAGTAAAGTGACTAAAACTTAATGATTATTCTCTATTTCACAACAAATGTTTTTTTTTTTGTTTGTTTGTTTTTTGTAAAGCTCTATAGCATGACTTTCCTGAACAACTTAATTAACAATATCTCATTATGTTTTAATACTAGAGATTATGAATTATCAAGGAAACTTTCCTTGTGTAATGATATTATCTCTTCGTCAGTCTATCAACTAATAACCTAATAATAAATGATCTTTTACATGTACCTTACCATAAACAGTAAAATATTTCGTAAAGAAGATAAAAAGCAGAAACTGCAATGGAAATTTGAGCTAAGAGCTGTCTACTATTAAAAAGAAGCAATGAAAATATATTTTCTTTTTTTATGATTTTCCATTAAACTCCAAGACCCAGGTTAAAGGTCTTATATTCATGTATTTAAATCTTAAATGTCATAATCCAAGTACAAATAAAGATAACATCTTATATTATAAATTATGCATTCGATTTTTTTATCATATTAGGTCTCATGTCTATTTTTTTTTATTAAATCAAGACGCAGTGGTCTGAGATATAAGGTAAGGCGAAATACTGGACTTTCGTAGATATGTTTTTAGGAGGACAAGGGTTCGAATCTTGTGACGATCTTCGTCCGCCCTATCAGTTTTTAATACTCCTCTGCATCTTTCCAGTAAAGTCAGTTCCCTGCGCTGGTTTGTCAGAGGCCGAGATGCTGACTTTGTCTCCTACGGGATGCTGCAAATAAAATATTTTTTGTTGGTTGTATCGTTCGTGTCATAATTCCAGTTACCTATGAATATTTACTATATGCATTATTATGGGTTTTACTCTTTAAGGGAACGTACAAATGAAAGACTCTTTCTGCTAGTATTTAACAGTGGCTTATGAAATGGTAAACCATCTTTTTATCTTTGGTGTTTTCACCATACAAGACTGGCATCTAAAACTATTTACACTGCTTAGTGTTGAGATTATTTTAAACAAATGACAATTATTTACTTTCAGTTTAGAAACTTTTTTTTTTTTCTTGATTTCACCATGGACAAGCACAAAAATATGCCAGAAGATTTTGTTAACTTTCAGAATTCCTCTTTCACTTTCAAAACTAATTAACATCTTCATCACTGACTAACACGTGGCTATATAAATGTTTCTGTTGGGAAATATCGTAATTACCTTGTCCCAGATAAGACGCTGACACCATCGTGCCAATACCAACGTGCTATCTGCTGATGACAAGTGGCGTTACTCTAGGAAACTTATTGCTAATTGTACAGCGCTAAATGAAGCCCTTTAGGGATCACCTGCGGTGTGCATCCCTTCATCTTGATTCTGTCTGTCAAGGACTCATGGTGGTCGCAGAAGGCAGCACGGGCAGCACGAGCTGGGCTTTTTCTTCTGGCGAACTCAGAATGAGCACGTGTTGACAGTGTTATTAAACAGACAGTTAAATGTGTCGACGTTTTGAGGAAAAGTTAATGTAATGTAATTACTAGTGAAAACTAGTATATGCGTAAAAGCTCAGACATTTTTAAAGGAATTATATTTACACAGTTAAAGTATTATTTCATTTGCGTTTGAGTTTTTTTTTCCTTTATTTGTTCTTTCATTCTTTTATATTTTGTATTTAATTCATTGTCATTATTTCTTCTTTTTTTTTACTTTCACTCTTTTTTTTCTTTCGTTCTTTATTTGATTTATTTTTTCTTGTTCCTTTCTCTTATTGCCAGTTACATATACTTACTTACTGTTTATTTATGTATGTATCTATCTATATATATATGTATGTGTATGTATGTATGTATGTATGTATATATATGTGTGATGTATTACTTTACTGATCTTTGTTCTGTAAAAACTATATCAAAAATGTTAACTTTGCTGATTTAAAACTGCCAAACAAAAAACTCTGAAAATAAATATTCAGATACATATATATATTTTTTAAAATAATTTGACAACATTAAATAAATTTTACCTTTAACTGTGTAATTCCACAAACCAATTATCACAACACAGTCGTGCACTAACGCCGAAACAAATGCTTACAGACAATTTCAAACATATGTGTACACTCTCACATACTGACTAATAATTAAACTTAAGTTTGAACACTGATAATTAAAGAAACACATCATCTATAAAACAAATTGCTTGGGGAAGAGAAATATTTGACAACACGCGTGTGGCATTTTTACTGATACATCAACTCCATTTAGATACTGCCCTAGACATTTTATATATTAAACTGCGTATGCCGTTTCCAGGAGGCGTGACCTATTACGATAACAAAGTCTCCCCACAGCCCCATCTTATCTACACGCGATGACATGTAGCAGAAAATTGCCGATTTCGCCACTTATTAGAAAACCTCGTAGATATCTGTTTAAAAGAATTTCTACAATAGAAGTAATGAGGAGACCACGTGTACTGGAAATCAGGTTCAGACTGTTTCGCTATGTTTTAATTTTGTTATAGTGGAGTTTTGGGTACTGTTTTGTTATAGTGTGATGTTTTTTTATAAAAAAAAAAATATTTGTTGTAATTAATCTTGTTATACTGACGGAATTAAAAATGATAATGATAGTGGTAATTTTTTTTTGTGAAGTTGTAATTGTTATTATTGTTATTATTATTACTATTATTATTATTATTATTATTATTGTTGTTGTTGTTGTTGTTATTATTATTATTATCAACATCATCATTATTAATGCTATGCTAAAAAGAGAGAGATTTAACTTCAATAACTTTCAAAAAATGGCTTTTATATTTAATTTGATAAGGAACTACCTTCTTTCTTATTTAAATTCCGTGTTATTTATTCTCTATTCCACCTCTTCCTTTTAATTCATTTTTGTTATATTATTTTTCATTTTACATTTTTATTTACTTATCTATTTATTTATTTCGCCTCTGTTTCGTTGCCAGTTTTTTTTTTTTTTTTTTTTGTAATATAATTTAAATTACAAAAATAAACATTACTTAAAACTATTTTCTACCTCCTTCTGTTCTTTCTTTCCTACTTCCTCCTCGTTTTGTTTCTTTCATCATTCTATCTTTCTCTCTTTCCTCCTTCGGTTCTTTGTTCTTTCCTTTCCTGTCTTTCTATTTTATTATTTCTAAACTGCCTGCATCAACAAAGTCCACGCGATCCTCCACTAGGGAGTTATCTGGGCCCACACAGTTAGCTTCTTACACAGTGATCCCCTCGTGTAAATTCACCACCGCGTTCTAACGGAGGCCTCTAATTATCTTTATTTAGATGTTACCAAACACTGTGGAGGATATCTCTCTACAATAATGACAAGAACAGAGCCAATCAAAGTCTCGACTCTGCAGGAGATTTGCATTTTCTTTACACCGACGTTTATACACGTGTGCGTCTAATTATCTGTGTCTACGGGTGATTCTTTTGTTTTTAATACGTCTCTTGCAAGTTCTGGAAAATACTGTTGTAGTGGTAATTGCTGTTGTTGTTGTTGTTGTTGTAATTGTTATCGTTTTAGTGTTGTTACTGTTTTTTTTTTTTTTTTTTTGATTGAATGACTGTTTTTGTTATTATTTTTTATTATTATTATTGTTGTTGTTATTATTATTTTTATGTTATTGTTGTTGTTATTTTCGTTTTTATTGTATTATTGTTTAGCCTAATATTATTACTAAATGATAATAATACTGCTACTATTACAACAAGAATTATTACTACTCTTACTCTTTTAGTCTTCTTCTTCTACTACTTTTTTTTAATTTTAATTTTTTTTTTTTTTTTTTTCGACAGAGAGAGGGAATTGGTTTTTGTTTCTTGTTTGGGGATTTTGAAGGGTTTATATATATATTTCTTCTGTTTCTTTTTTTTGTTTTTTTTGCTTCTTCATAAACTGTTTAATTGGTCAGTTTGTAGTAAAAATTCAAGGTTTGTTCTACAAACAGGGAAGTATCTGATTTTGACTATCACATCCTAACAATAATGAAAAAGAAGTCAATGTGAAAATGTCCCATGCCACAAAATCTTTTATGTTCACGTATGTGAGAATAGGTGTGAACTTTATAATAAGTTCAGAAAATATACTTGAGACATGATTCCCTTTAATTTAACACTGACTTAAATAAATATTCTTATTAAACATTGAATAAACAACTAAACAGATACATTTAGTTGATATAGCCCAGTATTATTCATTTTCAGAACAATACACGGATACAAATAAAAATTATGTAAGGTTACATAATTTATTTTTAAAAAATTTATAAAATCAAACCCTAAAATGAAAGAACAAGCAAAATAAATAACCAGTTGTTTCTTCTCTTTTGTTCTAAAAGCTGAATATTAATTTATGAAACCATTTTATTTTGCTTTATATATTTATTTCTCTATTGTTTGCTTTATTATTTATTTATTTGTTTGTTTGGTTTTATTTTATTTTATTTATTTTTTTTTTTTTTTTATTATTATTTTGGTTTTTTTGTTGTTGTTGTTGTTTTATTTTTTATGTAATTATCCTCTCTTTTATATCTATACCGTCAAAATTATTTGTTAGGAATATCATTTTAATCCATTTTCGAGACCAGAATAAAAATAAATCATCAATGAAGTAAATGCTGACTTCAAACAGTCATTGCTTCCCTTTTATTATTTAAATATTTCAAATTATATATATAATTTGAAATATTTAAATAACTAAATTATATATATATATATGTTATTATTTATATACATGTATATTTATTATCGTCTAAATTTAATTAGTATTATTTTACTTTATTCCTCAATATTAACCTGTCAGTTACATATGCTTTTGCAAATACTTAATATTAATTTTTATTACTATTACGTTGTTAGCATATGCCCTTATGATTATTACCTTCTCAGTTATTCACGTTTTGCAAATATTTAAAATTAAATTTTAATTACTAGTATGCTGTTACCTTATGCCCTTATATCAGCTCTCAATTATACACATAATAATAAAGGGTACGCCTTTGCTAATTTGCTTCGCTTTATTACAAAGAAAGTGTGTGAAATTGATTACCAGTGTATATATCACGTCTCAAGTGATTATTTGTCGAGTTCCCTCGCGGTGGGCGGAGCTAACATTCTGACGGCAGTGTCGGTTTCCACTGGCTTCGTTCGACGTCTTAATAGGCGGCGCCGCGCATGCGCGTCTCCCTCTTCTCGTGCTCTCGAGGATGCTTTGTTGGGGGAAAGACAGTGCAATGTTTGCTTCGACTTGTCACTGATATTTATAACTGAACTGATCCTATTAACGGCTTCGCAACTTGATAACCTCATTCGTTAGCAATGGACTGATAGTTTTTCACGAGCAGTATGTGTCGCTGAGAAATAAACGGCGTCAGTTGAAAAGTTTTCTTTACCCACTTGACATCGTGCTTGCTAAAGTTACCCCACAAGCGGACGGTGTGGGTTGTGTGTTTTCGTTGGGTTTTTTTTCTTCTTCTTCATTTTTCTGTTTGTGTTTGGTTCGGAGTAGCAGCAGAAGTCGCTGTTGTATGGAAGAAACGGGAGACGCGCGTTCTGTAAATGTTCTTGAAGTGAACATGTCTGCTACAGACTTCACGAAGCACGGAGACTGTCACATGAAGGAAATTATTTACGAAATGGTGACTGGGAACCCCGATATTACGCGGCATCGCGAAAATCCGTCATCGTCATCGTCAACATCATCATCATCGTCATCGTCATCGTCGTCTTCAGAATATTCTGAAAATGACACAAGCATAAATAACACAAATGTAGACTCTAAGTCTGACTGTAAAAAGAATCAGGAAAATATCGTCAGCATCCAGGACTGTGCTTCTTCCGCCCCTGTTACGGGTACGAACAAAAACAGTGCGGTCTCCCTAGCGTGTGGTCCTAGGAGAGAAAATCACGACGTTGTTAAAACGTCGACAACGCCGTTCAGTGTGGCAGATATACTGGATCCAGATAAATTTAAAGGAAGATCAGTTTCCAGAATGTGGCACCCCTACAGTAGATGTTCTTCAGCTGCTGAAGATAAATTTACTGATTTAGGTAATTATTATTATTTTTCAGTGTATAATTTGAGTATTATATTCAAGCTTTTCTCTCTTTTTTAATTTTTTAATTTTTTAATATTTTATTATTATTATTATTATTATTATTATTATTATTATTATTATTACTATTATTATTATTATTATCATTATTATTAATATTAGTAGTAGTAGTAGTAGTAGTAGTAGTAGTAGTACCAGTAGTAACTCTGTATTATTCTTTTAGTCATTAGCTCCGTTTCTTTCTTATATATATATATTAAGGGAATTTCTTAAAATGTATTTTACAGCTTATATTAATCTAAATACATTTTTTTTCTTTTGTAATTATTAATATTGTTATTATTACTAATTATTTTCATGTTGTTATTACTATTTCTGTTTCTATTATTATTATTAACTATATTTATGTTATTATTACTTTTTCTCTTTCTGTTATTATTACTACTAATTATGTTTATGTTACAGTTTGTAATTCTGTTCATGCTATTACTTTAACTGATTGCATTCATATTACTGTTGTTATCATTATAAATTCTACTTGTGTCATTAATACTACTAATTCCATTTATATTATTATTATCACTATTTCTGTTTATATTATTCTTATTACCGGTTCTATTTATCTTACCGATTCCACCAATATTTTTAATACCACCAGTATTATTTTTTTACTATTCCTACTTTTTCTAATATTATTAAGTTCCTATTATTACTACTGTTTTGCTTTCAAATATTTGTGAGGTTACTGAATTTATTTAATTGTATTTCAGCATATAACTGTTAATGACATAGATGTTTTGATATATAATGCTAATAATGAGAAAAAAAATGAAGAATTAGTGGCATTATAAATTTCATTTATTTATTTATTTATTTATTTATTTATTTATTTTACATAAATTTAAAGTTCAAGAATCTAAATGCATGCATGCGTATATAATTTGAAATACATATAATTTGAAATATTACTAAATGTTACCATTATTATGTAAATTCTTTTACAATACTTTTACTATAATTTCATGACATAATAATAATAATAGTAATAGTAATAATAATAATAATAATAATAATAATAATAACAATAATAATAATCACAATAACAACAATAATAATAATTTTTAGCCTATATTTCAAAATGTCTATTTTAATTAATATTAAATTTTCCATATTAGAGTTTTCATAAAAATGATACATAGCCACAGGATTATGAGCAAATAAATAAATTAATAAACAAACAAACGAACAAAAGAACTAACAAACCGACAAACCGACAAAATAAATAAATAAATGAATAAATAAATAAATAAGTAAATAAATAAATAAATAAATGAATTAATGGATTTGTAAATTAGAAAATAATGATAATTTTAGAAAAATAATAATGAATGCATGACAGCAACTTAAATCTTGAATATTTTGTAAGAAAAAGTTTTTTTATTTAAAATTTGCATTTCATTATTATTTTTATTTAATTTTGTTATTATTATTATTATTATTATTAGTAGTAGTAGTAGTAGTAGTAGTAGTAGTAGTAGTCAGTGAATTATTATTATTAGAAATATTTTTCACTGAAAAACAAATTGTGATCAATACAAGAATATACCGATAAATAATTTACTACACTGTAACAGATTCTAGCCGCCCTTTATGTTATTTTACTTAATTAAAATGGAAGGTTTTAGAAAATAATAACAATAACAATTAAAAAACGGAAAACATTCGCTGCGCGGAAAATTAAAAAGCTTCACACGAAAAACAGTAAAGCAAGACTTCTGTTTAATATTTAGCTTCGTATTTATTTTATTCCATTTTTGTATTATTTGATTTACCTTGTATATATATTTGTCTTAATTTTTAAATTTATTTATGTATTTTTTAATTTATTTATCCATCTGTTTACTTATTTAACAATTTACTTTTTTGTTTGTTTTTCTGTTTAATCATTTAATCTTTTGTCTGTTTATCTGCATACTTATATATAAGGAAAAGAAAAGAAAAAAGGTATATATATATATATATATACCTTTTTTTCTTTTCTTTTCCTTTTTTGGAGGGCTAGTTTTTAAAGTTTTATTAATTCATTCATTCATTTAAATTATGATCTGTTTTGTATGCAGTTTTTGTGCGCATTATAGTACTTCTGTTTATACATGCTGTTTAAATCTTCTTTTCTTTCATGCTTTCACATTATTACCTTCTAATAATTATGTTTTCTTATTTAACTGTTTGTTTATATTCTTATTTGTACGCAGGCAAGATTTCTTTCTTTAATTAATTTACATGTTCTTATATATGTACTTGTATTTTTTCTTTACGTTTATTAATTTTGTATTTACTTATTTCTATATTTTTATTTATTTATTGTTATCTTTTATTTTTTTTATTTTTTATTTTTTAATTATTTAATTTTTTTACTTTTGTAAATTTTTTTTCTTCTTTATTCTATTTTTTTTTTTTTTATTTATTTATTTTATTTATTATTTATCTTTATTTATTTTATTAATATATTTATATTTTATCTTTCTTTATCCTATTAATTTATTTATTATTTGTTTATTATTTACTTATTATCTATTATTTCCAGAATCTTTAGAGGACGATGATCCGGCACACGCGGGCAGTGACACGGACGAGAGCATGCTGGCTGAAAATGACCACAAAATGGACAAAGACGTGGACGACGTGGGAAAACTCGAGTCGATGGACGGAGGCAAAGGCGGCAAGCAGCGGCGGGCTAGGACGGCGTTCACGTACGAGCAGCTGGTGGCGCTGGAGAACAAGTTCAAGACGACGCGCTACCTGTCAGTGTGCGAGCGCCTCAACCTCGCCCTCTCGCTCAGCCTCACAGAGACTCAGATCAAAATCTGGTTTCAAAACCGCCGCACCAAGTGGAAGAAACAAAACCCGGGTCTGGACGTCAACAGCCCCACCGTCCCCCTCAGCGCCGAGTGTCCCTTTCCGTCTCCGTACGCATCGTCGATATTTTACGGACAGCGTCTCCATCCGTATTTGACACAGGACAGTATGCTCGGCCATCTTGGAATGCTCAGAACGCCCGGAGTGTTCACTGGCCAATCGCATTCGTTGTACTATCCGTATTTGAGTCAGACCACGTGACATGTAATTACGCAATAAGAAAAAACAAAACAATAAAACATTATGAACTGTTTGTGAAGAAAGAGACAAACTTTCTTTCTTAGTGAACTATTTTTATGTCGTAATTCATCGAAATTTTTATATTTTATTTGTCACTTTTTGTTCTAGTCTTAATGAGATAATGATACTTCATTTTTACTTCTTAAAAGTTTATTTCAAACATATCTCAGAAATGTTTTTAAAATTTTATTGCCAAAATTTAACTAAAATTTCAGTTTAAAATATTATTATTATTATTATTATTATTATTATTATTATTATTATTATTATTATTGGGGGGTTTTTTTGAGGTAAGATTTTTTTTTTTTTTAATAATTTCTTTCATACTGAAAAAGATTTTCGTTTACTGACCCTGCATTAAAATTAATTATAGTTTAAAGATTACTTGTTTAAGAGTTTTAAAGATCACTAATTTTAATTTCAGTTGTCTAAATCAGTTTAGGAGCGAGTAGTGCTACACAATACATGACTTACAAAACTCGAATTTCTCGGATCTTTGAAACAAGCACCAACAACGTGCTTTCTGTACTGTGTTTATCATGTACTTAGTTTGTAGATTATGATGTATATATTGTATATAAATATTCGTTCTGAATATATTTATTAATTAAAAGTATAAATATCAAACACGTGATTTGTTTGTCTTTTTTTACTAATTAAAACTGCACTTCGATTTTCTAGCGGCTTTTAATTTTATAATTGTGTAAGCAGAGAAATGCATAAAATATATTTATTTTATTCGTTAATATTTATTACTATTATTCCTACAACAATCACTACTACTACAACTACTACTACTACTACTACTCTTTTATTATTATTATTATTAGTAGTAGTAGTAGTAGTAGAAGTAGTAGTACAAATATTATTACTACTATCAACAACATGATTATAATAATTATTGATATTATCATCATCATCATTAAATTTATCAACACCATCATTATCATTAATCATTAATACTTTTTTTTTAAATTTGTTTATCTCTTTGTGTAATTTTTTTATTGATGATAACGTGCTTATTTATTATTGTCATTTCTTCGCTTAATACTTACTGCTACTACTACTACTACTGCTGCTGCTGCTGCTGTTGCTGCTGTCACTACTACTAAAGTTCCTGCTAACACTACATATACTCCTATACCTACATTAATTATAAAGATGATAAAATAAGATGAATACGTATTTTAAATTATTATAATAAATATAATTTTTAAAATAAAAAATAAAAAAATAAAAAAAAACAACAAAATGAATTTTTTTTTTTTTTTTTATTTTTTCTCTTGATTTTCCCAGCGGATAAATAGTAAATAAACAAACAACTAAACAAATAATAAACAAAAATAAATTAATAACAGTAAACAAATAAAAATAATGAACGAATTAATACTGAAGAAACATATGAATGAATAAATTAATTACTGTATGAATGAGTCACTAAGTAAAATGTTTTCAGTAAATAAAAAATACATATATATATATTTTTTTAAATACATTGTGTGCATGTTTTTTTCTGCGTGCATATATATATATACGTTTGTGTCTGTCTGTCTGCCTGTCTATCTCTCTGTCTTTACACACACACACACACACACACACACACACACACACACACACACACACACACACACACACACACACACACACACACACACACACACATAAAATGTATTTAAACTAAGACACTAATATTTTATCTCTAATAAGTTTACGTTCCATTACGTGAAACTCAATATATTTGCACGTTCTACGTAACTGTTGTTAGATTTATAACTTAAAACAAAGGCGAAATTTATTACTCGATTTATACGTTGTTGTTTTTTCCTTGTTGTTGTTTTTTGGTTTGTTTTTTTTCTGCACATTTCACTGAAACAGTCTCAAAGTTAATTCATAAATCTTTTATGTCAGTACACCAGTGTTATATTGTATTGTTAACCCTTGACACGCTGAAGAAAAGAATTTACTTCTCAGTTTAAAGTGTACTCAGTTTCTTCAACAGAACCATTATAGTAAAATAAGTTTGTATAAGTGGCCTTAGAGTAGCATTATTATTATTATTATTATTATTATTATTATTATTATTATTATTATTATTATTATTATTGGTATAATTATCATTTTCACTGTCATGAATATAATCAATATTATTATTATCATCAGTATTTTCATCTTCATTATTATTATTATTATTATTGTTGTTGTTGTTGTTGTTGTTGTTGTTGATGTTGTTGTGTTGCTGCTGTTGTTGCTGACGTCGTCATCACTGTCGACGATGTAGCTTTTACTCCTATTCTCCTCCTCCTCCTAAAATGAATGTCTTTCTTTCTGTAACATTCGCTTCTGTTAACACCCTCGTACTCAGCATATGCTGGCTTCGCCTCGTGCGCTGTCACGTGATCAGGCTCTGTCCTCGGCACACGCTCTCGCTACAGGCATTCACACATCTAATGCAATTTATCGGCAATATTCGAGAAAAACCGTATTAATTATGACATAAATCCTTAAATTAATCCCGACGCTCTTCTTGTCGATTATAACCTGGCGCTAACCGGAGTCTCAAATCCGTGCGAGAGGCGCGGCTAATTGCATTGCCTTCTGCCATTTCCACAGCGCGCCACCTAGCCAACAGCGGGAATTAAAGAGTATTTAATTAGCGAACAATAGCCGCAAACAGAGAAGGGCATGGGAATGTTTTAGGACAGAAAAATGTATCCGCTGATGAGTGCGATTTCCATTTTAATTAAATTGCGATCACTGTAATCGCGTCCGATACTTGCAGTCGTTTTGAAAATCCTTTCCTTGATCAGCCGGCACGAAATTGAAAATAATGCTATTACCGCGTAATAACACGAACCCGATAGCCGGATAACACTCCAAGCTGTATACGATATCCTCTTCTTTTTTCTTTTTTTTATTATTTTCTATTAGATTTTTCCTTTTCTTTTTTTTTTTTTTTTTTTTTTTTTTTTTTTTTTTTTTTTTTTCTTTCTTATAATGTGAAATGGTTATCGAGTGTAAGCTAGGTTAAGCATTTAGAAGGTCGTACAGTATAATAGTGATAATAATAATGATAATAATAATAATAATAATAATAATAATAATAATAATAATAATAATAATTTTTTATTATTATGCTAATAAAAAGAACAACAACAATGATAATAATAATAACAATAATAACAATAATAACAATAATCATAATAATAACAACAACAACAATAATAACAACAACAACAACAACAACAACAACAATAATAATAATAATAATAATAATAATAATAAATAGATAAATAAATAATAATAATGAAGCATATCTCAGTTCAGATCCCCAAATTGGTTTCTATTTAAGATGATCAAAACCGTTATTATTATATTCATCATTTTTATTTAGCATTTTGAATATAAATTTAAAATGTAATGCTACAATCATTCATTAATTCAGAGTACTAAGATATATATATATATTCGAACAAGAAATATAAAAAATATATATTATAATACTGGTTATGCGATCATAAATGATAAAGATTACATCAAATTAATATAAAATTATATACTTTTGATTCAGCGATACCGTGGTTGTTAGTATTTGTTTATTTATTTATATATTATTTTTTCTTTGTTTGTTTGTTTGTATAGTTATTTGTTCAGTTTATTTGCTGTGATTTTAAACTTTCCTGTTTGTTTGGTTGATTTCGTGTTGTTATTATTATTATTATTATTATTATTATTATTATTATTATTATTATTATTATTATTATTAGCATTATTATTATTAATATTATTAATATTATTTTTTTGTTATATTTTTGTTTATTATTACTATTATTATTATTATTATTATTATTATTATTATTATTATTATTATTATTATTATTATTACTATATTTGTTTGTTTGTTTGTTTGTTTAATTGCATTCACTCAGTCACATTTTTGTTGTTTTTATTTTTTTTATTTTTTTTGTGTGTTATTTTGAGGAGTTATCTATTTATTTATTTTTTGTAATATTTTTGTTTATTATTATTATTATTATTATTATTATTATTATTATTATTATTAGAGTAAAATGAAGCTGATTTCAGCTATATATTTCTTGTACACCATTCTTTACATTTTATTGTCATCATCATCACCATCATAAATAAATTGAAAATCTAGATGGAATAAGAAAGCAAAAGCTCAGTATTCATTGCAAGTTAATTAACTTATAATGTAATAATATATTTATCATTATCAAAAATAGAATAATAATAACAGTAAAAAGAAAAATAATACTAAGATGATGATGATAATGATGATGATGAATAAATAGAATAAAATATAACGTTAAAAATATTGAAATAAAGATCCGCGATTTAAATTTCTGATTTTGAAATCTCGGTTTATTATTATGATCATTATTATTATTGACTTCTATAGAAAATAAATGTTTGATAAACTACAGTTTGTGTGTGTGTATATGTGTTAATGTATAATATAGCATAAATAACCTAACCGTCGTTTAAACACAATACTATCACCCAAACATCTCGATTAATGCAGTTTAATACATCAGGCAACGACAAACAGCTATAATTCTTAATTAATTTTCTATACGATTCATTCTGTCTGCCAAATTGCCTTTGATAAACACCAAGATGACACCAATTTGGGTAAACATTTCCGAGAAAACGTCCGTGTAAACGACCCCCCCCCCCCAAACACTTGCTGTAAATAAGTGCCAGTAAATGTGGTCAATTTGTGACGGTGTAAGGAGGGAAAAGCTCAATGGAAAAAAGATCAAGAAAAGGTTTTGATGAAAGATCAGGAAGAAGAACAAGTGCCTCCCGCTTCATTGATTTCCAATTAAACTCTCAGCTTATTCTAGTCTCCGTGGCAGGCAGTGTCACACGGAAAGATGGGGGAGTCATAAAACAGCAAACAGCGTTTGAACCGATTTTAATTAAAGAATGGTCATTTAGTTTGCTTAATCGGAAAATCGCACAAACTGAATGGGCAAAAGTTGATTCGAATCGCTCGCTCTGTGATAATAAAGGTTCGTCCCGTTATTTCTCTTACATGACTGCGAGTGGAATTGAGAGTTTAGTCTTAACGAGCTCCATTCTGACCCTCTCTGGAGAGTTTTAGTGATAAATTCAAACAGGATAAATATTTGAAAATGATGACGGGAGATCGTTAAAGAAAAAAAAAATAATAATAGATTTTAAAAAAAAACCCATAATTTTTCTTCTATATTTGTGATTCATAATGTTAATATTTATTTTTGACTCCTTTCTTATATTTATTTACTTATTGTTATTGTTATTTTCATTTGTTTCATTAGTTTATGAAATTAAAGTATTTTAGTAGAATTTTAGTCTTGCAGAAATGATGGGAAGAGCAAGATCCTTGTAAATAATAACCATATATTTTGTTTATCAACTAATTATATACATACATTTGTATATTATATGTATATGAATATATGTATCTGCATGTGTGTGTATGTAGATATATATATGATTATTTGCTGTTGTTTCAAAATGATATATTTTGTGAATTTTTTGTTTTTTTAAATTTATTATTTCTTCATCTAATTTTAATGAATTTTTCTTTTTAATGTATATATTATTATTGTATAATGTAAAAAATCAAATAGTATCTGGTTTTGTAGAAATATAATGAAACCTTTATAATTTTTATTACAGCAAACTAAAAAAAAAAAAAAAAAAAAAAAACAAAATTAAATTTTAATACTGAATTGCAGTGAAATATTATTTTTATTTTATATTTGAATTTTTAAAAATATTTTCTCCTTCAGATCATGTGTATTTATATTATTTTATTAATGTATTTATGTATGAATACATGAATGCATGTATGCATCTATTTATTTATTCATTTTCATTTTATATATGTATATCTTTACTTTATACACATATATACATGAATGCACATATGTATATAAATAAAAAACAGTCCATGAAAGAAACTTAAAAAAAAAAAAAATATATATATATATATAAAGAAGACAGAAAGACAGAAAAAAAGGAAAATTCAAAACGAAGAAAACATATAGCTTCGTTCAATAATGGCCTGTTTGTGCGAGCATTTTTTTTTTTTTTTTTTTTCTTTTTTCTTTTAAATATGACAAAAGGTATTTCTCATAATTGTATTTATTCCTCCGGGCGCAATATTCATTAATCGTGTACATGAGGGTGGTGTGTAAGTGTAATTAGGAAACGATGGCGCCGCTGTCTTTATGTAGAAAACGAAGAAAAAAAAAGAAAATAAAATAAAATAAAGAGGATATTAAAACGAGCCTTTCTCGTACATTAAAACACAGGTTAGTTATCTGATTGCCGCTGAGAAGACTATAACTGTTTTATACGACTGGTGCGCAAGAAGGTTTATCATCCATCAACCCCGAGTGCACTCCCTTGAAGGACTCTTCAGCCCGGAACAAATTGATAAACGCCAACTGTTCCGCGAGCTACTCTGATCCGATCAGCTCTTCCCAAGGGATAAGTCGACAAATGGAATTGTTTCAAGGCTTGTTCTAGGAAAAAATGGACCCTTATTACCCTCATCAAATAAGAATCTGCGTGAATTTCACAGCCATTGACTTGACTAAATGTCAATTAGAACCAACAACCGATGTCGTTTTATTCTGCTGTTGCCGGCTCGGGAGAAAGCATGAAATCAATTTTGATGGAAATAGAGATACAAAGACATCCCTTATGAAGATGTCGGCCTAAATGAGCTAGCGTTCAGGCCAATACTCTTGGAAATTGCTGTATAAGGAGATCAATTATTGAGATATTTGCCATCATATCAAAATGGTCGAAAGACGTTCGGTATATTGCCGGGCAATAAAAGAAGTCGACCGTTCAGGGCGGCTCCAAGAAATGATCGCATTCAGAGATCGATTGTTATTTTTAATAGCAGACATTGATATAGCTTAGTTTTTCTTCTTTTCTTCTTTTAAATAAAAATATAAAAGAAATAAATGATTTGTATATACAGACTGAACAAAAATAGAAAACCATTACTTCTTAAGTTAGAATTCAGAATTATTTTTGAATTACTGATATTATTTATTTGTTTATTTATTTATTTATTATTATTATTATTATTATTATTATTATTATTATTATTATTATTATTATTATTATTATTATTATTATTTATTAATTATTTATTTATTTATTTATTTATTTATTTACCAAGTTATTTATTTATTTATTTATTTTATTTAATTTTTGAAAATAACGAGAAGTATTGTTTTATCATTAAAGCCAGAGACAGAGAGAAAGAGAGATTTAGTAAGATAAATTTCTTTAAGATCGCCCGTTTCTTCTATTCTTATTTATTTATTATTTCACAATTTTTTAGTAATTGAAATTCATAAGTAATATAAAATTATAATGATCATTATCATCGTTATTATTATTTATTTATTAATTTATTATTAATAGTTAGTTAGTTAGTTACTTATTTTTTGTTCGTTCATTTATCTTTATTTTTATTTGTTCTTTGCTCTTCTTTTTATTTATCTGTTTTATTTATTTATTTATTCATTCATTCATTTATTCATTCATTCATTCAAACATTCATTATCTCACCAGAATTACAAAACACTTCGAACTAATCTAAAATGTCACCCATTTCAGATTAAACTTGGCGTAACTAGATAGTGTCTGAAACCGCTCCACTTACTTTCACATCCGTCTGTTTCACACTTTAATTCGCCGTGAATAAGCAGCCAGCACCACCTAGCAACCAGCACCACCTAGCAATCCGCATAGCTATCTAAGTCCGTTATTAATTGCGGAGGTCGATGGTCACGGGCCGCTGACGCTTACAAGCTCGTACCCCCATTACCAAACATTCCGCGAATTTCTGTACGCAATCGCTTTATGAGAAAATCGAGTGGCAAACAGTTTAACACACGTTTAAGACTCTCGGTGGAAAAAAAAGAAACTGTTAGGCAACAGGTGCAAGAGGCGAAACCTACATCAGAGAAGCGGGGTCTACCCAATACCGAGCTAGTTTTCCCATGACGAAAACTATCGAGTGTCTTTTTAGCCATACCGTTGTGATGCGGGATCTGTCCAAGCCCGTTAGCTTGAGAAACGTGTCGAGTGTTTGTCGAAGCGCCGTGCGTCGAAAAACAGGCGACTTGTATTCATTTCCTAGTGATATTAATGTGTTAGTGTTTTTAAAAAGAATTTTAATTTAAAAAAAAAAAAAAAAAAAAAAATATTGTTTTTGATTGTTTTGATTGTATTTCTGGTCGTGGATTTGAAACTGTTATTTCATGTTGTGTTTTTATTCTTATTCTTGTTGTTGTTTTCCTTTTTTTCTTCTTTTTTTCCTTCTAATTATTCTTGTTGTTATTGTTCTGATCGTTTTTGCCATTACTTTTTCGTTATTCTTTCTTCTTCTTCTTCTTCTTATTATTATTATTATTGTTGTTGTTGTTGTTGTTGTTGTCGTCATCATCATCATCATCAACATCATCTTCATTATTACCATAACTATTATCATCATTAAGCATTATCATTGTATTCATCAGCAATACCCATTATTACATCATCATAATCATTATTACCATCACCATCATCATCGACGGCTGAATCGAAAACATGGGAGATTAAATATCAACAACAAACAAAAAATGACAAAATCATGCACAGTTAATCACGTGACCCGACGTCGCCATGTTTGTTAATTTCAAGCGCACGTGTGGAAAGTAAACAGCGTGTGTTTGGTATCGTCTGTTTCAAAATATCATTAAGACTCGCAAGTGGAAAATAGGTTTGTTTGCAAAACATCACATGTTGGTTGCGTTTCGATATGACGTTAGTTAAGTAATTAGAAAAACATAAAACAACTCCTTCATGCTACATTACCAGTCCAGAAGCGAAACTAAACTTCGATGAAATACTCCATTGATTCTGTTTATACAGCATGTTTATTTTCTCAATATCGGAAATGTGATTTTCATATTACGCTAGAGGTAAGGGGGAAAGAAAATATTGGAGATAATGACAACATTATTATTACTTTTTTTTTTTTTTCCCCTACTCTTTCTTCTGGTTTCTTAAATTTATTTTATTTATTATTACTATACTTTATTATTATTATTATTTATTTATTTATTTATTTTAATGATTTTTTTTGAAGTGTTTGTGTGCGTGCGCATGTGTATGCAAAAAACAGAGACACCTATGTTTGTATTATGTATTTATGTGCGTATATGTGTATATGTGTCTATGTATGTTTGTGTATATGTATGTAAGTGTTGTTTTATGTATTAAGGTATTTACGTATGTATGTATTTATGTATGTATGCGTGTGTATGTTTTTATGTATTTATGTGCATATGTGTTTATGTGAGTATGTATGTATGTGTGTATGTATGTTTGTATGTTTGTGTGTATGTATGTATGTATGTATGTATGTATGTATGTATGTATGTATGTATGTATGTATGTGAAAATACATCCTTGTTAGAAGGATATAAAAATAACAACTTCATTGTTGCCTTAATTCACAAACACATACTGGACATGGAATTCAATAAACCAAAGATCCATTATTTGTCTATAATCAGGTATTGTCCATTACTCCTCATCATTGGACAACAATGGATCATTTAAGAAACTAATCTGATAGCAAGAAAGCGTTAAATAAAGCGTTAACTTTGTAACATTGGAGCGTTAATCAAAACACAGAACGTGTCAGCACTGGCGTCCATAATAAAGGCAGGTGTGAAGTTATAGAATTTGTTCTTGTATGTGTAATGGAATTAAGTTATTAGAGCAGTTACTACAATGCAAGGAGCTGCCCACTGCTCCCAGGCATGGACCTCATACGTTTATTTCTACTGGATCTCGTGGTGCGGGTTTGTGAAGGATGGGGAAGCCGCAGGACATTGAAAAGGAAATGTTTTTACACGGAAAAATATACGATAACAGAAAATATAACTTGCTGATGGTTTTGTAGCTGGGAAATACGATTATCTTTATCATCGCGGAGGTTAGCATCATCTCTGTCCGTATTTGTCATTGTTATCAGTGTTGTTGTTAACATCGTTATCATCAACAACACCGGCATTAGTCTAGTTTCAACATCAGCTTGGTATCAGAAAGTCGGTATGTTAACTGTATTATTTCGTTATTGTCTCTGTGTGTGTGTGTGTGTGTGTGTGTGTGTGTGTGTGTGTGTCTGTGTTTTTCTTATTTGTGTTTGTGTGTGTATTGTGTGTGTGCGTGTGTGTAGGTGTGTGTGTGGGTTTGTTCTTTGTTACAAACATATGTAAAATAGAAATGAAAGTTATTAAATTTGTAATTGACAATGGTTCACCGAAGTGTTTTGTTATTACAAATGTATAATCCTGAAATACCCAAACTGTTACTTTCAAAATTATTTTATTTCTTTCCCTTTCCTTTTAAATTCTTCTTTCGGAATTAATAACTTCATAATTTTTTAAATTAACAATACTAATAATAATAGCAACAATAACAATAACAATTCCAATAATAATACTAGAAGAAGAAAAAAGAATAACATAATCTTTTTTCAAGAAAAATACAATAAAAAAACAACATTTTTTATATATATTTGATAACCAGTTTCAATGATAAAAAAAAAAAAAAACATTGTTCCTTCTGAAATCCCTGTACACCTAATCGCTAACTAAACACACTGAAAAGAAATTCATCTTGATAAAAGTTCATCCCTACACACGAACCAGGCGACATATTGTATTATAATCTATCTAAATAACTGTCTGGGCTCTGATTAAGATTATAATGCTGCTCGTTTCAGCAGCTATTGTGAAAGTGTGTTGGAGACATTAACTTTTGACCTCCTGGTTGACTTGCAAAACAAACAGGGCTGGTTGCAGATTACTAAGTTTCTTTTCACAACAAAGCCAGTCACAGAACATTGACTCAACTGTCATGCACTCTTAACAGAGACTCAGTGGGTTTCCCCACCTCCACACCCACCATCTTTGTCTTTTCGACCCCACACGCTTCCTTCCATTCAGCACCTGAATTTTCTATGTCTTCATTCGTTCTTTCATTATTTCATTCTTTCGTCACTTATTCGTTCTTTCATTCTTCATTAGTTTTCTTTTTTCAACTATTTTGCATTTTTTTTTTTTTTTTTTTTTTGAGTTATTAATTGTAATATTTTAGACGATATAGCTATATTCCTTAACATAAATTTTCAAAATACAAAATTAATATACACAGATTTTTCTAATTTCATCAAAAAAGATTATTTATGGAGAATATTTTATTTTAAATACAGGTTAACTACACTATTCAATGCTCAGTGAAACCGGATTCCCAAAATATAAATTATAAGAGAGATGAAATATGCAAATATATTTAAATATACAAATAAAAGTCCATGATGAAAGTTGTTATAAATTTATAAACTCAAATTTCTAAATATGTGTAGGAAAGCAAGGCTTTCTGATAATGAACCGGACTGGATTCGTCATGTTAAATTGGTACTATCAGTTAAATTATATTTTTGGCACTTGAAATATTTATACTTTTTTTTTTTTTTTTTAATATTTTGCAAAATAACTATATTAATATGTACATGGCATTACAAATAACAAATTATTTAATGTCACATACAAAGTTTTAAACAATTAACTACAGAAACAAACAAACAAATTAATTTACAAATAAATAAATAAATAAAAACACTAATATTTTTTCATTCTTTTATTTAGAATTAAATAAATAAACAAAAGAAAATGAAAAAGCAATAAAAATATAAAAGAACGAACAACAACAACGACAAGAAAGAACAAGAACTAGAAGAAAAAAAAATAACAATGTAAAAGAATCTAAAACAGAAGTAAAAAAAAAAAAAAAAAAAAAAAAAAAAAAGAAGAAGAAGAAGTATATTCAAGAAAAACAAGAACAGAAGAAAAAAAAAAAAGGTGTGTACAGATCAATCTTTCATACACGCTGTGCCAGTCAAACAGAAGCGAGAAGGGAAAATATTTATCACCGGTTTGTTTCGCTGATGCACAAACACCTGTCTCAGGCAGGGTTAAGTTGCCGAATAACACGTGATTTCTCTATCAGATCTCGCTAATGAGTTCAAGTGAGATTCAATCAAACGTCTCTAAACAATTCCGTTAAAGCCAGCTCGCCGGACAGCCACAAAGGTTGACGTTCAAAGAGAATCCCAGCGTGACGTTCTTTAACAGTTTACTCACGTGTCGAAGACATTAAGGACTCCAGTCCCTGGAGGGGAGTTTTAAAGACGGTTTACTGTCTCAGTGATAGGATCTTGTTTATTTGTAGTTATTCAATAATTAGAGAGAAATGTGTGATTTCCTATCCTCGGGCGTTCCTTGTTGTTTGATGCTGCAGTATGTCGATGTCTTTTTTTTAAATGTATTTTTATTTTCTATTTTTTTTTTATTATTATTTTTTTATTTATTATAACTTAAATAAAAAATTATTGCATATTTAGATGCTTTTAATGCATTAATTTTTATTATAGCTGTTTCGTACATTATTTTTTTCTTCTAAAACTTGTATTTAGATAAGAATAAAAATATGAAAATTACGAAGAAAAAGTAATAGCTTTCTGTACAAAATGGCAATAGTTTTATATATTATTCATGGTTATAGTTTTAGTGGAGTTTTTGGAGGTTTTTTCTGTTATCCATGGAGAGGTTAAAGTCTGCGGAATGCACTAACTTATAACATTAGAAATATTACTACTGAACTGTAGAAATGTTCGGCATTTATTTATTTGTTTGTTTGTTTGTTTGTTTGAGTAGTTTTCATGTTTTGGTTTTTATTAATAATTTTTTGTTAATTTATTTATAATTTTGTTAATTTTTAATTATTATTTGGTTAGTTTATTTATTTGCTTGTATATTTCATAATTTATTTAGTTAGTTATCGATAGTTATATATTTATTATTTATTATTATCATCATTATCATTATCATAATCATTATCGTCAGAATCATCATTAGTATTTTAATATATTTTTTATTGTATCTACTTCTCTTTATTATTATTTTATTGCTATTTTAATTTATTTATTATTTATTTTATTTTATTCTTTTTAATGTATCTCAATAAATTTTGTCAGTAAATATTTAGTCGTTCTTGACAATAAAAAAAAACGACTGTTTTGATGGAAAACTTTGTACACGGAATAAAACAGTTTGTTATTTGCATTGTATCTGAGAAGATAATTTTCTAAATAACAAAACTTTAAAAAAAGAAGAAAATAAATAAGAAAAAGAAAATAATAATAACAACAAATAATAACAGTAATAATAATAATAAGAAGAAGAAGAATAAGAATAGATAACGACATTATGACGTATTGATGATGCTTTTGATACAGGAAATAGCTTTTACTATTACAGTTACAATTATTATTAATTTTTATTTTGTATAATATTTTGGTAGTTCAAATAAAGATTTAACTATAATCTCTCTCTCTCTCTCTCTCTCTCTCTCTCTCTCTCTCTCTCTCTCTCTCTCTCTCTCTCTCTCTCTCTCTCTCTCTCTTTTTTTTTTTTTCTCTCTCTATAATTATCAACAAAATCAACGTCTCAGATCTGTTTCATCAACCTGTGACTTCGGGCATATCACCAGATACAAGTTTAATTAACATTCATTGAAACAACATTTACCATTTTACGAAATCTCGCACTCGCGCGTGACATATCGCGAGATCTCAACCACGCTTAATCGACAATCAATGGCGAGAACAACTGAAACTCTTCCATTCCTTCGTCTCTCTTCGGAAAATGGCAACGATCTCTCTGGACGGCACCGACAATTCCAAATTGGCTGCCTTTATCGGTGCCTGCTCTGAGGAATTTTATCCCTCGCAGGTCAATAATTCTAGCTGACTCTTATCGATAAGCAAATGTTTTCTCAGTCTGAAGGCAGTTAATTTGTTGTCAAAGACATTTTAATTTATCAAAGATTACAAGTGATCTCGCAACGCCTCGCAGGACGTGAAGATCATTCATTATCGGGATTTGGGAAGTTCTGGGAATGAGAAATCAATTTGAATGTCCCTTTCATGACTCTGGCCAAAGGTTACATGGGGGGGAAGAAATATTCGGACAGCGAATTGTGGACAGTGGAACGTCTTTTGTATCAAAGTGCAGAGTGTTTTTAACTGCATAAGATAAACGCATTGGCTTGAGTTTTGTTTAAGATGTATTAACATGTGAAGAAATTAACATTAGAATAAAAATAGTGGTATATAGCTGTTACTGATATTTTTTCATTATTATTGTTGTTGTCGTCGTCGTCGTTGTTATTGGTTTTACTATTATCTTCATTGTTGTTGTTCTTGTTATTGTCATTATTATTGTTATTGTTATTGTTATTATTATTATTATTATTAGTAGTAGTAGTAGTAGTAGTAGTAGTATTATTATTCTTATTATTTGTTGTTATTATTGTCATTATTGTTGTTGTTGTTATTGTCATTATTATTGTTATTATTATTGTTGTTGTTGTTGTTGTTGTTAGTTAGTTTGTATCGTCTGACTGTTTGTATGTATCTGAATGTACGTATGTATGTTTCTCAGTCTGAGTATCTGACTTTAAATTTAGTATAAATACCCCAGTACTGTTTACAAACTTTAATCATTATAATAAAATTAAGAATGCTAATATTTGATATGAAACACAATCAACATTCAAAACAGATTTAATAAATCAAAATTATAATTCCGTTAGATCAGAAGAAAATAACTTATGTTTCTTACACACTGGAAAATATTAAAAGGTTAAAACTGAAAATTGATGGAAATATAGATGCATATTCACGTACAAACGAACATATGAACATTTATACATACATACATGCATACGTACGTACGTATAAACAAACATATACACACGTATAAACAAACATATACATACACACATACATACATAATTACAAAAATATATATAGAAATAAACATAAACTGATTTGGTCAGTAAAAAGGGTCATCTAGATAATTATGGACAGAGTTAAATTCGTCGGACGAGAAGGAAAATAGATTTGTGAAAGAAGCCATTCAAATTTGCACTACAAAATAAAGTCAACGGCGGTGTTAATAATACGAACAGGTGTTGCAGTCAGTGAATTAATAATACACGTGTATCCCAGTCCAGTCTACAGCTCTCACCTGATCAGTATTCAGGGCAAAGCACGGCAGTAATCGCATTAATTCTGTTAAACACTGGGAGCAATATCCCCACTTAGCCGCTACTTACTAAAGCAAGACTTGAAAGACGGTTTCGACCATTACGCTCATGTTTGCAAGCGCGCGTTTCAAAAGTTTGCTTCCGTGTTGTGTACATAGGATTTATTTTCAATTAGTTTCCACAATACACGGCCAATGTCCTCTAATGTCGACAGTCGCCTGACTCGTGTTCACTCGGAGAGTTTCTTAAAACTTGTACGTGTTGGGATCATGTCCTTCGCTTTTGTGTCACAAACGGCAACAATAACAGAAAATAGCATTCATTTTACCTATTTACAAATAGATTAGGCGCATTTCTCTGACTTGATGGATGTATTTTTATAACCAATGAAGCTTTGTTGTGTGTCAAAATCCGAGGCTGAAAGGTTTCGAGGATCTGAATCGTGGAAATAGCTGCTGCAGTGCGAAGATTTCAATGCAAAGAAGATGGTTACGAGGAATGTTTTATTCTACCAATTCAAGATTTAATCCTAGGGAAAGAATTAAGAAAGAAATTTACTGACTACATCATTTATCCTGAACAATGAAAGAAATATTTTTTATTCATGAAACGATGATAATCTGCTAATGGTTTTGAATCATTTACACGAAAAGAAAGATTAACTGGTGCACCAAATTTTATATCTTCAATTATAATTTTCATGTCTTCAGGCTATGTACATTCAGTGTAAGTGACAAGAGAAATGCTCGTCTAAGTAGTGTGTACAAATATCCAGAATTCTAATCTCCATATATATATATATTTATTTACTTACTGAGTTTCTTACATACATACATACATACATACATGCATGCATCCTTACTTTCATACATGCATCCTTACTTTCATACATGCATGCATGTATACATACATACATACCTACATACATACATACATCCACATACATACATACATACATACATGCATACATACATACATACATACATACATACGTACATACATGCATATATACGTAGATACATACATACATACATCCATACGTACATATGTAGATACATACATATATGCGTACATACGTACATACATGCATATATACGTACATACGTAGATACATACATACGTAGATACATGCATATATACGTACATACGTAGATGCATACATACATACATACATACATACATACATACATACATACATACATACATACATACATACACACACACATTGTTTATAATATGTGTTGTTTACTTTAAAACACTTTTCAAAATAAGTTCAGCAATAATATTATTGAAAACTTGTAATTTTAAACGAAGCATGTAAGGCAGATTTAAGTTGAGTTAACTGAAATTTCATCTGTTTGTGTTTCTTTGTGTGTTTTTCAATGTGCTTCACTCGTCCACTTTTATTCAGGTTTTCGTTTTTCTTTCTATGTAAACTGTATCTTAAATAGTAAATTTAAAAGCCAATACAAATACAACCCAAAATATTTTTTATCTTTCCGAGTAGCTTTACTTGTGTGTGTGTGAGTGTGTATGTACGTGCGCGCGCGCAGCATATTATTATTTTTTTTATTATTATTATTATTATTATTATTATTATCGTCAGTGTATGCATTAAAAATATTCATAAAATGCCTTTAGTAAAAACTTAACTTCTAAGGGTTTCTCTTTTTCTAATAACACTCTAGCCGAAATCTCCTTTTTTCACAAAAAGAAGAGAGAAAAAAAAAAAAAAAAAAAACAAGAAAGAAAAATGAGAGACATAAATAATGCATAATTTGTTGCTGACACCCCATCTACCAAAATACTTTAAGCTGAGAAAAGATGCATTTATCTTGTTAAAATATTTTTTAGTTTAAAGCTTTTTGCTAATGGCACTAAATTGGCTGACAAATAGGAGCGTTGTAGATCTCAACGATAACAGTACTTTTTGCATTCACCGAGTAATTTGCGCTTAGACTATCGCAATTATCGTAAACCGCCAGTGATTTACTTGGTAAGCATCCTATTTTCCCCTGCTTCTTCCTGGCCTTTATTTAAATACTCGTTGACAATATCGCACTGTGTTAAACCACATCAAAGTGGCGTATCGAGATAGATCTCAAAGCTGAGCTTTTACATGGAGTAGTTGATGGAAAATTATAATTTTTTTTTTTTTTTTTTTTTTTTTTTTTTAATGGAAACATAGTAGTGCTAGGAACGAAACATGTGTGCTATCGCATGCTTTCACAACATTTTGTTTTTCTCCTTTTTTAAAAGTCTTATTCGGCTTTTGGCTGGGGGGGAGTAAGCTGGAGTTTGTTTGCTTATTATTTTTGTTTTATGAAAACAAAAATCGTCAGCACAAAGATTCTTATAAATAAATAAATAAATAAATAAATAAGCAAATTTCTGATGCGACATTATTATTTCCTGCTTTTCCTGTTATAGTTATCACTACTATTACTAAGTTTGCCGCTGCTACTAATGATACTACTGCTTTGACTCTGTTTCTGTTTATAATGATACAACGATTCTGCTATTACTACTCTAAATACCACTGCTGTTACTGACGCTGTTATTACTATTGTTGTTCTTGTTTCCCGTTGTGGTGGTAATGTTACATCTATTTCCACTAATATCTCCGCTTTCGCTGTGATAACCAATATTTAATGTGCAAACATCTGTCCAGGCACTAAATCTGTTCTCGACTGTATTATTCACATAAAATACAAATAAAAACATCTTAAATAAATAAGAGAGAATTAATTTATATTAAAACCATTTAGAATACATCCAAACTTAGTCGACAGTCAAACTATCAGGCTTGCTAAAAAAAATATGTAAGAGGTTACGAGTACTGAATAATGTTGAACGGATTGACGCTTTATGTCATAGTTCATAAAAGAAAGAAAAAAGAAAAAAAAAAGTTATTTTACAAAAAGAAAAAAAAAAAGGATATAAAGGCGACAAGAAGAACATTTTTTCTGTTTTTACACTTTTTACAAAAAGACTACATAAATATTTGCATTCTCAATTGCGCGAATCAACTGCATCTCCACTAATTTGATTGATTGTCAAAGAAGTAATTGGCAATCTACTCGAAAATCAGACTTTTCCCCTCAACTAGCGGGTCGTGAAAGGACCTCTTCTAGCGGACGTGAACCCCCTGAGCATGTCAAATATTTATTTAATCGATGCTAAGACCTCACTCACGCGGTAGTTGGTTTTCAATTACATTTCAATAACTTGTTTAATAGCAATTTCATTGAAAACAAATTACCTATTCATTGCGCTGTATATTTATGCCAACTGTACTCCGGGCACGGCGGCCCGACGCGATGAAGAATGCGCGGAACACAGACAAGCTGTAGCCTTAAGCAGTCCTTAATTAAACGTACGAGTATTTCTCAACACGGCTTTCTCTGCACCGCCGCTGCTATTTTTGTACTGGTTTTAACAACAAGAGATTTAATCCTGTAAAACAGCGTTTACTTTCTCTTTCCAGCAAGAGCAGACGAACAAACGATAATATAATAGAGTTATATGCCCTTGCAGCCACCATGTTTTTTTTTTTTTTTTTTTTTTTTTTTTTTAATGGTCGAGTTTTTCGGGGGTTTTTATTATTACGAAAGAAAGAAAAAAGTGTACGCTGAATAAAAAATTCAGCTCTTTAGTGTTTTTTTTTATTTATTATTTATTATTATTATTATTATTTTTTTTTATCAAGCACCACTCTAATAAACATAGTTATTTTTTGTTGCACAAAATAATAATAACAACAATGAAAATATCAATTTTTATTTATTTATTTATTTTAATTATTATTATTTTTTTATACAGTATGGATGTTTTTTATTCATTTGTTTATAATTATTAATTTCGTCACGTGATCGGCAAATTACTATCGCTTAGCTTTTGACTTTCAGCTGTCTCTCCTGTTTAAATTATGCTTTCAAAAAATCTCTACAATTATACCTTTTAAGATTTCACCTAGCTTAGTACAAATCATTTATAAAATTTCATACCGTTAAGCCACTTGCTCAGTATTTATCTCTTATAAAACACTTCTGGCAAATAACTGAGCAAATATCTTTTCAAAACTTATTTTAGCTAATGGATAGCACTGCATATCCTTTAAAATTTCTACTAACAAAGAGATTTTTATATATCTTTTTAAATATCACTTTCTTTTATTTATTTATTTTATTATTTAGTTTTTATTTATTCGTATTTCACATTGTTTTCTTTTAAATAATTGTTGCTGTATTATGTTTTGTAAATACCTCGTATATTAAACTGTACAGAAATTATTATAAAAGCTCACCAGAACAGCACATACGTATTCTTCTAACTAGTTTTTCTTGTTTGTCTTTGGATTACTTACCTTATGTAACGAATCGTTCTACATAACATCTTTAATATTTATTTCGTCTAGCAAATAGTTCTCATTGACATTTAAAAAATATTTCTTAACAAATCAAGAACATACCTTTAACACTTGGCTGTCTTTTACAAAGACATTAACTGTTATTAATTATGTATTAAAAATATCGAGCAGAATTATTTGGATTCTTTATCAGTCTAATGTAAAATGTTTTTCATTATGATCAGCTACTTAATTATTCATACGACAGAACATTTATTATATTTTATGTTTTTCATATGATATATTGGTCCTTAAATGAAAGATCATAATTTAAAAATCTGGTCAGTAGTAAATTTGATATGTAATTTGCCAGCTAGCTGTATATTTCGCATAAATGTTATTATACAATATAAATCTTCAGAGAAAAGAAACTGTTCCGAGGAATTAAAATCTGATTTATTTAGAAATTTCCCAAGCTTCTACCCTGACCTGAAGCCTTGATCCACAAACAGATTAACTTATCTATTCAAAACATAAATTTTCAATTTGTTCTTAGTTTATTTTCAAATCTATGGATATACTGCATGTTTAATATACGTCATGTAACCGTGAAAAAAAACCCTATTCACTTGAACTCACATGAACTCAGAAAAGCCTTTTGTTATTTTGAGTTACTTTCTTAAACACAAACAAGAACGTGACATCCACTCCATATCGCCTATTTAAGTTACTGAATTTCACTTAATCTCCTTCATTCTATAGACATCACACTCGTTAAAACTACTGAAAATTCATGAGGATATTAGCTGATTAGTTAATCGTCGCTGGGGTTTAGTTTCATGCAGAACGCTTTCAGAAGAAAACTTGTCAACGCTGTACAAACGTCGCGTCATGTGTCCCTCCCCAGTGGCAAGAAAAACACCGCGGTAACACTCCACGATGACGGGGCAGGGTCCTCGTCTACCCGGCCACCCGGAATTACGAAGATGAGGGAAAACTGAAGAGTGAGACACGTTCAGGGTTGATGTCAGTGTGGTGTGTACCTGCCAATCCGTGTTTGATTATCTCCGATTTCTTTGGTAGACATCGTAACACTGCAAGGAGAAATATTTGGTAAAACTCGTGTGACATTTAGTGAATGATGTCAGTAAGTACATCACAGTTGCTTGTTACTCATATATGACTGTGATTGTGATCTTCTGTCGATCTGTGATCGTCGTGATTATAAAAGACTGTGTTATCATAATCACCATGACTTATGATCACAGTGACCTTTAGAAAATCGTGATCTTTAGTGACTGATAAAAGATCACGGTTTTCATGATCCACAGAAATTCAGAGTCTTAATTCGTATGGTCTTTGTGTGATATACAGAAAAATCATTAAAAAACCAATCTACAGAGAATGATCATAGTTGCAATTGTAGAAGATAATTATTAGAAGATGTATAAGCTCTGTTATCATGACGCATGGCTTAAAACTACATCAGTTCTTAGAAATTTAATAATAATAATAATAATAATAATAATAGCAACAACAACAACAACAATAACAACAGCAATAACAAAAAACAGTTCATATTTACATTCTAATATTTACAAAATATTGACCCGCGATCAAAACACCTCACAAAAGAAGGAACAAATGGACACCAAATTAAGTTTTCCTAGCTCCATCAATACATCGCCCGCCCACTGAATTAGTTAAATGTAATCTGATAGGTGTTCCAATATTTGCACCTGTTGACAACATGCAGGGCACAATCGAGACCCAACAAGCGAAAACACCTCTACCTGGCCAGAAAGAAGCCGGTGACCCCGAGGTCAAACAGACTGATATCAGTAAATAATCTAAAACTACCGCTATAGTGGAATACCGGTGCCACCTCGCTCCTGAAAAACAGAGGATAATTTTGCCAGTTTTGTGTTTCGTATTTGGACTAGCACAATCATTTATGCAGGCAGATATTTGAAGTGTCGTTAAAATATTGGATTAGGAATATGATAGCAATTTAAGTTGTGAATTTTTTTTTTTTTTTCCTTTTTCTTGACGTGTTTTTGTTCGATGTGTTTCTTGAGCTAAATTTGATAATTGATGCGCTAAGTTTTTTTTGTGTTTGTTTATATTTAACTGTAAATAAAAGGTTTTTGTTGTTGTTTTTTTTTTTTGTTTTTTTTTAAATTTATCTGGGTACTAAATCAAATAAATGAAGGAATAATATTATGAAAGAAAGTACATATTAAACAAAAACTAAGAAAGAAAGATGAAATCAACGAAAACAAAAAAGAACATAGCCAGTAGTAACGACATTAAAAACAAATTAGAAAATACGAAGATGCTTATAAAATGACAATGACCATTTATAACATTTTAGAAAAATAACAATTAAAATAATAATAATAAATAAATCAATTAAAACTAAACTTTTCTGTTATTAAAATTGAAATTATAATTTGTGTATTTGGTTTTGCCTATTATATAGATAGATAGATAGATAATCACACACACACACACACACACACACACACACACACACACACACACACACACACACATGCATGCATCCACACACATATATACAAACACACTGACATACATACATACATCTACACACACTTAATTCCTAATTAAAAAAACATATGGTACATTTTTAAAGAATGACAATAAAACACATTGAGAATATATGATGGAAAGCACGTTTTGCAAATTTACCTTCATTATATTAATATATTTTCTTACCTATCTACACAACAGCCGGACATGTATATGTCAGAAACAGATGGCAGCTAACAAGAATATCTATTAAAAAATAAACATGAATACAAAACATTAAACGAGGTGTATTCAATAAACTATTTTCGAATTTATATGCCCATTTTATCACACATTAAGATTTACATAATTTACGTTTGTCTTTTTCGTATTTTTTAAAAGCATATTAAGGTTTACTTATTATTTATTATCTGTCTTTTTATCACATGTTAATGTTTACATAATATTCCTTCTGTGTCTTTTTGTCACATATTAACGTTTACATAATATTCATTTTCTATTTACTTATCATTATTTTTCTCTGTGTGATAGATTTTTTTTTTTTTTTTTTTTTTGATCATTTGTTTTCTTAATATCATGTTATGTCGTACTAACATATTCGTTTTGAATTATAGAAATTGCATATTATTGTCTGTAATTATTTAAAATAAACTAATATATTAGTTTTAAATCACCTGAATAAAATATTATCTTTTTTCAAAGTGCGGTCCTCAGCACACTTTAAAAGCCTGAAATAAACATTTGTACTGAATATAATTTATTTCTTCTTTTTTTAGAAAAAAAATTATGACAGTCGTGTTATGACCTGTTATGTGATTTGGTATTGATTTATTTTATTTTATTTTATTTTATTTTATTTTATTTTATTTTATTTATTTATGTATTTATTTATGTATTCATATCTAATCTTTTTTTATACCCATAATAAGTAAAAAAAAACCGATTCTTTGATATTTCTTATAAAAAAACCTCTACATACGAATAATTTAATCATTACACATTTTAGATCTGTTCATTTCTTTAAACCAACCTTAATCTAATTTTTATTCAAAATAAAAACGATCGCTCTTGCTAGCTAGCATCTTCCTGCAACATCATAACTTCAACCTCGCAAAAAAAAAAAAAAAAAAAAAATGTTTCCCCTTTTATCATAAAAAAAAATTAAATGTTACCAAACCACTCAGTGCCGCGTGTTAATTTCAAATATGTCCACTGACCTGCAGTCGCTTGGCTGATTATACGTTTGTGACACCGTATCGCCTAAATTGATCTCTTCATAACGCAATTTCTTCCCAAACCCATTTCATGGTTTGTGTCTTTTAAGACTTGGGAAATGCGTGAAAATTGCCCATGTATTGGCCAGTGGATCATTATTCACAGAAGTCAATGGCTGTGAAATTTGCCGTGTTTCTTACGCAGACAAATAATAGAGTTTGTTTGCGCCGTGCAGCCAGCGTTCTTCGAGTCGCAGTTTTGGTTTTATCAGTCATTTAGGGGAAATTTGTTCTGCTTCTGCGTCTGAGATACATTAGCGGCAAATGCTATTTGTTATGGGCATGAGAGTTTGATAATAGAGATACTGTGAGGTAGCCCATCCTGAAAATTTAGTTGCAGCGATATCGTACTGTCGTTTACTTTGTCAATTAATATGAAAAAGTGATTCTGAGATATCGCTTGATGAGATTGTGCGCGATTCGTCATGTTAAAGGAACCAGAAACGTAATTTTCTGGTGATTATTAACATTACAAAATAGTTTTTATTAAAAAAAAAAAAAAAAAAAAAAAAGAAAAAAAAAAAAATAATTCCTGTTGTTTATTTTGGTTACTTATTTACCTATGTGGAAAATTACGTTTTCATATTTAGTCATAAAAACGTACCAACCGAAAAAATATTTGAAAAATTATGTTGCAGCTGGTTATCGAAACATTCAGTATTTTCTGTAAAGACGATAGATTCAGAAAACATTATTTCGCAGTTATAACATTTGTTTTGTTTATTAGTTTAACGAATGATATATTTATCTACCTCTCAGATACTGATATTTTTATCTATTTGCATTATTAATTAATTTATTTATTTAATTATTTTTATTTTTATTTTTATTTTAATTTTTTTTTTTTTTTTTTTTTTTAGAAAGAGAGATAGAATCATTCTTATATATTTCAATTTAAAAAGTTAATTCATTATTATTTAATAGGCTCTCAAAAATATTCCAAAATTCCTTTTTCAATCATTAGTATCCTTAACAGTTTCTAACTTTAGCACAGTAATTAGGTATCACCCTTAATACAAAAGAAAACAACAATGAGCAGTTGTTCTAATGCTGAAGAATAATTAACATTTCTTTATGTCATTCACAGCAGAATACGTCATTTTACTGTGTGACTTAATGGATGAATGATCGAACCCAGATGTGTTAGCCATAGGAATGTTGACTAGTTTGTCATCACAGATTACTGTTTACTTAGTGCTAGCAATTCATAATAAGCATGAGATAATGGATATTTCTATAATGTTATGTGAAATATTAACTTCCGTTAGATACCAGTTTCGAAGGATTGAAATGGTTCTATTGCTTTATATTTCTACATGTTTTATTACGTCAAACTATTTTACGCATGTGTATACACATACAAATCAAAGTTCCAGGTTCATATAGTCGCCATCTTTAAACACGATACTGTTAATGTTTTACGAGCATTTGCACTCTCTCTCTCTCTCTCTCTCTCTCTCTCTCTCTTATTATTATTATTATTGTTATTAATTTTAAAATGACAATCACTTATATCGTTATATTATAACATTTATGTAATGGATACATTCAGAAAGATAATATTTATAACATATCTGTATTTTCCTCAAACTACAAAATAATTAAATTTTCCTCCGTAATAGCATATCTTGAAATAAGCTTCTTATAATCTTAATCATATTTTATTCTAATACAGAGCATGATGAAAAACTAATCCAAATGATAATTGTTATAAAAATCTCATATAATTTTCATTATAGAAATATTTTGAGATTTTATTAAATTTTGAAATGTAATATTTTTTATGTTTAGCATTTCTTCTTTTAATTTCTTGATATATCCTATTAAATAACCGATTATACAACTGTAGAATTTTATTTAATACAGATTTTTGAAATAATTCATTTTAAAGTTATATGTTTTTTTTTTTTTTTTTTCTTTTCTAGGTTGTACCATTAAAAGAACAACTAATTAAAATTATTAAATATTTTTTCTTTATATATATATATTTTTTCTTTATAACAAATTTAAATATTTTAAGACTAATTTTGTTGTATAAATAATTTTAAATTTATACCATGTTTCTATACTTCAAAAATTATACAAAGATTATTTTAAAGAAACATTTATATCACTGAAACCGATTTAAAATTCTTCTTGGAAAGATTTATGGAAAAATTTAAAATGTAATATTATTTTTTTAACTACTGCGGCTCCCAATAAATCGAAAAAATTAAATTTACAATTAGGCTTTAATTTTTCCGTTTTACACATATTTTTCTCTGTTATTTGTCGAAAGTTTTATAAATAATATAAGCCGTATTATGCTACCGAAGTGTTCGGTTTTATAGTCTGTTAATGTTTTTAGCTTTTTTTTTTTACCTTCAAAGCATCAGAAATACATCAGCGAAGCCGTATTAAGTTTTTACTTTGTAAACACAATATAATATTAAAATAAAACAACAACTATGTAAAAAGAAAGAGTGAACACGACTGCGCTAATAACGAAATGAAAAAAAATAATTAAACGATCGATCAGAATCACCGTTTCCAAGGTAAGGTAGCAATTTCATGTGAATCTACATGGCAATTGATACGTCATTGATTTCTGCCACTCATTATTATTAATATTTTTACACATCCATGATTTAAGAAAGTAGTAAGTATTTTAAATTATTAAGGTTGCTACTGTTTCTTGAATAAAGTTTTGCACAGTGTAAATTTTAGGGGAAGAAATAGAATAGTTTCTTGCTGTGCTATGATAATATTAGGTGATTAATGGTGATAACACAGCTGAGTTTGAGCAAGTTACAGACTTACGAAATAAACTGCTGTGTAGAACTAGAAAATAGTCTTTACGTTTTAACTGATATTCCTTTGATGAATATGATTTATTATTATATTTCTTTTTTTGTGTCTTGTGTAAAGTGGCAATCGTCAATGAATGGCACGACAACTTTTAACATTATTAAATAAAATTATATTACATTTTATTTATTTATTTATTTGTTTGTTTGTTTGTTTATTTATTTATTTATTTATTTATTTATTTATTCGTTTATTTATTTTATTAATATAATTTATTTTATTTATTATATTTAATTATATTTTTATTTCATTTCATTTGTTTTATATATATATATATATATATATATATATATATATATTATTATTATTATTATTATTATTATTATTATTTTCGTTTTAATTTATTTTATTTTATTTTATTTTGTTACATAACAACTTGATCATTTAGAAAAAAAAGAATAATGATTTATTTTTGTTTCTGTCAAATAAAAAATCTATTAACAAGAATTTAAAAATAAAATAAAATAAAATAAAATAATACAAAGCGAATAAAATTATTTTGGAGTTTTAATGAAACAAACGTACTAAGGGAGATAACTGTATTCTAGCTTTCCACCATTTTCTATAAATTAATAATGTAAAACGTACATGGATGTAAACAGTTTTTGTATACAATAAATAACTAGAATTTAAACTAGCTGATGAATGTTCATTTATTTATTTTCTTCTGTTAATCTTTAGCCTTTGATTCATTTCCTTAAACGTGTGTATTTATTTATGGGCTTAGTCTGTTAAGACTTTTTTGGAGAATCGCGATATTAGATATAAGAAATAAAGATGCATTTCATTTAGCCATGCACTGTACACATATTTTTAAGAGGTTTTTTTAAGCACTTTCCCACAGACAGAAAAGAACATACCAGAGCCTTTAATAACCACGTCTGTGGGGATTAGCCCAGATGTGCACTGAGAAGTCTCGACCCCTCATTTACTTTCAAAGCACTGAATTTATCTGTTACAAAAATGTATTTTAGTAATTACATGTTGTACTTCTTTAATTCGGCACTCCACACTTCGGCAACTCGCATACTTCGGCAAGGTTTTAATTGTTCGGCTTATCCCAAAGCAGAACTTTTTAAAAAAAAATTACAAAAAAAGAAACTGGTTTTGGTGTCCCTCTTAAGTGCATCTCTGTGATTCATCCCTGTTACCAGAGAATATTTCGTACACTGAAATCTAAATACAGTTGTTACCTTAACGTATTGAAAAATGTTGGGAAGCTTGCAAATGAATTTAACTTATAGGATATGATATGGTTACTATCAAGCTGGTTGGCAAAAACTCTGGGGAAAGTAATGAAGCTGACTTCTCTTGATTTAGAGTTTCCAGAGAAAACCAATTGATCTGCGAACTGGTGAATAACGCTAGAAATTATGACTAACCCAAAGTTTCTCGGAATAACCAAGGAGATTATAAAGGAAGACCTAAAGGAATGGATGAATATTGATAATGATGGGTCTGTTGTTTATCAACAAACTGATCAAGAAATCGTGGAGATGTTTCACCAAGGCGAGAAAAATATCCCAAGATGATCTTGAAGAAAGTGAAGAAGAATACGAGCAAATGGAAGAAAGAATTTCTGTAGATAAATGTGTCCAGCTGAGACATATTGAATTGTAGGATTAGAGCAAAGAGACTTTATAACAGAAGAAGAAATTATGTTTGTTTATTTGGTTCAAAGAAAATAACTTAAGGATAAGCCAAAGTATCCGAAGCAAGCTAGGTTACAAGATTGGTTGAAGAAGATCGTTAGTAACATTGCCACGACTTATTCGAGCGTTGAAAATACACTGCCCTCCACGTCCTCTTCCCTTCGTGTGCATGTAGCTGCTGGGCCTGGAGAATCTCCGAACTAATGAGCCCACTTTCCTTCCGTATGAATATCATTCACTCCAGATGCTAACGCAACAAAGAAAATAAAATAGAAAGAAAGTCATGGCACCCGAGTTTTATGGCAGATTTCAGATGAGCATCATTCCAGAAATTTTGTAGGGAGTAAAGTTGCATCCAGTTTCTCTCTATAAATTGCAGTCCGCCTTTGGATATAGATGAAATCTGCTTTGGTAAATAAACACTAAACTTAGACATGTGAAAAGTGAATCGAAAGGTTAAAGATGTGTTTGCCTTAATTTTGTTGTTTTCCTTCAAACGATTAAAAACTACCTAACTGATGTTTAGTTTTCATTTCAAACACGTAGCAGTAATATTTGTGATATAAATTTAGCAAATCTGAAGATTTTGAATAACTAGACAGCATAAATATGCATAAAAAGGCCAAGAGATTCTTAATTATTTTCTGAAAGAAAAAAAAAAAAAAAAGGAATAAATCCATCATTTTTTGAAAGCCAGCAATGAGCTGTCTAAAATATTTGTTAAAAGATGTTTTCTGATCACCCTATGTAAATGATATTTAGCAAGACAAATTGCAAAATTAGTTTAACAGCTGGATGGAAACAAGTAATCAGAAAAGTCCCTAAAAAAATCAATACACATTATAAGTTATAATTTGGCCGAAGGTAGATAAACTACACATTTGTTTTATTTTTAATTTTTTCTGTTTTTATTATTATTATTTTTATTTTATATTTGCATTGATAATTTGACAACTTACTCGCGAATTACCCTTTTTAAAGATTATGTCTTGTTTCTTCTTAAATTTACTGAATTCCTATTTAAGAAAGCCATAAAAAAACAAACAATAAAATTAGCAAGAAAAGAGAATCTAAAGAAAAACATCGTTTCCTTTGTTATCCTTACAATCCAACACCGGTTTTATTGCCTTTGTAATGAAGTTTAAAACACAATAACACTAATAAACAATTAGCTCTGTTTCTGCGTACTGGCAAGTAATTACTTTTATGCTCTCGCTGTAAACTAAATTTTCTAAATAAAAAGGTCAATTTATTTAATTATTGATACAAATCATTCGTATGTTCACTCGAAACTGTTATAAATGATGAATAAGTCGCTGCGGAAAGATGTGCAACTTTCAGTTCTTTCTTTTTTAAGGACCGAGCGACATAATCTGCTCCTGTTTCACCATTGTCTTTGAGCTGTTACGTAAGTTACTTTAGTTTCTTCCGTCAAAAGATTTTGTTATGCTCAGTGGACTGAGTGGGGTAAATATCATGCACGTTCTATCATCTTTTAGTTAGTAGTTTACCGAGACACGTTTATTCTTCACGATGATGTACTTTATAACTATTTCATCTTATTTCTGACTCACATAATTATGCTGGCATGACTTTATGTATATTTGACACTGTGTATTCTAAATATGTTGTCTTTATAAATTAAATATTCCATATATAGATATATGTTGGCTCTTTACATGATGCATTCAAATATTTATTATCTAAGAATCTTCATTATATTCAAGTTCAATAAATGTTGTTTTTTTTTTGGTTTTTTTTTAAATTCCCCCAAAAATATGTAAAAAACTAATTATTATTATTATTATTCTAATATGAGAAAAACCTGCAAATCAAACTGCTAACTGAATAATCTAATTACTTACTAAGAGAAAATTATCAGTCAGTACGGAACATGATCGTTTGTATATTACAACAAATAACCAATGTTTTCTTTCTTTTTCTTTTTTTTTTTCTTCAGGATACGTAACTTCAGGAAGAAATAAACCAGAAAACCTTAAGAATCCATAAATAAACTTTATATCCAAAAGAAACAGAAATAAATACTTCAGCATTCCTTCTTGGAAACATTAAAAATATATATATGTTATATTCTGACATCAGTATCAAAATGTTCCTTTCAACAAAATATTAGAATACCGCGAAAAATATAAAAACATTGTAAAAAGATAAGAATGAAATCTGTTTGTTTACAATAAGAACACAATCAGAGATTGAAAAAACGCATATTTACAACATGAATTTAATAAGCGGTACTACACTTGCCTATTCCTCGTCTTTGCCACTTGCGGCGTTTTACTTCTTGGTTCTCGTGGAAAACATCGCAGTGTGTGTTCTCATAGTGAAAAAGAACGTGATGACTAAATATCCGATGTACGTGGCATTAATTTCTCTTTCGCTAACTGATAGTTTGTTTTGCTTCAACGTGATTATATACATATCTACACTGCTGTACGCAACAAAATCGCCAGAGCATAAAGTCAGTCCAGTTTACTGTGCAATAGTTGTATTCGTTCCATATCATATTAAACTTATTAGTACAAGTCAGATAGAGTTGATAAACGTCATGCGAACAGTTTCACTAGCCAGCATTGGGAAAGCCACTGACCTCTCGAAAATATTTACAAAACGTAAAACTATCTTTTTTGTATTAATCATCTGGATTATTCTTACTATTGCTTCAATAACGATCATGATGGTAGATCACTTGGTGTACGGTGTCAACCCAACATCATGTAGAGTCCGATCGATAATAGCTATGTTTGAAATTACCACTAGGTATTTTCTCATTATGAATTCATTTAGCTATTCCTTAAGCCTGTCAATGTTTGCTTTATCTATCTACAAACTTGTCAGTTTACATCTGAAAAGGAAGAAAATTGATGTCAGTCGAGAAATAGAAATTAATACGCAAGCAAGCAACGTAACGGTCGCAACTACAAATCAACCAAACTCAAGTTCAGACAAGACTGAAGACAACACCAATGAAATTCAGCAATCAGGATCAAAGACCGTTGACGACAACATGAACAACTGCACACTAAGGAAAGCGTGCACTGAGAAAGGCAATGAGAGGACTACAAGAAACAAGGCTCCTAAACGTCGGTCTAAAGAATTAGTTGCTACAGTTATTGTAGGCATTCTGACTCTGACCCACTCAGTAATAAGCATTCCTAATATGATACAACTCGGAAACATAATTCGTGATCCCGAATCTATTGTAAATATTTATGCTAATGGTATCTTGGCACTATTAAACGCTTTTACCGATCCATTGATTTTCTTTTTGTCTTTGCCCTCAATACGTGATAAAGTAATAGGGCACTGTACTAAAAATGAACCAGAATGAATTAGATTATTTTATGATTATCCTTTTAGTACAGTACTTCTTCATTTCCTTTTATTATATGTTTATGTTTCTCCCAAGAGATTATTAATATGAAAACGTTCAGTAATTATTACTGTATCCGTCAGACCTTCTTCTGGTATTTCATAAAATAAAACTCCACAAAACGTCATCAGTCTGAGAGAAACAAAAGAAACTTCAGAACTGTAATATTTTTAAACACAAGGCAAATCTTCTGCCGGATGTCAAATTTTTCTGAGTGGATATGTAATGAATGTATTGTGTGTTTTATGCTTAGCGGCAAAACAGTTTTGCAGCACCTTCTCGCAGACAGTGCACACCTACATTTAAGCCTATCATTAACAGTCAATGACCGAAGTTACAACTGGAATTAGCGGTGAGATGGCTTGATCCTGTGTTCTATTTCGCATTAACACTGCGTTCCAACCACTGAAATTCATCTCATACAAATGTATTTGTAAATTGTAAAACTTCATTTCAGTGTTTTGTCTGCCAGTATTAGTTCAGTAATTATATCTGTAGTAATTAATTGGTTTTAGTTCATGTTTCAATAAACTGGAACATTTTTAATGTTTTCCTTTATCTCTGTTGTTGTTAGTTTTAATCTACACTAACTTTGCTAATAAAAAAATGTCTGAATGCAAAACACTGAACAGATTCTTTGCCGAGACACGGACAAAATATTCGATCCTGACTGTCTAACCAACGAGTTTAGAGGAAAAAAACGACCATGGATGTTGAGGGCAATGGAGTGACCAGAATTTGCTGGTTAGATCCTGGGACTCGCTCCTTCTTGAAATGCAGATGTTAGAAAGACCATTGGCTTTTGGACATTGTAAATAATAAGTCAATGTGTTGTTGTATTATATAAATTAACATCCAAGTAGAAACAGTTAAGATTATTTATCAACGACTATTAATTTTAGTATATCATAGCATTCTTATTAGAAAAAAAAACGTTAATTATGTGGTTATATATACAAATCTAATATTAATTTTTGATGACAAAACTGGATTTGCAATACAATACATTTTTGTAAAGTGGGAACATTCTTTGGATAGCGATCTCAACAGTAAAATTGAGATAAACTTACTCAGATTTTATTCTTGACGTAAGTGACAGTCGACTGAACAGCACTAAACAGCAATTAGAACCGAATGAACGAGTGTGGTGGCTACGCTTACTGAAGATGCATTCAGGAACATAAAATCTATAACGAACGTTTTTTGTAGCCAGACTGATAACGATTGTAAATGCTTTTGTAACCATCTCATCTTCGAGACTGATATTGATTGCAAATGCTTTTGTAACCATCTCATCTTCGATGTATCTTTGCGTTCAATAAGAGTCAGTCTAGTACGTAACAAAAATATTTTATTTTGAAATACAGTACTGTTGTATATCACCGTATCATGGTTTCACTGTCTACACTTAATGAAATATCTCAATTAAATCCTGTTTTCTCTGACAGGAAATTAAATTATATTTACAGTCTATCAATTTTGTGTAGAGATGAGATTTGCTAAAAGATTAGCACAGAATAAAACTAAATTGTTATTTGTCACCATTACTGAAAATGTTTTATATGCTGTTTTATAAGCTGTATATGTATATTTGTATATGTCTATGTAAATATGTATATGAATATGTATATTACATATGTATATATGTATATAATTATGTATATGTATATATTTATATATGTATGACTGTACTTGTGAATTTTTTAATATATGTAGCTATATCCTTATACATGTATATATCTGTTTACGTTTATGTACGTATATGTAGGTATATTCCTATATATGAATGTATTTATGTATGTTTATGAATGTATGCATATACGTAGGTTTGTATCTATAAATATCTGTGTTAACGTATGTATGAATATATGTATGCATTTAGGTAAGTTTATGCATGTATGTATATAAATGTATGTATGTACATATCTATTTAGGTCTGCGTGTATAACCTTTTTTCTTTTCTATTCTTATTACAGTATACCAATGGAAAGCTATCCGAACACAATAAAGTAAATTACAAAACTAAACAGCTACAAAAATAATAAATTCAGAACCACACCAATATTAGTTGTACGATACTAACAATTATTATTTTATAACTGTTCAGCGAAGATCTCAAAATAAAAGAGTGACAATACGTCACATGTATAGCCAACAGAGAACTCTACTTTTCATAACATAAATGACAGAATTGATCATGCCGAGGTTATAACTATTGATTTGTCGTGATTACAAAAAGGCAAAACGATTATTATTCCGATAAAATATCTGTAATAACATTCAGTCGATGAAAAGCAACATAAACAAGTCTGATCGGTGGATTTTCAGAATTTTTTTTTTTTTTTTTTTTTTTATTTGTTTGTTTATCTGTCTATTTATTTATCTGTTGATTTATCTATGTATTTATTACTTTGTGTGATTGTTTGTTTACTTTTTTGTTGTTATTAATTAATTAATTTTTATTATTATAATTGTAAATTTTTTAACTGAAAATGTATATAATTTTCTTTTGATAATATATTTCTTCTAATCAGTAATTCGATCCTTATTTGACATAAACTGACTGCCGATATTCGTCTTTGGAAATTACATGTAGGTGTGCTGAAGATTTCACAGAGGACACAAGATAAACATATCTTTCAGTATTAACCATATTGATATACGAAAATCCTAAGGCAGTTTTGTAATTGTATATTATGTATACTGAACATAGATGAAAGGTAAGAAGATTAGAAATCAATAATATTTTGTTATTTCATTCAGTAGATTTGTTTTTAAAATGGTTTTGTAAAATTATCATTACTGATGTTTCTACGAAATAGTAATATATACATAAAAAGGAAAGAGATTTTAAATTATTTTCTTTAAAACAACACAGGAGTAAATGAATCATTTTTGGAAAGACAGCAATGAGCTGTCCAAAATATTCGTTAAAAGATGTTTTCTGATCAGCCTGTGTAAATGATATGTAGCAAGACAAATTGCAAAATTAGTATAATAATAGCTGGATGGAACAGGTAATTAGAAAAGTGCTTAAGAAAATCTGTACATATTATAAATTATGATTTAGACTTAGGTGTTTACCAGCAATTTATTTTTTATTATTATTTTATTTTATTTACTTATATATATATATATATATATATATATATATATATTTATTTATTTATTTAAGATAGATAACTACATTTTTATAACGTACTAGCGAGTTATATTTCTTTAAACCTACTTTTGTTTGTTCTGAATACGAATATCGTTACTGACTTTTACCTTTGGACAGGACAAAAGAAATTAACTTATTCAAGCGAAAATGCCTATTTAATAAGAGAACCTATGTAACAGAAATCTTCTTCGACTACTCCATAACAATAAAAATATTCCTTCGTTACAAAATATACTGATATTTCATTATAAATTCATTAATTCATTATTGTTATCTGTGTACATACATCTGAAGCATCAAAACAATAGTAGCAAAATCTGTATAAAAAAACTGAGTATAATCAAGATTACTTTAATTCAGTTTACACGCACACGCACACAGCCACACACACACACACACACATACACAAACATACATGCATACAGTATTTTCAAACAGTATATAATGTCAGATTTACTTTTTCTCAGAATAATCATCCTAACATGGGATCGTCACTATTGATAATCTCCCACACAGCGGTCTGACATTTCTACATTCAGTTGTCAGAGAAAGAATATATATTATATTATCATTAGCACTCATGTGCTAGACACTTTTATGGACGGATTACCTTTTTTCATGTAGATGTATAATTATTAGATATCAGGATCCCATTAACTGTATTGAATTCCTATTTAAGAAAACCATAATAAACACAAAGAAAACCTGTCTAACTGAAAAGAGAATGTAAAAAAGTCATCGTTCTTTCACTTGTTTACCTTGTAATCCAATGCCACCATAAATATTAGCCCTGCCTTTGCAAACTCATAGGTAAATTACTTTTGTGTTTTTAAAAAAAATCAGTTCATTTACTTAATTATTAATATACGTTATTCATAGGTCCACTGGAAGACTCACGAATCATATAAAAGCAGAGACTTTCAGCTTTTTCTTGTTAAGAACTGACTGGGCGTCATAATCTATTTCTGCACTGTTTTTTGACACGTGATATAATCATCAGCAAGCCAAAACCGATTCTTCAGTTTGAGAAAAGTATAAAAAGCTAAAGACGGTAATACAATTAATTCTGCGACGTACACGCCCGCTGACCTGTCAGAAAGCGTGCCCGTCGCAGACGTGCTTCACAACAGCTTGCTCTGATTAGCACGTTAATTTTTTTCCTATCCTATCCTAATACAATTAAGGAAGAGTTGGGTTTTTTTCGTGAAAGGATTATTGTCACGATCATTTATTTCTGAGGTGCTTTTTGAAAGGTAAATTCTGTTATGTACTCTTCAGTTGTTAAAATGGAATATTGTGGTTATTCTTCAGTTTGGTATCTTTTCTTATTTTTGAAAGAATTATGTTCAAGTGACTTAATATAAATTTAAATATGTTGCTTTTTAAAGTCACATCTTTATTTATACTTAAATATTTCATTTTTTATATAATAATATATTTACTATTTTAAACAAATGGGGTTTTAAAATATTTATTAACTCAAGAATACTCAAATATTCGTGTTGTATTATACAATTCTGTAATATATATATTTCTGTCTACAATCAAACACGAACAAAATTAAAACTTTTGAGTACTTATTTTAACATAAAAACTAACAAAATTAAAGTATGAACTAGAATGGAGGATGATAATTTGTATATTACAACAAATAACTGATGTTGTTTCGTTTTCTTTTTTTCAGGTTAAATACCTTAAAGAAGGAATAAAAAAGAAAGCTTCATGAATCCATAAATAATCTTTATATCCAGAATTATCTTAAAACAGAGACTTCAGCATTAATCATGGATGCATTCAGAAAACTGACTGTATTATAAAAGGAAGAACGAAATCATTTTGAATCTGATACTTTACGTGTTTTTGTAAATTACAGCATGAATTCAACAAACGAGATTCCAACCCCAGCCTATTCTTTGACAATACCTCTTGTGGTGTTTTACTTTCTAGCTCTCATAGAAAATATCGCAGTATGTATTTTAATAATCAAAAAGAATGTTATGACTAAGCATTCGATATATGTGGCATTAATTTCTCTCTCATTAACTGATAGTCTGGTTTGCTTGAACGGGATTTCATACATAGCTATAGTTCTGTACGTGTCAAGCACTTCATGGAATGAAGTCAGTCCAATTTTGTGTACATTTGTCATGTTTTTTCTGTTTCACCTTGTACTTATTAGTACAAGTCAGATATTGTTGATAAATATCATGCGAACAGTTTCTCTGTACAGCATTGGAAGAACCCCTGATCTCTCGAAATTATTTACAAAACGTAAAACTATTGTCGTTGTTCTATTCATCTGGATTATTCTTACTCTTGGATGGGCAGTGTTCATGGTGATAGACCACGTTGTGTATGGTGTCACGCCTACAATATGTAGATTCAGATCTATATTAGCACTGTTTATAATCACAACTAAGTTTTTTTACATAGTGAGCTCATTTAACTATTCAGCAAGCTTGTTACTGTATGCTTTATCTATCTACAAACTTTTCAGTTTGTATCTGAAAAGGAAAAAAATTGATGTTAGTCGAGAAGTAGAAACTAACAGAAATCATCCAAACTTAACTTCAAGAGTCTACAAGATTGAAGAGGATGCCAATGAAACTCAGCAATCAGGATCAAACACCTTTGGTGACAACTCGAACAATTCCACACTAAGGAAAGCGTGGGCTGAGAAAGGCAATGAGAGGACCACAAGAAAAAAGGTTCCTAAACGTCAGTCTAAAGAATTAGTTGCTACAATAATTGTGGGCATTCTGACTCTGACTCATTCATCAACCAGCATACCAACTACGATACAATTCGGAAACATAATTCGTGATCCAGAATCTATTGGAAATCTTTATACTGGTGGTATCTTGGCGCTCTTAAACGCTTTTACCGATCCACTGATGTTCTTTTTGTCTTTGCCCTCAATACGTGATAAACTGATAGGGCACTGTACAAAGACATGAACCATAATGAAACAGAATATTGTTTTCTGATGAACCGTTTAGTGCAGAGATTGTTCATTTCCATTCATTACACTGTTATGTTTCTCTAAAGAGATTATTAATATTAAAATGTTCAGTAATCATAATTCCATCTTGAACAAATTTGCATTGGGAATTTAAGAACAATATTTTATTGTAACAGTCAGATTTCGTCTAAAACCAAAGCAAATAATAAACCAAATAAATAGCTGTTCTTTTGATGCTGAAAAGTGAGAAACTTCAATTATTTTTAATGAAAATACAATGTTTCGAAATTGGAAAATTGTCTAGAGGTTCTATTAAATCCTCTTCCAGCATTTTACAAAATAAAGCCCCAAACAATTTCAGTCAGCTTGAGAGAAACTCCAGAACTATAAAATACTTGAATACAAGGCAAAGAAGGGATCCTCAGTTGGATATTAGTGAGAATGGACAGCAAGAAGCAAACGCCCTAGTGGATAATGAGTTCATTGTTTTATAACGACATCGTTAAATGCATGAATTTCTTCCCAAGCCTTAATCTCACATTGTTTGAAAACAGCTATTGCGTAATATTGTTTAAAAACAGTTATTATATTTTGTCTTATAAAAGAAATCTTTATTTGTTCTTGTTCCAAGATCAATCAGCATAATGTTCATTAGAATTATTAAATGTCTGTAAATACACTATTTTAAACCCTTGCTGATTTTAGAGTTATATCTTTAAAAGCATTTTATTTACTTAAAACTAATCCGGATTCACAATGTTTTGTCTGTTTCTGCTTCCTAATTGATTTATCTTTGAATATTTCCATGTTTGAAAATATTAACTTTCCAAGATCGATTATTCTCTGGATATATATTTGGTTCATCAAATTATTCTGTTGTTAATAAGAAGTCAACAACTGATAATTATGTCATTATGTTTTCTAACTAAAAATAAAAATTCCTGAACTAAACCTAACGTATCTGCTTTATTCTTAATTGCAAAATTCTCATAAAATATAAATATACAAAATGAAGATGGAGGAAAATATTTACTTTGTTTAACCCCAGCTTTTCAAGAAACACTAAACCAAATATAAATATACTAATATTATAGTAACTGTTAACAAATACAGCCATTATTAAAATAATTACATAGTATCGGCTGTTTTACCAAAGAGAAATGCTCTCTCTCTCTCTCTCTCTCTCTCTCTCTCTCTCTCTCTCTCTCTCTCTCTCTCTCTCTCTCTCTCTCTCTCTCTCTCTCTCTCTCCTGACATTTCACAATTAAAATATATATTATCAAGTTTACTTTATGATATCATGATGTTCTATTTTTACGCTTATCAAATAAATTCGCGTCAAATATAACAGAGAACAAAAATATATTTGACAAAACTATTTACATTCATAATACACTGTAATCAACCAACGTATTTACGTCACTGGTGATTAAAAACGTAATGATTTCACTGGGATTATAATACTAAAATATTCTATTACGGATCACGGAAGAGAAAGCGCAAATTCTGATTGAATAATAATAGTTTATTAGTGTTTTCCTTAAGAGATAAAAGAAAGCAAATATATAATCGTTTCTACTCTTTTAGATGTAAATATATGTATAATAACTATTTTATTATTAAAATTTCCTGTCAATTTAATAGCAGTATCATATACAGGTTTAAATAAACATTTTTGTTGTTGTTGTTGTTGTTATTGCTAACATAAGTGTGCTAATTTCTTTGTTTATATGGAATCCAAATAAGAAATACTTAAAGCAAAAGAATCATAAGGATTATTTTTTAGAAGTATATACACATACCAGAGCACGGATTCATATGCTATTAAAAAATAGTAATAAATAACAGAGTAATGTTTGCGTTAAATAATTAACTTTAAAAAAGTCATACATTTTCTTTGCTTGAAGCAGATAACAACAACGACGACGACAATGACAACGACAACACTATCATATGCTTTTGTAACACTTCATGAAATGAAACCGAGCTAAAATGGAATAAGAATCAGAATTCTGTATCACTATAGAATTGACAAAATAATAATAAGAAGAAGAAGAAGAAAAAGAAGAAGAAGAAGAAAAAGCATTTTAGATATGAAAGGAATTACGATGGAGCAATATGAAACAATCTGAACAGTGCATAGTAGATAAATGATCTTGCAACCCAATAAGCAGCAGCCATCTCTCCAACACTGACATACAAGTCATTCATCTGGACTCCTAGAAAAACACATTCTAATTAAAATTACCTGTAACAACGTTTCATGACGAAAACTATTCACACAAACAAGACTCTTTCAAAGGATTTTGTTTTCTCTTTTTACTCTATTTTTTTTTTCTTTTTTTAATTTCATTACTTTTTTCTCTTTTCTTTTCTTTTCTTTTCATTTCTTGATCTTTTTAATTTAATTTACACTTTGATCTATGTTTTCAATATTATTAGTAGTAGTAGTAGTAGTAGTGGTAGTAGTAGTAGTAGTAGCAGTAGTAATTGATTTTTTTTCATTTACTTATTTCTGTATTATTATTATCATTACTATTATTATTATTGTTATTGTTATTGTTATTGTTATGTTTATTATTAATATTGATTTGTTTTTGAAAGTTAATGTAGTTTTATTTCATTAATATCACATTTTCTAATTAATAATTATTTCTACTGTCAGGCAATGTGAAATAACAATAATGTATTTAGTGGTGGCTTCACGCAGGTCATATAACAACTAGCGACTAATATTTCTTTCAATAGACAGTATTTATCGATAAACCTTTCACTTTTGTGAAGGATCTAACATGGTTTTGAATCTTTGATACATAATCAATAATCAGCAAAGTAATTTATTAAAATAATTATTGCTTTATGTCACATTATCCCAAATCAAAAAAAAGCTTGATATAATTATTATTATTGTCATCATCATCATCAATGTCGTCATCATCGAGGTCATTAAATCCAACATCAGAACTAACAACAACAGTAATAATAGTAGTAATAATAATCACGATTTCAAATACTTGTGTATTTAATAATAATAATAATAATAATAATAATAAATACAAACATCGGTACGCTGTTGTCCAGAAACAGACCTTTTATTCACTGTAAAGAATTTTGTTTTTTTCTCCGACAAATTGATTTTAATGCGAGTTCTACTGGATATGTTCAAATTAAATGTTTTAGTATAGAGAAGGTAAGCTGATTTTTCGTTCTGATTAAGGAATTGAAATAACATTAGGTTGTTTGATAAAATAATGATTGACATATAATTGAAATATTTCTTTTGATCTTAAATATTCTATTTTATTTTTTTTTTATTTTTATTTTTTTCGCTGCGCTAAAAGACACATAGTGACTTACATTTTGAAAACATATATAATCTTCTGGCAGTTGTAATTGTTGTTGTTACTGTCGTCGAGGTGTTTGTGGTGTAGGCGATGTCGTCATCACAAAACGTCTTATTATGTGGATGATGTAAGCTGAATTTCAGTGAATATTGCAGCATCTGACTAAATACAGCAATAATGTAAGTTGACTTCTTACTTTTACTAAATGTAACAAAAATAGTACACTAGAGACATGTATAATCTTTTTTTTTGTAACAAATGACGATTTCAGTGAATATAGAAAAACAGAATTTAAAAATACTGAGTTTATTTATTTATCTTAAAACATAGATAATTCTTAAAATTTCTACTGTTATAGAGAAATACATAATGTTTGTTAAATTATAAATCACAGGTGTATTGATTAAAATATAACACTAAGAAAAATGTAATCAGGCCTTACCAGCTTTGTGATGAAAATCTGTTATATGATTAAGATCAAATTTAGTTACTTGTATAAGTTTAATAATTCAGTTTATTAAATTGTTTTATATCAGTATTGTTAAATCTATTTTGTGGGGGTTGAATAAAGTGTTAACAACCTTAATGAATTAATATTGAATCTATTTTCTTACATCTTACTTTTTATTGTTTTGTCACATAAAAATGCGAATTTTAGACAACAGCACTGTATAGATTACTGCTGCTTTAAAAAAAAAAAAGGAGATTGTTGATTTGATTGTTATTAAATTAATATATATTTTGACTTTATATGTATAATTTTTACAGCAAGTCTCTATTGTAAGATATATTTTATACTTACTGTTAGCTGACATTAAAAAAGACCGTTAAAATCTTTGTAGAGCGTTTATTCAATAATCATATTCAAAATGTACTTCTTTTTTCTTTTTTTTTCTTTCTGTTTTCTTTCTTTATTTATTTTATTATTATTATTTATTTTATTTTTTTTCTTTCTTTTTTGTTTATTTATTTATTTTTTATTTTTTCCCCATGAATAATAAAACGTAAAGAGCAAGTAATTTTACTTAGTTAAAATGGTTCTGCATGTTCATTAAACATTTGCTTTTTTCAGGATTAATATCTTAAGGAAACGTCAACAACAAGTCTAGAAGTAACCTGACATACGACGTACACTTGCAACAGGAACGTATTTCCAGAAAGGATTCCCGTCACTGGCAGGATAATTATTTGAAAAACGAATTTCAACTACTCTAAACACTTTCTGTGAACATTTATTTGACCTCGGTCAGACCTTTCCCGAGATTTAAATTAGGATACTCATAAACCACGACATGAATCTGACATACGAGGTTTCACCTCCTTCCGATTCCATAACTATAACAATCATTATTTTGTACTTTACAGTCCTAGTGGAAAACATTGCAGTGTGTATTTTGATAGTGAAAAAGAATGTTATGGCTAAGCATTCCATATACGTGACATTAATTTCGCTTTCGTTAAGTGACAGTTTGCATTGCTTGAACGGGATTTCATTCATGACCATAGTTATGTACGTAGCAAGCACATCATCGAAAGAAGTCAGTCCAGTTTTGTGTACATTTGTCATGTTTTTTCTCATTCACCTTGTACTTATTAGTACAAGTCAGATATTGTTGATAAATATCATGCGAACAGTTTCTCTGTACAGCATTGGAAGAACCCCTGATCTCTCGAAATTATTTACAAAACGTAAAACTATTGTCGTTGTTCTATTCATCTGGATTATTCTTACTCTTGGATGGACGGTGTTTATGGTGATAGACCACGTTGTGTATGGTGACACGCCTACAATATGTAGATTCAGATCTATATTAGCACTGTTTACAATCACATCTAAGTTCTTTTAATAGTGAGCTCATTTAACTATTCAGCAAGCTTGTTACTGTATGCTTTATCTATCTACAAACTTTTCAGTTTGTATCTGAAAAGGAAAAAAATTGATGTTAGTCGACAAGTAGAAACTAACAGAAATCATCCAAACTTAACTTCAGGAGTCTACAAGATTGAAGAGGATGCCAATGAAACTCAGCAACCAGGATCAAACACCTTTGGTGACAACTCGAACAACTGCACACTAAGGAAAGCGTGGGCTGAGAAAGGCAATGAGAGGACCACAAGAAAAAAGGCTCCTAAACGTCAGTCTAAAGAATTAGTTGCTACAATAATTGTTGGCATTCTGACTTTGACTCATTCATCAACCAGCATACCATCTACGATACAATTCGGAAACATAATTCGTGATCCAGAATCTATTGACAATCTTTATACTGGTGGTATCTTGGCGCTCTTAAACGCTTTTACCGATCCACTGATTTTCTTTTTGACTTTGCCCTCAATACGTGATAAACTGATAGGGTATTGTACAAAGACTCACAATATTTCTACTAATAATTCTTTCATCTGTCAGGCAGTGTGAAATAAAAATAATGTATTTAGTGGTGGCTTCACGTAGGTCATATAACAACTAGCGACTAATATTTCTTTCAGTGGACAGTATTTATCGATAAACCTTTCACTTTTGTGAAGGATCTAACATAGTTTTGAATCTTTGATACATAATCAATAATCAGCAAAGTAATTTATTAAAATAATTATTGCTTTATGTCACATTATCCCAAATCAAAAAAAGCTTGATATAATTATTATTATTTTCATCATCATCATCAGTGTCGTCATCATCGGGGTCATTAAATCCAACATCAAAACTAACAACAACAGTAATAATAGTAGTAATAATAATCACGATAACAAAATCAACAACAACAACAAGAATAATAATAATAATAATAATGGCAATAAAATAATGAATAACAGCTATGATGATGATGATGATATTGAAGATGATAAAGGATTATATAAACTTAAAATCTACCAGAATAATGCTCCTTATCCAATATGCTCGAGTTATAAATCGTTTTGTTTTTATTTTTATTTATTTTTTATTATTGTTATTATTATTATTTTTTTATTATTATTATTAATTTTTATTTTTATTTTTATTTTTATTTTTTTCATTTTTTGTGGGTGGTTGTGGAAGTTTTTGTATGTATGTATGTATATATGAATTTAGGTGTGTGTGTGTGTGTGTGGGTGTGGGTGTGGGTGGGTGGGTGGGTGTGTGTGTGTATGATACTATGCAAACTAGTTACATTTTCTATACGTGACAGTTAAAAGTACAGTTTCAGAATGATTACTTCAAAAACGTTTGAGTTTATCACAAAACTGTGATCACAAAGTGTGTCAGGACTTTCTATACAAAGTAGTCATCTACTCACATCTTAATAAAGACTATCTGCTAGTTTTGATTATCAAAGTCATTTTACCAATAATATTTGAGGCCGAAACAAAGATTATCTTGTTTATGAAGAAATTAGCTTTTCATTTCTGTATATTAAATCATTAGTCAAACTTCAGAAATCTGTCGTCAAGAAAAAAGAAAATTAACTTCAAAGGAAGGTAAATATGCAGTTTGTAATTAAAATTTAAGTTAAATGGACATTCATCAGCCTGGATATTTCCATTTAATTATGTTCATTTTTACATTTCTACAGACGTATTAGCATCATATTCACTTTTCGAGGCCAATATTCATGGCTATTTTTGAGAAAATGAGCGGTTTTCCCGGGCGCAAAATTCTCAGGTTCTCTACTGCACTAGTGGAAGAGACCTATGGGAGGGCTGATTTCCACGGGTTAGGGAGCCGCAATACTTGCCTTGCCCCGGCACTGGCAAATAGAGTTTCTGCTCTGGAGTTGGAGCTTCTGTATATACAAGAAAATTGATATTTTACATTCATCGATTACACATTAAGCTCTGTTGCACATAATTTATATAACACTATTTAAAATATATCTGTCAAACAGATGATGTAATAAAATTATTTGTATTTTCAAGTTATAACTGTATTGTTTTGACTGACCTATTGTCGTTGCCCATAAAACACCGTTAACAGCTATAGAAAAGTGGCAGGGCGCTGATATATTTTTAAAGACTGGATGGAAAAAAAAAAACAAACAAACAAACAAAAAAACATCCCAAAATAACAACAAACAAACAAATAAACCTAACTTTAATATATTCATAACAGAGAATGTTTAAACTTATATTTTCTTATTACTTAAGATAAACTCCAACGACAGACATATTTATGTCAGTTCATTTTAAACTGACATTGAGGTTTTATTTGATTTTAAATAAATACTGATTTTTATTTATATTTTCAAATAGTGCCTATTTTCTTATAATTATTTACTAATTTGAAAATATGCAGGATTTTGTTAAATTCAAGTTCGACAACACTGTTTCTTAAATATAAAATATAAAATATAAAAAATTATAAAACCATATTGTTTCTAGATAACATTTTTAATGGATTTAATATTTCTTTATTTGTAATAAGACAGCTGTATAGACGATCTGCATTTTGTATGACATGTTTTTTTCTTTTCTTTTTGATGTTAAACACCTTAATGAAAGTTTAAACAAGAATTCGTCGATAATCTACATGTGAATTCCACACTCACTTGGACATTTTATCAAGCATGCATTGAGGAAACAAACATATTGATTACCAGACGATAGAGAATGTTCGACTAAAGGCCACATAAAACTGTATTAAAAAAATAATAATAATAACGGAAGAATTAACTTCATCTGTAAAATAAATTTAAAAAATGCACACGTTTTGTATATTATAACATTAGAATCTGAGGTTTACGTGTTTTATGTAAGGATTTTATTTCGTAAATTACGAGATAAATTTGACAAATGAAACCACCCCTACCCCTAATAATCGTTAATTGTGTCTCTTATGGCTATCTGATTCATAGCTATCGCGAAAAATATTGCAGTATCTATTTTGATAGTAAGAAAGATCGTTATGGCTGAGCACTCGATTTATGTGGCAATCATTTCTCCTTCGCTCAGTTACGTTTTAGTTTGCGTGACTGGGATTATATATATAATGATGCTGTATATGTCTATAACGTATCATACAAGTATACGAATCCAATTTTCTGCACATTTGTTTTGTTTCTTTTCTTCCATTCGGAACTAATCGCAGTGAGTCAGTTATTGCTGATTAATATAATGCGAACAGTTTCCATCTGCAGCATTGGTATAAATCCGGATCTAAGAAAAATATTTACAAAAGGTAAAAACTATTGTCTTTGTTCTAATATCTGGATACTTCTTACGCTTGACGGATCACTTTCTTTATGGTATCACACCTTCATTTTGCTATATATCCATTTTAGCCATCTTTAATATTATAAGTATTTATTTTCTTGCCATGAATGCATTTAACAATGTTATAAACGTGTTGCTGTGTGTGTTATCTGTTTGTAAACTGGTACTTTTATATTTTCTTAAAGGGAAAATTGCCGTAGTCCAAGAAATGGAAGCATGAAAAACTTTGAAGGAAATCAACCAAAACAAACGACAAACATTTGCAATACTTAACAGGATGCGAGTGATATTCAGCGACAAGTAACAAGAGTGGTCTTTAATAATACGGCAAAGCCGAGCGTTGGCACTGTGAATGCTGAAGAATCATAGAAAACCGCTCCTAAACGTCAGTCTAAAGAATTAGTTACTAGCATTGTTGTGAGCATTCTGATTATGACTCAATCAGCAACCACCATTCCGTGGATGATACAAGTTGGCATGGGTGCTTCGAGATCCTGAATCTATAGTTGATCTTTTCAAAGGTGGTGCGTTGACTCTGCTGAATGGTTTCACTCACCCTTTTATTTTCATTTTGTCTTTGTCCTACGTACGCGATAAGCTGGTGCATCAGTATGCCTATAAATGTATGATTATCAAACAGAACGTCAAACTTCACCGTATTATTAATTATTGTTTATAAACTTTTTAGTATAAACGACGGATTATTTTCTTTCGATTTTTCTTCACACGACTCATCATATTCTTTAGATTTCTCTGCTCACGACTCATCATATTCTTTAGATTTCCCTACACACGACTCATCATATTCTTTAGATTTCTCTGCTCACGACTCGTCATATTCTTTATGTTTCCCTACATTCGACTCATCATTTTCTTTAGATTTCCCTACGGCTTATCATATTCTTTAGAATGCCCTATACACGACTGGTCATATTATTTCGATTTCCAAGCATACGACTCATTATTATCTTTCAAATTCTCTACCTTCGCTTCATCATTTTCTTTAGATTTTCCTGCACATTTCGTATAATATTCTGTGATTTTCCTGCATACGACTCATCATATTCATTCGATTGATGATTTCCTTTCAATTTCCGTGCACGGATTACGGAACATTATTTCTATTCACGATACTGTTTGAATTCAATAAGATTTTTATATTCTGATCAGCTTACTGAAAAAAATACGATTTTACTGTCAATGCTAATTCCCATTGATTTTTCTAAAGCTGTTTTGTTTAGTGCTGAAAGATAATGTAAAACTAACCAGGTAAATAGAAACAGTATGCTACTCATAAAAAATATATAACGAAGAAGCAAAATAATTGATTTAGAGGTGTTTTTTTTGTTGTTTTTTGTTTGTTTTTTTTTCTTTTTGGAATTATAGTTGTTTTCTGAAATGTTTGTTTTTTATCTATATAACAGAGTTCTTAATGAAAAGTAGTTATATTTTTCTATTTTATTATTATTATTATTATTATTATTATTATTATTATTATTATTATTATTAATATCATTATCATCATCATCATTATCATTGTTGTTGTTGTTTTTTTTTTTTAGATTTTTTTAATGGAAGCTAACATTAGAACATTAGATTAATTTATAGAAAAATTTTGCTGCAGTCTATAACTTACAGTTATTTATCTTTAAACAACGTAAAAACATTCACAGACTTACTGCAAAAATTTTACACACACACATACACACAGATATATATATATGTAGAGAGAGAGAGAGAGAGAGAGAGAGAGAGAGAGAGAGAGAGAGAGAGAGAGAGAGAGAGAGAGAGAGAGAGAGAGAGAGCTGGTAAGAATTCATCAATATGAATATTTTAAAAAAAAAGGTATGAAGGAAAAGAAATTCGTGTTTATCTGTCAAAATCCAACAGCAATTAAAATGTCTTTTAAGAGCCTGGCTCAAAAAGAACCAGAAATATCATTTTAAAAGCAACACGTCGATAGAAATACAATGTGTCAGATAGAAAGTAGAAATATAAAAGGTGCAAACAACAATAATAATACAGTTTGACAGAATAACACCAGGCCGAGATTGTCTGAAATTCCAATTAACTCTCCATTAACCTGGACACTACATTATCCATTGTTAAAACTGAAAAACACCCATTCAGTATCTAGTGTAAAGAAAACAATAAAACAAATGATATACATACAATCATGTCATTATTTGTTTGTGTGTATGTGTATACATGTATGTATGTATGTATGCATCTATGTATGTATGAAAAAAAAAGAGATCAAATTAGATATTCACATATTACGCATATTATTAGATTTCAAGTTACGTGAATTATTATTTCATCAATATTGAATATGGATGGAATCGTAATGTTATCGATATTTCTTGTACTTTATAAAAATTCTGATCAATACACAACGTTAATGATTGATTTCTTTTTTCTATTTTTTTTTATTAATCTTTTCTCGCTTTTTTTTTTCCATAATTTTTTTCTGACAAGTATCTTACTACCGATATCAATATTTAAAGTATAAAGTTTTAACAGCATTCTCTTGTATACTTTTTATTATATATATTTTATTTTGTTTTTATTTTAACAAATGTATGTCGTTTGATGGCGTTATTAGAAAAAATAAAATAAAAATGTCTGATCAGTAACTTTTGTGAACACAGTTATACATATCTTATAACGTATATTGACAACGAAAGCATTAGGAATTAATAGTATTGAATTTATATTGTAACAAATCCGAAAGAAAGAAATAACACACATTAATAAATAAAAAACAAAAACAAATGGTATATTCAAAAAGGCCATCTGCGGTATCTTTTATGAACAGCAATGAAATGTATGTCATTAACTTTAATAAGCCACGTTAGCATATGGTCTCAGTATTATATTATTATATCTGAAAAGATTGAAATAAAAAATGTAATAATAATAATAAAGCAAAGTCGTAAATATGTCGATTATTTGCTAGGTAACTTAATAACATAGACCTGTGCTTTGGCTTTATAATCGAAAAACAACAAAAAAAGAATAAAATCATTTCACACGCCAAAATTCGATAAATTAATTATTCGCAGTAGTACTTTTTACAAATAATTTCACTTTTCCATTTCCATAATTTCAATTACTTGTGTATCTAATAATAATAATAATAATAAATACAAGCATCGGTACGCTATTGTCCAGAAACAGACCTTTTATTCACTGTAAAGAATTTTTTTTTCTTAGGCGTGGCATATATCGACAAATTGATTTTAATGCGAGTTCTACTGGGTATGTCCAAATAGCCATTACATGTTTTAGTATAGAGAAGGTAAGCTGATTTTTCGTTCTGATTACGGAATTGAAATAACATTAGGTTGTTTGATAAAATAATGATTGACATATAATTGAAATATTTCTTTTGATCTTAAATATTTTATTTTATTATATTTTATGATTTTTTTTTTTTTTTTTTTTTTTCGCTCTGCTAAAAAGACACAGTGATTTACATTTGTAACTGATTTTTAAAAAATGTATAAAACGCTGGATAATATTCTGGTAATTGTTGTTGTGACTGTCGTCGAGGTGTTTGTGGTGTAGGCTATGTCGTCATCACAAAACGTCTTATTAAGTGGATGATGTAAGCTGAATTTCAGTGAATATTACAGCATCTGACTAAATACAGCAATAATGTAAGCTGACTTCTTACTTTTACTAAATGTAACAAAAATAGTACACTAGAGACACGTATAATCTTTTTTTTGTAACAAATGACGATTTCAGTGAATATAGAAAAACAGAATTTAAAACTATTGAGTTTATTTATTTATCTTAAAATACAGATAATTTTTAAAATATCTACTGTTATAGAGAAATACATAATGTTTGTTAAATTATAAATCGCAGGTGTATTTATTAAAATGGAGGTCTTAATCAGGCCTTACCAGCTTTGTGATGAAAATCTGTTATATCATTAAGATTAAATTTAGTTAGCTGTACAAGTTTAATAATTCAGTTTATTAAGTTGTTTTATAACAGTTTAGCTAACCATAGTTCTAAATCTATGTTGATTAAAGTGTTAATCTTAATTAATTAATATTGAATCTATTTTCTTATATCTTACTTTTTATTGTTTTGTCACATAAAAATGCGAATTTTAGACATCAGCACTGTATAGATTACTGCTGTTTTTAAAAAACAAATTGTTGATTTAATTGTTAGAAATTAATATATATTTTTCCTCTATATGTATATATATATATTTACATATATGATAACTTTACAGTATGTCTCTATTGTAAAATATGTTTTATACTTACTGATAGCTGACATTAAAACAGACCGTTAAAATCTTTATGAATTATAAAAATAAAAAGCAAGTAATTTTATTTAGTTAAAATGAATTTGCTTGTTCATTAAACTTTTCTCTTTTTTTTCATACTTATTATCTTAAGGAAACGTCAACAACAAGTCTAGAAGTAACAAGACCTTCGACGTACAGTTGTAACAGGAAGACATGTCCAGAAAGGATTCCCTTTACTGGCAGGATAATTATTTCAAAAACGAATTTCAACTACTCTAAACACTTTCTGTGAACATTTATTTGACCTCGGTCAGACCTTTCCCCGAGATTTAAATTAGGATACTCATAAACCACGACATGAATCTGACGTACGAGGTTTCACCTCCTGCCGATTCCATAACTATAACAATCATTATTTTGTACTTTACAGTCCTAGTGGAAAACATTGCAGTGTGTATTTTGATAGTGAAAAAGAATGTTATGGCTAAGCATTCCATATACGTGGCATTAATTTCGCTTTCGTTAAGTGACAGTTTGTTTTGCTTGAACGGGATTTCATACATAACCATAGTTCTGTACGTAACAAGCGCGTCAGGGAATGAAGTGAGTCCAGCTTTGTGTACGTTTGTTTTGTTTCTTATGTTTCATATCCCACTGATTAGTTCAAGCCAGCTGGTGTTGATAAATATCATGCGAACAGTTTCTCTTTACAGTATTGGCAGAAACCCTGACCTCTCAAAAATATTTACAAAACGTAAAACTATATTCTTTGTTCTCTTCATCTGGATACTTCTAACTTCTGGATGGGCGATAGTTATAATGGTAGAACACACTGTGTATGGTGTTACTCCAGTGTATTGCAGATTCAGATCTTTAATCGCCATGTTTAAAATCACAACTAAATATTTTTTCGTCATGAGTTCGTTTAATACATCGGCCAGTCTTTTGCTCTATGCATTGTCTATTTTCAAACTAGTACATTTGTATTTGAACAGGAAGAAAATTGGTGTCAGTCAAGAAGTTGAATCAATTTCTGTTACCCAAGCAAGCAACATGAAACATATAACTGAAAATAAAACAGAACATGTTTCAAGCAATTACAAGACTGAACAGGACGTCAGTGATATACATCAACGAGAAGCAAGCACCGCATTTGGTCACAATAGCAACAACTTCACAATAAGTCGCGGTGGTAGAGGGAATAACGTTGACCCGGCAGTAACAAAGAAACGTCAGAATAAAGAATTAATTGCTACTATCATTGTAGGCATTCTCATTCTTACTCATTCAGCGACCAGCATACCAACCATGATACAGCTTGAGAACCTAATTCGTGATCCGGAATCCATAGTAAATCTTTATATTACTGGAATACTGTCGATTCTCCACGCATTCACTGATCCGTTTATGTTCATTCTGTCTCTGCCCTCAATACGCGAGAGACTGGCGTGTAACTGTCCTAACAAATTTAACATAATGAAGTAGAATGATATTTTATCACGTACCTCTTAGTGCAGAGTCTGTTCGTTTCCTCTCATTTTGCATGAATGGGAAATTAAAGAACCTTTCTTCTTCTTCTATATGCAGGTGATATTCCGTAAAAAATATTAATAAAATCTTCTATTTCTTCAAATGATCATACGAATATTAAACATTTTGGGATTAAACGGATTATAGATAACATCAAGACGACTTACATCACTTTACTAAACCTGTAACAATACTGAACAGCATAAGGATCACGAAAAAACAAAACATGAAAAATTAATAAAAATTAATAAAATAAAATAAAAAGTATACTTTCTCAATATAATTCTTTCCTCAATTTTGCAGAACAATTACTATAACTTTCCTCAAAATATCTAATATATATAATGAAGATCTGAAGAATAAAAAATAAAAACAACAAAGCATTATAGCTTGAACTCTAAGTTTTGGATATCCAAATAACAGTGTACGACAATTAAAATGGAGAAAACCAGTAAGATGTAAAACTGCAGGAAAACAAATGATGTTCACATTCTTCAGTTGGATGTTAGATGGATTTCACAATCATCTTCACTTACGGGGATCACTGGTGGACACTTTAAACTTACTACACTGTGTCACAAAGAAATCTTTGACGATGTTCATTATTTCTTCACAGTCTTTTTTGTCACTATCCCCTTTCTTTTCTAATTAATTAAGTCTACATTGTGAAGCTTTGATGTAAAAACATTCAAGCAGCAATTCGATTTGCTTTCATTTCAGTTATTTTGTTTACGAACTACGTTTTGCCTTTTGTATTTGGGACTCTGATGTTTTTGTTTTTTTTTTTTTTTTTTAATTAATCTTGTGATAAGGTTTTTTCATTTTCATTATTATTATTATTGTTGTTGTTGTTGTTGTTGTTATTGTTGTTGTTGTTGCTGCTGATGATGATGATGATGTTTCTGCTGTGCCTGCTGCTGTTCTTGTTATTTATTTATTTTTTTATTTATTTTTTATATATTTGTCCTCTTCACCTTTGTAATAAATTTATTGTCTTTGCTTAATTAATCTTTGAATTTTGTTCTCAATTTAAGTCTTCAAATGGATTAAATATCTCGAAAACAAAGCTAACTTTACAAAGAAAAGAAAAGCTACACCGAGGTATAATGGGGTTTTTAAAGTCTTTAATCTCAACAAACACTGACGAAACTTTATCTTCTTTGAAAATAAGAATATTGCTATTATATTATAATACCAATTAGGGCTTTCCTAATTAAACGTACCTGGGTAACAGAAAACAATGTGATATCACGTATGAAGATGATAAATAAAAGTTTTTTCCTCAGTCAAATTTATTTAAGGATAATTATTCGTGGACAGTTTAATATAATTGTATTACAAGATTAAACTGATTTTAGTTTCTGTCACACTTAAGATCATAAATCATAGTAAAGATTGCTAACAGGTTACTTTTTATATACAGTGTTTAATGGCGTAATGAAACAAAGAGAAAAATTGAGTAACAGAGATAGAAAGAGAACGACAGACAGAAAAAGAACAAAGAGAGAAGGAACGAGAGAGAAACAGATAAAGATACATATGCATACATAGATACATACATACAAACATGCGCACACATACAGAAGCGTACATACATACATATATACATATATAAATACATACATTAGTAGTAGTACAAACATCAGCAGTAGAAATTGTGATAATAATAATAACAGTAGTAGCAGTAGTAGTAGTAGTGACACTAATAATAATAATAATAGTAGTAGTAGTAGTAGTAGTAGTAAAACGATAAATGGAAATGTTAATACTATATATCAAACTCTGACGATCTCCTGAGAACAGTTTGTCATGCAGTAATAAATTAATAGTCTTAGTTTTTATTCATGGATAAAAATTAACCTGCAAGTCATTTTTCAGAGTCAGCTTATATCACGAACGTTTCGTTTATTCGATAGAGAGTTACATTTCTTTTTTTTTTTTTAATAACCTATTCATTATTATGCTAGCGTCCGTTTAAACGGTTAAAATAATTAGGACAGTTTAATCAATAGTTGTATTAAGCGTTTTAAAGAAATGATATAAAGAATTAGTCGATACATCTAATTGTGTCTATTTTGGTTTATAATTATGTATTCTGGTTTAGTATTGATTAGTACCATCTCTTGTTTCAAAAAATAATTTGCTAAGATCTTTTTTCTCTTGTGCCATTAACAGAGATCTGAAAATATTTCAGCTTTACAGTATATATCTTTCGAAGCAAAGTTTATGTTATGCTTGTTGTTGTTGTCGTTGTTTTGGGGGGTTTTTTAAGCATTAAATATTGCTTTTTATTATTATTGTTATTATTATTATATTTTTCATTATTATAATTTTATTTTTATTTATTTATTTATTTATTTTTTATTTCGTTCTTGATGATGATATTTTTAAGGATATATAAATAAATAATAATAACAAATAGATCCTATGCATAACCATACCTACGGACGTTTGAACATACACAATAATAATGCAAAAAATATCTCACAATTTTAAGTAGCATTAAAAATGTAGTATATATTAACCATGCTACACTTCTAGAATTTTACTATCATAACTTTCTTAGTATTTCACTTAATAAGGACGTCTGTTCGTGAAAATTATAATTTCCTTCTTGTATATTATTATTCTACCTTCCTGATATTTCACCAAACAACAAGAGAACAAAAGAAGCTTTAACATATTCTGCCAACAGCATTTCTATTTTTGCTACGTTGGGATATTTCTGTACCTTGACTGTAATTCTTTAGATAATTCAGAAAACCGTCAGATCAGGCTTACAACAAAACATAAATGTAAATAATTAAATACAGCAGCTAGCAATTTTACAGCGGTGATTAAATAGGTAATTACTTTCGTCGGCTTAAAATACCTATTGCAAACACAAACCAAACAGTAAAGGTAAAATTTGTCTACGTTGTCATAGCAAAAACATCAGCGCTGCTTTGTTACGAAATAACAGAAAGCAAATATAAAGTAGCGGCTTTTATTTAATATGCCATTGCACATGACTTGATGAATTTTTTTTTTTTTTTTTATTCAATTTATTCCTCTTGATTTAGCTTTCATTGAGAGCATTATCACAAAAACGACAAGAGTCAGAAGATTAAAATCATTTTATTAGAAACACCGGCATTAGTCGTAGTGACAGACGTAATTAGTTTACTTCGAGAAAAATAAATGAAAACGGAAGAATAAAAAAGAACCAGAGAGAGAGAGAGAGAGAGAGAGAGAGAGAGAGAGAGAGAGAGAGAGAGAGAGAGAGAGAGAGAGAGAGAGACGTTTAAACCATTTAAGGATGATAGAAAAAAGAAGAAAACATGTTTTATATTATAAAGATCAGATTTATGTCTCTTTTATGAAGAAGTCGTTATACAAAAGATATAAAAACATACTATTTCCTTCTCGAACATGTATGGGTCTGACATTTGTAACTCTGCGGGGACTACGTTGTATTTTAAAACTGCTCAGATATACAAATACTTATATACCTTGTTACACAAAGTTTATTTTGACATTTCTCAGATACCAAGTCAGAAATCATGGATAATTATGTTGCAGCTGAGTGACTTCCTAAAAGCAGGGTTCAGAAAAGTCCGTTAGAAGTTTCTTTAACATTATTAATTCATGATATATAATAATGTTTCTATCATTTGTATTTTTCTTTTTGAGTGACTAATAAACATAAAAATACAGAGAGAGTGAGAAAGAGAGAGTGTGTGTGATAGACAGAATAGAAAGAAAGAAATAGAAAGAGCGAGGGCGAGAGTGGAGGAGAGAGCGAGAGAGAGAGATTTTGAATTAAAAAAATATTTCTAAGTATGTTATTATATTCTAAGGTCTCCTATATTTAATTAGAAAAGAAAAAAGAGTGACCAAATAACAGTAACTAAACATGCTATATATATTAGCACTTATTTCTATCACAACATAATGGTATATTACATCTCTTAAAAAAACTTTCCTAGATAATTATAGATACACGACTCACTAAATCAACCTCGTTTTTGTAGTGACTGTTGTTATATACCTATATTCAGAAGGTAATGGTAAGTCATTCTTTGGCACCCAGTCTTGCAGTATACCTTGTTTCTATTTGATATTGGTCAGAAATAATGGCCTAATAAAATTCTCCATATTTCAAATTATTATTTTATCACTGCTTGTAATAAACTAAAACAATAAAATAAAATTGTTTCAAGCCATTTAATCCTCATCGTTTTAGCTCTTCTGAAGTCGAGTCGTGACGTGCATGGAAGACTATTCAACAACGCCAGCAGAAAACTGAAGGAAAATTAATCTACAGGTACCGTACCAATTATCCGGCGTCCTGAGATCCAGAAAGACCAGAAAACCGGAAGTTTTTTCCCGATGCTATTTTCATAGTTCGCGCGCGCTGATGTTGTCCTCACAAGATCGGAACTACTCTTTCATGCCGCGTGGCGTTCATTCACTCGCTGCATTGTTTTACGTGTCGAGTCGCCACAGTTGTGTATCGCCACTTTTATTTATGTTTTTAATTTTAAAATTGTCATGCCTAATTATTTACGTATTTAGATGCCATGGTACCAGAAAACCGGAAAATGCAGAAAATCCAAGGAGTCCGGATAATTGGTCCGGTACCTGTACAGTGTATGCGATGACGTCACGACTACAGAAAAATGGCGACACCAAGATATGTACCTTTTGTTATTATTCTTAGATATTAACTAAGATTGGAACGAAAATAACAATAATAATAATAATAATAATAATAAATTATGTAACTCAGAATTATATAGAAAATATAGAGACTATTTCTTCATATCACCAGAGTTACAGTTCTGATATTATCTGTAGGAGAAGCCAGAAATGACCAGCTGTCTCCGAATCTTCTATAATGCATTCACTTACTTAACCTTCATTAGTTGAAGTGTCAGTTATGACATTTCTAATTAAACTAACGACTGTCTAAATATCTCAGTGGAAACAAGAATTAATTTTGAGTTAATACATGTCAGAGAATGCGATAAGCACCAATTTTCTAACTTTTTTCTTATTACATCCACAGATCATGCAGATTATAAACAAACATTTACAGAAATATTTACGTAATACTTCCTCTTTGCGACAGAATGGTTCTTCATAAATGACTGACAATAATTTCATTGTCATTTCCTCGGTAAAAGTGATTAACGAAAACCTAAATTATTTTGAACTATTTCTGTCGCAGAGTGTTACGAAAATATCAGTCAAAGTCATATGTAAGGTATTAAACACAGCTGATTATTTATAATTTATACATATAACTTGATCTTTCAAAGCTTTTTTCATTGATATGTTAGTGAGGGTGTGTCTTTACATGTGTTTTTGTGTGTGTGTGTATGTAGTGTGTGTGTGTGTGTGTTGGTGTTGGTGTATGGGTGGGGGTTTGCATCGATTTCAGACACATGGACGAAGGAGTCTGCTGATGTCTGAAATCCATTAAAATGCCAAAAATGTTTTTAAACTATTTTAATATTATAGCACTACAATATAACATTAGTATTATTATTATTGTTAGTAGTAGTAGTAGTAGTAGTAGTAGTAGTAGAAGTAGTAGTAGTAGTAGTATTGCTATTCATGAATACAGGAGTTCTTAGAACATAATATACACACAAAGATTTCTTTGATTCAAGATTTCTCTCTCTCTCTCTCTCTCTCTCTCTCTCTCTCTCTCTCTCTCTCTCTCTCTCTCTCACAATCACACACACACACACACGCACACACACACACACGTTCTAATCTCTCTCTCATACACATACTCTCTCATTCTTTGTTATTACTGATACTATTCGTCATTATAACGATTTCAGATTTGGAGTTTCCTAATTCACTGCCTTTTAACTAAACGACATTTGATTAAGAAAATATATATCACCTTTATATCACACGTATTTTAAAATACTCACACTTTTATTATTATTCGTTAGTGTATTTGATTTTTAAAATCCAGATTATTTGTATAAAACGTTTTTTTTATTAAGGCGCCACTTTAATATTTGCTGCTATTGATTTAGTTCATAGTATTCTTAACAAAGTAGGTTGCTCATTAAAGTACATGCGGAATTTACGAGACTAGACAAAAAGTGGGTAATTCACAGCATGTTATGTGTGTTAATTACATTTACTCGGGTTTTCTGTTTGACGTCAACAGAATATCTGTTATCAAAGTTTTACTTTATTTTGTATGTTCATCATCAGCAGTTCTTTAAATTTTCTTTTTTGTTTGTTTAATTATTACTTTGCTTCAATTTTCATTTATCTGTCTCTTGGTTAGTTTGTTAGTTAGTTTGTCTCTGTTTTTTTTTTTTTTTTTTGTTCGTTCAGACGCTTGTTTTATTGATTTATTTAGTCTTTAATGGGATTTTTATTTATTTATTTCGTTTTGATGTATTTGATTTAGTTAGTTAATTAGTTAGTTTAGTTCAGTTTAGTTCAAAAAAATTAATTCATTTTTTTTTTTTTCATTCCTCTTTATTTTTTATTTTTTTTATTTTTGTTTTCACCCTGTTAATATTTTTTTCCCTTGGATGATTTTGGATGATTTCTGTTTTCTATGCTTGTTTGTTTATTTATATTTATTTATTTATTTATTTATTTATTTATTTATTTATTTATTTTATTTTATTTTATTTTATTTTAGTTCATTTCAGATCAGTTCAGTTATTTTCATTTTATTTAATTATTTACGAAATTTCCTTTTTTGTCAAAATATTCATATTTATATTTATATTTATTTATTTATTTATTTATTTATTTATTTATTTATTTATTTACTTAGTTAATTTATTTATTTATCTTATATAGTTAGTTATTTCTTCATTCGGTAACTCATTCTTATTTCATTTTATTTTATTCTATTTTAATTTATTATTTTTATTTTTTTTTCTTACCTACTTACTTGTTCATTCATTCATTCATTTATTCATTTACTAACTTAATTACTTACTTACTTAATAATTCCATTTAATTTTATTTTCACTTGAACGCGACCCCATTTTTTTCCTATCTCTCCTTCTTGTGTCCTTGTTCTTGACCGAGTTTCTGCTCACACTTTTTACTGAACACACCACCAGCTTGTACCTACTCTGCAGTTCACTTTAGCCTGTGATTAAAGCGCTGCTATGAAGTTTGATGATTATAAATCAATATTTCTTTGTGCTCCCATTCAGCTAGTTTCCGTTCAAAGAATAGCCACACAGCCAGTTTATCAAAGACAGTTGTAAGTGTTTTCTACTCTATGAGGCGTTACATGAAATATTAGTTTTAGCTAATCAATAAGGGTAGGGTCATTAAACGACAAACAGCCGGTTACTTCCCTTGCATTGTGATTACACAGCAAGGGAAGTAACCCTCGTTTATATGTATGTATGTATATATATACAGTATACAAACACACACACACACACACACACACACACACACACACACACACATATATATACATACACATATAACCACACGTAAACACACATACATATATCTATTTTTATATTCATTTACATACAGACACACATACATCAATCTGCACATACATACATACATAGGTACAAACACGCACACATATATAAACATACATACATACATATACAAATATACAGACATTAAAAACATACACACATACATACACACATACTGGACTTTGTCCTCCTGGGCCAGTGCGTTCTCGAATACTTTCTACGTGCAGAGTCTAATCAGACATACATAAGAAGGAGAATATTCATACGTATATACGTACTGTGTTTGTTTAATAATGAGTTTTAGCCTGACTTGCAGTCAAGTTATTACAGCATCTAATAAGGGATTTCTCAATAACCCGATATATTATCATTATTATTATTATTATTTATTTATTTATTTATTTATTTATTTATTTATTTATTTTATTTTATTTGTCTTTATTATAAAAAAAAAACGAAAGAAAAGAAAAGTATTTATCACTATCAAAAGAACTGTTCCGATAAATAATACGTCAGCATTTAAAAAAAAAAAAATATATATATATATATTATTGTTATTAATATTAATATTATTATTATTATCATCATCATCATGACCTTTAACATACATGTAATAAAAATTAATAACTTTGCTTCAGATATGACACTTATTCATAGAACATTTGTTACGCTGCTGCAATATATTAATTCATTCATATCCAACTACTGTTTTGTGACTCATTCAGTTATTAATCACAGCTTAGACCAGAGAGTCTACAGTGAATTATTACTGTAGTTGTTGTAGTATTTTTCTGCTTTCTAACTGATTTCCGAGACTGGTTCGCCGTTCAGTAATAATTGTAAGTGTTGTGTGAGATATAAAAGCTGTGTGTCTGTGTGTGTGTGTGTGTTCACTAATTTTGTTATCATTGACAGAGGTGTCAAATAAAATAAAATAGATAGCTAGACTGATGGATAGACAGACAGACAGACAGACAGACAGACAGACAGACAGACAGACAGACAGACAGACAGACAGACAGACAGATAGATAGATAGATAGATAGATAGATAGATAGATAGATAGATAGATAGATAGATAGATAGATAGATAGATAGATCAAATTAAATTAAATTAAATTAAATTAACAAACATATAGATGAAATTAGATATAAGAATCCGGTCACGAGATAGAACATTTTAAAGGGCTGTGCTTCTCTGAAAATAGTATATATATACAGATATATAGATGTATTTGTGTATATTTTTATTAATTCTAACAATTTTATTTATTACATTTTGTTTTATTTAGTTAGTTATATATGCTTTTGTATTTATTTATTCAGTTTATTTTATTTTATTTTATTTTATTTTATTAATTATTTATTTATTTATTTATCTATCTATCTGTCTATCTATCCATGATTTTATTTTACTTTGTTAGACATACATAAATATATATGATACTAAAATTAGTAAACAATAATATAACAGAAATATCAAGCTTGCAGCACCGAATACTTCCAACAACATCAACGTAATTCATAACCATATATATATATATATAATAAACAAATAATTATTTAAATAATTAAAATCAGTAAACAAATTTTGTATAACATAAAATTAAATTAAATAATCTACATCATTTGCTAACAGATAAAAAAAATGTAATTAAAATTTTCGTACTGAATAAAAAGGTATTGCTGTTTTACAGGCTTATTGTTCAGTTTTTAATCATAATCATCAAACGGCACACAGAAAAGTCACGAAAAAACAGCATTAAGAAATGTGATTTAGTAATTATTTTTAAAACAGCACTTCAGTACATTAGACACTGTTGACAAGGAGATGTTAATTTATGATACGTAGAACACGCTTTGTAAAATCACTCCCTGATATTGAAGATTAGTCTTCTTCTTTTTCTACTTCTTCTTATTGTCTTCCTGTTTTTTCCATTTAACTTTTTCTTTATGTGTTTCTATTTATTTACTTATTTATTTTATTTTATTTTTATATTTTAATTTTATTTCTTTTTTTTTTTTTTTTTTTAATAATATATATTTTTCACATTTTCATGTATTATTATTATTGTTGTTATTATTTTAATTTATTTTTTAATTTAATTTATACACATGTGTGTGTAAGTGTGTCTACTTATATATATATATATATGTATTTATATATATAGGTAAATAGATAGGTAGATATGTAGGTAGTTAGATAAGTAGACAGACAGAAAGATAGGTATTAAATAAATATATTTTGTCAAATTCCTAGGTACTGATTTCCATCCTTACTGAAAAAATACGTTTTAAAAACTGTATAAAAATATTGTGAGAAAAATGGTATCTGACGCTTGTAATCCTGCACAGCGATTTAGAAATTAAGACGTATTATTTTAACCCATCATTAAAACACAGTTATGCAGTTGTAAAACATCATGACTTCATAACGCGAAAGATACACTTGATTCACTATTTTGAGTTCATCACTGCAGAGGTTAGTTATGGTTTCTTCGGACTTTCCATGATTTTAACTAAGACTGAATTAGAAACCACACAACCTACGAAGATTGGAATGGCACGAAAACGATTCTTATTATAAAAAGAATGTGAAAACTTGCACAATTCAGTATACCTTCAATGCGACTTAATGTTTGATTCAAAGTATAGAGTCATAAATATTTAAAAAATAATTTAATCGTACACGAAATCATTAGATTTGCATGAGGAATAACGAATATGAATATTTGTACAAATAAATAATATTGTTTTTATTAACCTTGGTAACACCCACTATCAAACACAACTTTTGCAATAACATTTTAAGAAAAACAAATCGAGAAAACAAAACTGCTTTGTTTATCAATCTTGTATCAGTTTCTGTGTACAAATAAATAAATAAATTGAAATCTAATTATCTCAAGGATGTTATTTGTTTTGCTATGTTTTACTACTAATACTTTGAGACTGATCGCAAATAACAAATAAAATAATGATCAGGACATACACAAATGTATAAAAGTTGTTTGAAGGTTTCGTTAAAGTTGATACTTTAATTCCTGTCAGAAAAAAACGAAAGTGAACTCTACTACATTGATACTGAAAAACAGAATATTAATTTTAGTTTGTCAATTATATAAATTACAAACAGACAACTATTTAATGCTTAAATTCACATTTATCTCTTGATATTTTCAGAAATTACCCAACAGCAGAATTATTACATTAATATATCTTAGGAATTATTCAGTCAAACATGGCAAAAATGATATAACAACTGTAAAAAAAAATAAAATATATTTTTGAATTAGAAATTCATTTAAACACTATGGCTCTATCTTTTAACTTCATGTATGAAAACGATAACGTTGTCTTTCAATTTCCATTGCATGAACATTTCTTTGAACAAGGTCCCAAGATTTTTTCTCGCAAATGTGGCAAAGACAGAATGAAAATCAATGGGTCTGCTAAGGCATTGAGTGTAGAAAACAGGATAGTTTTCAAAACATCTTCCGTGGACTCGGGGTTTGCGATCGTTCGTCCGAGTTGAATTATCCAAGGAACGATGGTTGCCGAATGCGTTGCAACAAGAACACCGACAATGACGGTGGCAACAAGTTCTTTAGACTGACGTTTAGGAGGTTTGCGGCGTGGAACAGAGACATTAATACACAAGCTGTTGTCGTTGGTACGATTTCCTAATTTGTTGAACGTCTTGTTGTACTCGACGATACCATTTGATTTTGAACAGTCAGTAGAATTGTCCGGCTGATAAAAAGTGGTCTGGTTTTGTTCCATTTCACAAACACTGGCTATCGTGTACGGTAAACTGCAAGCAGCTTCTGTATTATCGTGAATACTTTTCAGTTGCGTAGATGAATTAACGTCCACCTTTTTACTCATGCTATATAACAAAATCATTTTGTAAATAGAAAAAATGTAGGACAACAAGCAAAACGAATAGTTAGATGCTGTCATGATTAGGAAATAGCGAGTTGTTGTCCCAAGTAAAGCAAATATAGATCTAAACCGACAGAACTGAGGATTTGCATCGTACACAGTTCTGTCAATAACCATAGTAATGGCACTGCCAGAAGTTAGAAGAGTCCACATTAAGACAACACAGATGAAAGTGTTTCGTTTTGTAAACAGTCTTGAGAGACTAGAATTGTTCTTAATGTTGTAAATTGAAATGGCTCGCATGCAGCTTATCAACAGCAGTTGACTAGTGGTGATCAAAACCGCATACAGGTTGATAAAAAGAACGATGGTGCACACGACTGGATTCATATTCTCCGGAGATTTTAAGATCATGTAATAAACTATAATCATGTTGACAAGACCGTTGAAACAAAGAAAACTATCGCTTATCGATAATGATATCATTGCCACGTAGATTGAATACTTATTCATAACTTTCCTCCTCACAATTAATATACAAGTAGCCACGTTTTCGGAAAGTGCTACCAAAAACAAAGTTGTTAAAAACAAAGACACTGATAACGATGGTTGAAACAGGTTGTTAATCCAGGCTGTCGAATTTGAACTTGTTCCGTTCATCTTGGTATCCATCACTTAGACAATCAAATCAGCCCTGGGAAGAGATTACAAAAAACAAAAATTAACAAATCCAAAAAAACGAATAAAAAATAATAATAATAATAATAATAATAATAATAATAATAATAATGTGTAACTGCTTCACGTTAAAAGCCGAGGAACATGCACAGCGAAGATACACTTACTTTTCTTACAACCATTATATAGTGCTGAGAACCGTTCAATCGATTAATGGTTTATTAGAAACTCGCCAGTAACTTCCTTTTTTTTTTCTTTTTTTTTTCTCAGACCGTTTTAATCTCAATTTTTCTTAAACCACATGAGTGTACAGTATAACAGGAAGGTATTGTATTCATCTAAAGATTACGAATAAGAGTATTAGGAAGATGCAGACATACAATTTTTTATAATATTTAGATTGTTATATGTTTTTATATGTAAGTTGATGTATATGTGTATGCGGGTATGTTTGTCTGTCTGTCTGTCCTTCTATATGTATATATGTTGATTTAAAAAAAAAAAACAGGGAAAGATAAATAAATAGTTATTGTATTTCTATACTTTTATAAAACAAAAAATTATCTTTGGATTTTACTTAATGATATTCACCAGTCGATGACAGTTTTCCCTCGTGTCCAAACTAAGAGCTACTAAATCTCACTGTCCAAACTAAGAGCTAATAGATTTCACTGTTCAAACTAATCTAGTCACAAAGAATTCATCTTCATCTGCAGTACATAATGCGTAGAATATGACTTTAAAACTCTATTTAAAAAATGAAAATCCCGAAAAACTTATATTAATGACCTGTTATTAAATGAAATTGGAAAATAGCCTTTTGTTAATGATCTTTTGTTAATGATCTTTTGTTAATGATCTTTTATTAAATGAATTAGAAAATAAGCTTGATACCGGAAGTTTTCAGAAAAATCGATCAGAAAGCGTATTTACTGGTAGAGGATGAAAAATGATTTCAGAAAGCTGGTTTCATATATATATATATATATATAAAAAAAGGCCATTGTCGTTAAATATAATGTGTTTTGTTACATATATCAAACGTATAAAATAGAGTTTTAGATTTCAAAAAGAGATTCACCTTTCTCTTCTGTTTTGTATATTATTTTGATGTTATTCTACGTTATTGCTTTTATTATTATTATTACTATTATTATTATTATTATTATTATTATTTTTATTATTATTATTATTATTATTTCAGTATAATAATAAGTAAATATGTAATATTCATGTGTGTGTATAATGATAAATAGCCTACGTACATACATCCATACATACATACATACTTACATACACACATACATGTATACAGAGGTAAACAGATTTCATTCTCGTCAACGTTTGTGAGGTCGTGATTAGACTTTGTCCTCGTATGCGAGTGTCGTTCCCGATTATTGTCTGATAAGACGTAAGCAAAGCAGAACATATTCATTCCTAAAGACATATATACACCATCTATACCCACAGACACATACACACACACTTACATACATACATAGATACAAAGACGCATTTACATCATTCAAGAATCTCAATGGTGAAACTATTTCACTCACCAATACACAGACGAATAAATCTAATCTAAACAAAATACCGGGCTACAGAAGCATCTGACTGTATAATAACAGAAACGATTAGATTTATAAATGTGAACAGCGGTATACAAAACGTTAATAAACGTACAGAGACATTTCAGCATTAAACTGAGCTGCAGAAATACAGAAGAATACGTTTGTATCTGAGTTGTGAAATAATGAAAAATAATTAATAACCACAAACGAATAGAGACGTATGAACAGACATATTGTTTTTAGCGATTTTTATTTACTACTGTTAAATCGCGATCAGATTTGTGAAGTAATTTACCATTATTTTATCACTGCTATATTTTGGACAATGCGTATGCTTTTCTTAACTAAATGGCAAACACGTTTAGAACAATGAATATGTGAATAAAATGTATATTTATTTCTGAAACAAAATTGTGGACAGTGGATGATATTAATAAAAAAAATTATATATCTTAAATTAAAACGTATTTATCTGATTAAAATAAAATATTAATTGCTTACAATTATTATTTATTCATTTATTCATTCATTTTTTATTTATTTATTAATTTGTTATTTTTATTATTATTATTATTACTTTATTATTATTCATTAATTCTATTTATCATTTATTATTTATTTATTTATTTGTGATTTATTTTAAAATATTGTTTCTTTCTTAATTATAATTTCTTCATTTTATTTATAATTATTTTATATTATTTCATGTTATTTTATTTTCAGTCGTTCTTGGTTGCTAGTCATATTACGCTTTCTTTCTTTCGTGATTCATTATTTGAAATACACTTGAAAAGAAAAACATTTTTTTTTTAATTGTTTAAATTTTTATTTATTTTTATTTATTTATTTTATATTTTTTTATTCTTATTTTTTCTTGTTGCTGTTGTATGTTGGGTTTTTGTTTGTTTGTTTGGTTGGTTGGTGTTTTGTTGCTGCTAGGTTTCTTTTGTTATTTTGTTGTAGTTGTGTTTTTTTCCGGCCTGTTTTCGATGTTATTTTAACTATTCGGCAATAAATTTAGTTTTTCAACTCTATCTCTTTTTTATGAGGTGCCGTTTTCGTATATTGCTTTCTTTTATTTATTTATTTCATTCTTCTTTCTTCCTTTTTAAAAAAAAATTTTTTTAAAAATGTATTGCTTGGTTTCATTTATTTGCTTGTTTATTTGTTCATATTCTTCTTAATTATTAATTTAATTTAATTTTCATCTTTCTGTTATTGCTGATGTCATTGTTATTGTTATTTAAGGTGAATCTTGAACCTCATGCTGTTTTCTGAAATAAACTATTTTTGCTTAGAACAGCCATTAAATTAAAATCACTTAGATAAACAGCAGTAATTGACTTGTACCATCAATAGCCACTATTCAATGTTTTGAATGTTACGCTGAAACCAAGAGCAAACAGAGACTGAATAAAAAAAATAACGATGAGAGAATTCCAAACGATTCCGAAATCACACAGCGTGTGTCTGTACAGCCTGTAAATTTGTTTCCAGTTAACATTAACGTCTAGACGCAATATAATTATTATTATAATAGAGTTTATTTGGCTACTTCTAAATTAATTTTTATTGATTTTATTATAGCTATCAAACTTTTTGTCTGTTTTTTATTTTTTATTTGTTTTCTAAATAAATACAAAAATACAGAGAATGTTAGTGGCGTGATTCTAAGATTTCCTGATTACACTAGAAAATATAAAACACATTTTAGAGATACCATGCCATTTAGAATTAATTAGCTTACACATTTCATATGTTACTGATTTACACTAAAATGTTATAAATGAAAATTGCGTTTAATCCTAAAAAAAAAAAAAAAAAAAAAAAACAACAACAAAAAAACACTAACAATGGAAACAGCCATAAAATATAATTACAAAAAAACAGGAACAAAAAACCATTTCTTAAATTATGTTAGTGTGAATTTATCGTTTATCGTTTACTGCCAAAGACTTCTAAGAAAAATTCACTTCACATCAGTTCTATTACTGATACTTCTCTTACCTACGTTGTTTCCTGTGCGATTTCCAGACACATTAATGTACTTTTCTACTCCCTTCTGTGCATTATTTAAGTAAACCCAAGCCGTGCTGTGATCTTACAGTTTATTAACCGGGTTAATTCCACATCTTAAGAAACTAATTTACTCCTGTGATGATGAAAAACAATTTAAGAAAACCCAGAATGTACGAACGAATTATTAATAATATTAAACCAATTTGAGGATCCGATCTATGTACCTTGTTAGTTCTTTATTACAATGATTTGGCGGATTGATGTTATTCGGCGCAAAATATATTAGCAAAGAAATAATGAACACTTACAGTTAACCCCCATAACGGCAGTACAGTTATAAAGTAAAGTACTGTATGCAGACCTGACTAGTAAGTATACAGAACTGTATTATAAAGTTGTTTACATCTTATTTCGTTGTTTTTCAAACACATTAACGGTTACTCTAAAAACGCTTATAAAATATTCAAAACTGTTCTAATAAGGGTACAATACTTTATTGTGCATTCAATTTTATTAGCCTTCTTTTTTTTTTTTTCAAACTCTGTTTACAGGCTACAGTTAGTATGAATTAAATATTCAAAGCTGTTCTAGTAAGTATATAAAAATGTATAGTTAATGATTGTTTATTCCAGTAATAATATGGCGTTTTATTTTTCATACGATTATATATAGAGAGAAATTAGTGTCATAGAAAATAAGAAAGATAACCACATTTTCATTTTAACAATGCTTCCTATTTCGAATTCCACAGATTTTACGAAGATGCAATTAGAGAATATTAATAACAAGGAAAGGCGCTTTAAACGAAGCAGTATATAGAAAGATTATTTGTCTTGTAGATAGAGAAAGATAGATTTATTTCTTTACTTTTTTTTTACTTTAAAAAAAAAAAAAAAAAAAAAAAAAAAAAGTAAGGGAGGTAACTACATTTTCTTTGTAACTTCGTCGCGACCAAGCTGCTCTCATATGTTACCTTTTCAATATGCTGGATTTTGGGATTTTTTTTTTTTTTTTTTTTTTTTTTTTATCGGAACCCCAGTAAATAATAATAATTTACATATTTATTTAGTTTTTTTGTTTGTTTGTTTGTTTTTTAAATCTCACTACATTCCTTTCCCAGTTAATCCCAGTTTACGCTCATCGCTGTGAGCACGTGTATGACTGGCCGAGTGCTTCAGCAATGAGGAATGACTTTTTATCATTTTTCAATCCACTGTCACTTAAAAAAAACCAAATGATCATTCCTTCGATTTTCAACAAAATATCACACACACACACACACACACACACACACACACACACACACACGCACACACACACATACACACACACATATATATATATATATATATACACACACACACATATATACATACATACATATATATACATATATATATAAATACATATATATATATACATATACATACATACATACATACATGCATATATATATATATATATATATATATATATATATGTATATATATATATATATAAAATAAAAAAGCACGACAAAAGAATTAATGAAAATTGATCTGACAACCGTATCACATCAAGACAACTGCAATCGATACCCAAGTCAATGATTTCTTGAGTGACTCGGTGATAGTGATCGATAATGAAAAATGTGTCTGAGGAATGAAAATCACGACTTATATATCTACACTAACAAGATAATTAGACGTAAATTGGTAGGCTTTATTTCCTTTGTTCTGAAATTCTAGAGTATCAAATGATTTCATGATTTTAGAGTGACGGGTTGCCAAAGTACTGTTAAACGAAAAGTTCACGTTTGACTTAGTATTACTGAAAAGAAAAACAGCAATAATAATAATAATAATAATAATAATAATAATGATGATGATGATGATGATGATGATGATGATGATGATGATGATGTCTTGAAGTTATAAGCATAAAACCTAAAACGTTTAATCATCGATATGTTGTTACAATTGTGTTTCCAAAAGTACAGATGTTAACAGTAACAAATAAAATTTATATTTCATATGGAAATAGAATACTGACTGATTGTAAAGTTGTTTTCAGTATTTTAGTCATTACCAAAGAACCCATTATCATAATAATCAGCATCAGCTTCACTGACTTGGATATCTCTTTTAATTTCTCAGTTATAATGTTAACTGTAGTTAATCAGAACTGATAATCCATAAATTTGTAGCGTCGAGCAGTTAGTATATTTTATTTCATTATTTGCACCATGGTAACAGTAAACCTGTACAAAGTTCTTTGCTTTTATTACTTTTTCTTGTTCGTGTCATACGCGTTGTAAACATCGGCTTCACTCAAAATTGTTTGAGTAAATCTTAAGATTTTCCTCGTCAGTTACAGCAAGTCAAAATTTAGACATTAAAAAAACTAGGATATACGTATATTTAATTTTTATATAAATTTGTTAAACATAAAGATTGAACATTTTATATATTTATAAGCGAAAAGCAAATTATATCTCTCGATTGCGGAAAATTGAGAAATAAAACATGCTGTTTTATTTATTAAAACATGTACTGTAGTATTTAGGATTGCAGGATATATACTCTTTATAAAATGTTCAATATTTTGTAATAAAAATACATTTCTATCTTTTGATGAATTAGTCAGGTTTTACTGACAACACGTCGATCCGAATAAAATTCAGAAATTTGAAAATTCTGCGAACTTCTCAAAAGTGTTACGAAAGTCAGCAAAACATTTTATTATAAAACATTTAGAATAATTATAGACTGCTGCTAATGCTCTATGACATCGTTCTTTTGTCGATATTTGACACAAAGTCTACCAAAACAAACTTTACTTTGTCTTACATCGACTGCAGACTTTCTCTCGTACACTCTGTAGAGACAGGACGAAAATGAATGGATCCAGTATCGCATTAACAATTGAAAACAGAGCTCCTTTCACTAAGTTCTCTATTGATTCTGGGTCTTGAATCACTCGACCGAGTTGAATTATCCAAGGCACGATGGTTGCAGAATGCGTTGCAACAAGAACACCAACAATGATTGTAGCAACAAGTTCTTTAGACTGACGTTTAGGAGGTTTGTGTCGTGGAATGGAGCCGTCCAAATACGTGCTGTTGTCATTATTGAGATTTCTCCTCTGACTGATGACACTGCTGCAACCTATGCCGTCACGTAATGTCGTCATTTCAGTGCGGCTGTCATGGTAGGGAAAATGTTTCTGAACCTGCTCAATTTGACAGATGCTTGTCATTGTATCTGTTGTATGACTTCTTGATGATTTTGCTAAATTTCTGTCTCTAACTGCATTTGAGACAACAACCGTATCCACTTTTTTTCTCTCAAGTCCAATACAGATCAGTCTGTAGATTGATAATAAGTAAAATAGCAAGCAAAACGAATAGTTAAATGCTGCAGCTATTAGAAAATAATGTGTTGTAGTTCCCAGTAAAGCGATTATAGATCTAAACCGACAGAACTGAGGTTTTGCATTGTAGACAGTTCTGTCAATTATCATAGAAATGACACTGCCAAAAGTTAGAAGAGTCCACATGATGACAACACAGATGAAGGTTTTTCTTTTTGTAAACAGTCTTGAGAGACTAGAATTATTCTTAATGCTGTAAATTGAAATAGCTCGCATACCGCTTATCAACAACAGTTGACTAGTAGTGATTAAAACTGCATACAAGTTTATAAAAAGAAGAATGGTGCACAAGATTGGACTTACATTCTCCGGATCAGTTGACGTCATGTAATGAACAATAGTCATATTTATTAGGCTGTTGAAACAGAGTAGACTATCGCTTATAGACAGCGATATCACTGCCACGTAGACTGAATACTTGTTCATAACTTTCTTCTTTACAATGAATATACAAGTAACAACATTTTCTACAAGTGCTCCTAGACACAGAGCTGTGAGAGGCACTGATAACGACAACGACGGATGAAACAGGTTGCTAATCCAAGATGACGAATTTGTTCTAGTTCCGTTAGAACTGGTATCCATCACTTACACAAATACTCTCGTGTTTATAACAGAGGAAAATTGATGGGAAAAAATGAAAGAATCCACATATAAGTAACACACAGTCTGCGGTTACGTTGTAAAACACAGCATGGAATTTAGATCTTCACGTAAATATATTTATTTGCAGATAAATAAGACTGGTTCTCAGTTCATTAGACAACACGCCAGTGACAAGTGTATCTAGTTCTGTGAATTTGATTTGAAATCGAACTGAAGAAATGTCACGCACAGCTGGTTGCTATGATGAACGTTTTGATTTTAAATTCAGAAATATCTGGAATAACAAAAGAAAAAATGATAATACATTTCATTGTACTAAACAATAACAAAAACAACAAGGATTACTGAAACATATTCATACTTAGAATGACTCTGTGAATCCAGATATGAATGATTTTCTTCAAAGACCAAAATATATCACCAGCCATACATTTCATATCCTTCAAAACAAAATGAACAAGTATTTCTTACTTGTTTTTGTTCATTATAACACCACTGTAGGCCTATTATAACATAAGGCATAGTCATGACAAAATACATTATAAGATCAATAAATCAGTTACGTTTCGTTTTCTTTCTATAAAGTCTGTGAATAGAAACCACATCAAAGTTTGATTTACACTGCAACGTTATACAGAATAGAAGTGCTAACGATGACCCGTTTATACGGCCTCGGTGTGTTTTCTATGGTTATTTCTTTGAGAAATAAGAAAATAAATAATATATATATATAATGTTGATCAATCCATTCATTTTCTAATAATTTTTTTTTTTTTTTTGTTGTTGTTGTTGTTGTTGTTATGTCTGAAAATAGATATTACAAGAATACTCAGTAAGATAATAGCTTTTGTCTTAGCAAAAACACCGTTGTAATGCATAATGAACATTTTCCTCATAACTTGGACAGTTCTACAGTGTCAGAAATAAAGCTGACATACTTAAGTACTTTTAACTGTCGCACACAAATCTGGTAGTAGATTGTGAAATGACAAGGAGCCTTTTTCATGAAATTTCTTTGACGCTTGACACTCTGATTGGCTGTTTCGCCTCGCTGCTCGTTGTATTCGCTATCTTCGTGTGAAATAATTATTGGAGAGTAAAAACAATGGTTTTAAAAAAAGAAATTTACTTTGAAGATTACTGTCTGCGTACAGAATATTTTATTTAATTTCACCCGGAAAATTGGAACACTTAATCTGAAGCAGAGGGTTATGAGTTTTCCCATTAATGCTCGCTAGACCGTGATAACAAGTAGTGTTAGAGGAAGGAAGAATGTATCCTGTTATAATGGGTCGCCGTCCAGGCTTAACGCTGGCCAACGCGTATACGACTTCGCTCAGTACTTTCGTAATCGTCTCGACGTCACAGTTTCCAAAGCGCTCTAACTTTCAGCAAACCACTAGCGCTAGCATTCATGCTCAAACTGTCCGTCATTCCTACTCCATGCTGCTGGATTATAAGCACGTCGCCTTGTTGTAACTGTTCCCCTGACAGCGCTTCACGTTCAGGTACGTATGAGATGGGCCAGTATACATCAACACTGGCGACGTAGACAATGGGATCAGACTTTATTCACAGACGAATCCAGGTTTTGTATTCAGTATGATATAGACAACGTCATTCAGCATGACCGATATGGCGGTGACAGCGTCATGGACTGGGCCGGCATTCATGGTGGAGGGAAAACAGATCTTGTTTTCATTCATGGATACATGACTGCTAAACGTTACTGCGACGAGATTATTACACCAGTGGTGATTCCATTCCTGCAGCAGCATCCTGACTTTCTGTTTCAAAATGACAACGCTAGACCACATACCGATAGTCTAACCACTAATCTTCTTGATCGGAACCACATCCAAGTGTTGAACTCGCAACCAAAGTCCCCTGACTTGTTCCCAGTTGAACATACATGGAACCTACTGGACCGTAGGGTATGCGAAAACCATCCTCATATCCTTAATGTCTATGATCTAGAAATTGCTCTGAATCGGAAATGGAACGCAATTACTGCTCTTGAAATTAATACTCTGATTAGAAGCATGAGAGGACGATGTACTGCTGTCATCAATGCCGCTGGTGCATACAAACACATATCATTCAGTCACTCTGACCAGTTTGGTACATGTACCCCTCCGATTCATTTCATAACATTAAAGTAACGACGTTGACACGGTGACATTGAGAAATGCTGCATCAGTGAAATAATGTGTACAAATAAATTCAATATTCAATAAGGTTATCTGAATTTCACCATCTTGTACGTAATTGCTAAACTTATTTGGCACAAAATATATAAATCTGGAAAGCACATGGAGCTTATATTTAACATTTAAATGAACAGTAACACAGAGCAACCATTCTGTGTTTACCTCGATAAAAATTACAACATTATACACAAATATCTTACAAGCACTTCGGTTTAGTTATTCAAAAATATTTTCTTTTATATAGCCGAAAACGAAATCAACACCCGTGGATCTACTACAATCAACAGCGGTGAGTTGAGTTGATTGCAGCAAAAATGAGTAACTGGTTACTGTCTTAAGATATCTGTTTTTCCTGGCAGATTCGCCATTTCAACCTTCTTCGGATCAATCTAATATCTTAAGACAATAATTCGATATTTCAGACACATTCGCACAATTATATGTGTGTGTGTGTTTTATAACCATTGTGTTTTTATAAAACGTTCAACATTTTCAAAGTAAAATACATTCCTAACTAATACATAATTAGTCAACTTATACAAATGAATCTGCACAAAATTCAGAAATAAGAAAATCCTGCCAATTCTTCAATAAATTACAATCAATTTGAAATAATTATAGATTGCATCTGATGCTTTACGACACTGAATTATAGCTGATTTAAATATTTGAAGCAAAGTCTAGAAGAATACAGTTCAAAGCACGACTTACTGAATACATTGAGGTCATGATTCGTGACTTTTTCATTTTCATACACTGAACCAAAATTATCCAGAGATCCCTGACAACATCATCAACTAATTATATTTTCTTAAACAAAATATCAGAATTCATTAATAATACATTCAAGCAGATAATAATAATTAATAATGAATTATTCCTTTAAACCGTAATTCTTTCCTTTCATTTTAGTTTCTCTGACATCGACAACACAGTTTCTCTCGTACACTCTGTAAAGAAAGGACAAAAATGACTGGATCCGCTATCGCATTCAGAATCGAAAAGAATGCTCCTTTCGCCAAATCATCTATTGATTCTGCGTCCTGAATGAGTCTACCGAGTTGAATTATCCAAGGAATGATGGTTGCAGAATGCGTTGCAACAAGAACACCAACAATGATTGTGGCAACAAGTTCTTTAGACTGACGTTTAGGAGGTTTGTGTCGTGGAATGGAGCCGTCCACATACGTGCTGCTGTCATTATTGAGATTTCTCAGCTGACTGATGACGTTGCCACAACATATGCCGTCACGTAATGTTATCATATCATTGTTCTGTCAGATGCTTGTCATTCTATCTGTTGTATGATTTTTTTAATGCTTTTGCAAAATTTCTATCTCCGATTGCATTTGAGACAACGACCACAGAAGTTAGAAATGTCCACATTACGAGAACACAGAAGAAAGTTTTACGTTTTGTAAACAGTCTTGAGAGACTAGAATTGTTCTTAATGTTGTAAATTGAAATGGCTCGTTGACTAGTGGTGTTTAAAACCGCATACAAGCTGATAAAAAGAAGAATGGTGCACAAGATTGGACTTACATTCTCCGGATCAGTTGAGGTCATGTAATGAACAATAGTCATATTTATGAGACCATTGAAACAGAGTAGACTATCGCTTATAGACAGCGATATCACTGCCACGTAGACTGAATACTTGTTCATAACTTTCTTCTTTACAATGAATATACAAGTAACAACATTTTCTACAAGTGCTCCTAGACACAGAGCTGTGAGAGGCACTGATAACGACAACGACGGACGAAACAGGTTGCTAATCCAAGATGACGAATTTAAACTAGTTCCGTTAGTACTGGTATCCATCGCTTACACAAATACTCTCGTGATTATAAGTGAGGAAAATTGATGAGAAAAATGAAAGAATCCACGTGTAAGTAACACACAGTCTGTGGTTGCGTTCTAAAACACAGCATGGAATTTAGATCTTCACGTAAATATATTTATTTGCAGATAAATGAAGACTGGTTCTCAGTTCATTAGACAACACGCCAGTGACAAGTGTTTCTAGTTCTGTGAATTTGATTTGAAATCTAACTGTAGAAATGTCAGACACAGCTGGTTGCTATGACGAACGTTTGGATTTTGAGTTCAGAAATATATGAAAAAACAAAAGATAAAATATATTACATTTCAAAAAAGTAAATTGTAACTCAGTTTTTTATTTAAATTTACACTGTTAATTAAGAATAATTTCTTGAAAAGCAAACATTATCAGCATACAAACTTACAAATATATAAGTACAGTATATACATATATCAATTTATATAAATATACACCTACGTACATATCTAGATACATATGCACACGTAGACACATACACCTGTTCACACAATACAATATTGTAAAACTTTAATACAGTCATACTCATAATTTAGTTATTTTGTGAAGAAGACTAAAGAATTTTACACTTACCCAGTAACTATTTTTTTCCTTGTTTATTAATATGTTTTCTTGACTTGAATTAAACCTAAAATGACAGAATTAATTTTCTTTACATTCAAAGAGAGTATTGTTATTGATACATTTCATGTTTCAAAGAAATTACATGGCAGTTATTTCTACAGGCTATAATAACACAGAAAATTAAATCTTATTTGGATGATATGTCCTGATGTGTTTTTACTGATGGAAAGTATTTTTTTTTAAAAAATGTATTAAAGAAATAATTAATTACTTAACTAAACTGAACATTAATTTCATTTATAAATAACAAAATATATACATCAATAAATAAAATTATTTATTTATTTATAAATTAATTAATTATTAATAATTTTATTTAATTAATTATTAATTGTTTCATTTATATAATCAAATATTTTCTTTAAAAGTTTTTTTATTTATACTTGCCAGAAGGAAACACTCACTAAATAAATATAAATAAATGCAAAGGAAATAAATAGAAGAGTAATAAATACGCTAAATATATTTATTTTTACCCATTCCAAACAGTCTTCCGAGATTAGTCTTTAAACGGCTGTTTTAAGTGTTTCTCTATTTAGACGCTGCATAAAATATAATAAAATAAATCTCTTTCAGTTAAATTACAATATCAGCCACTGAAGTCATTAATGCAAGTTATTATCTCCATGATATTAACATACGGAAAGATAAATATATAAATATAAACTACCTGTATAACGCTATTGCATAGCATTCTTAAATATTTTCTTGTCTTCGATGGAAAAAAAAGATAGTGATAAAAAATTTGCACCTTGTATTCTATTTCTAAAATTATAGTAGTATTCATATATATATATATATATATATATATATATATATATATATATATATATATATATATATACACACACACATACTGTGCCAAATCAGTTTAACATATACGTACAAGATATGAAATACAGACAACCTGATTGGATATTGAATTTATCTGAACGCATTATTTTATTGATACAGCATTTCTGAATGTAACCAGCAGAAACACGGTGTCACGGTTTCAATGTCGTTCTTTAATCTGATGAAACGGAGGGGTACAACTACCAAATTGGTGACAGAGACTCATTTGCAATAGTTAATCATGATCTATCAAAACGTGGTTATCTTGCACTTGCCCAGTTTGGTGTACGCGTTGTCGGAGTCGTCAAATGGTACCGTCATGAACATTACCGAGCGATGTACGTCGTGTACGCGTTGGCCGGCGTTAAGTCGTCATATTGCTTCATGACGCTGATTTTCCGTTAAGCCTGGACCGCGACCCATCTTAACAAGATAAAATCTTCGTTTTGTTTTTGCATAATGTTGGTACAGTGCATCAGAATGTGATTTCAATGCGTCCGTACTGCACGTGCTTCTGCGACAGCACGAACCAACCTCGTTTGCACATGCAGTACACATAGCGGCGTGCGAAATGACAAATGGTGTTCTTTTCATTAGCCAAAGCGACAGGACATATGCAACTAACAGATTACCAAGTTATTGATAAAAAATATATATCCATAAAAAAAAAGATAAGTATAACAATATAATATGCTTTTCCTATTATTATATAGACTTCATAAATTTATTCATGTTTTCGTTATATAAAAAAATAAAATAAAATAAAAAAGTTAAAAAAGCTGTTACGGGCGTTTGTTTGTTAAGTAGATATTTCATTTAATAAGGAACCTGCAATGGATACTTTTTAGGCAAATTCCATAAAATTAAATTTCCACTCTCGTAAACATGGGAGGATCAGAGAGTAATTCTTGGTTAGTATTCTTTTTTAATATTACATCATCTTGTTATAATGTTTTCTCTAAGAAACTAAATGCTTGTTTCTCAGTTTACTTTGAATGAATGACTGAGTGATTGAGTGAATGAATTAATTAATAAATGAAAGAGTGAAAGAATGAATAAAGGAAGAAATTACATGTAGAAACGAATGCATTAAAAAACAAATTAATTAACGTTCAATCTGTGTATGTATTTATGCTGATTTGTTTGTTGTTTGTTTTTGGGGTTTTTTTTTTTGTTTGTTTTGTTTTTAATCTAATAAGAAGTAGAAATCGGGACTATTTATTATTTTTATTATTGTTCTTGTTGTTTTGCTGATGTTGTTATTGCTGTTGGTGATTCGGCATCTCTTATTCAATTTCAGTCATTCTCTCATCATGTTATAATGAAATTTACAGGATTTATTTACAGAGTTCATCTGAACCAACGTGCAGAGAGTATATTTTATTTCATTGTTTGTATCATATTAACAGTAAACTAATACAATGCTTCTCAGTTGTTTGTTTACATACAATGAGAGAGAGAGAGAGAGAGAGAGAGAGAGAGAGAGAGAGAGAGAGAGAGAGAGAGAGAGAGAGACAAATACAGACGTAACGTCTCTCATATATACACATATTCAATTTATATATAAATCGGTAAAACACATGCAGCTTACATTTCATAGTTTTATGAGCAATAAAACGGAACAACAGTGTTCACTTCGACAGAAGTTACAATCTTACATACAAATACCTTATACTGTTACAGGCATTATATAGATTTCGGTCTCCGATCAAATATCACTTTTGGTTTTGATTTTGAAAATAACAAAAAACTGTTCTTATTTAAGAATATTTTGTTTTAATGTATACTCTATGTAGCCGAAAACGAAACCAACACCCGTGAGCTAACATCGTCGATAGCGGTGAGTTGAGTTGATTGCAGCAAAAATAAATAACTGGTTACTGTCTTAAGATATCTGTTTTCCCTTTCAGAATCGCCATTTCAACCTTCGTAGAATCAACCTAATTTCTTAAGACAATAACCAGATATTTCAGACACACCAACACACACACACACACACACATACACACACATAATGTGTGTCTGTCTGTGTATGTGAGTATTATAAATCATTGTGTTCTTTGTATAATATTCAACATTTTCAAAGTAAAATACATTCCTAAGTAGTAAATAATTAATCAAGTTATACTGACGTCAAATGAATCCGTACAAAATTCAGAAATAAGAGAATCCTGCCAATTCCTGAATAGTGCTACGAATGTCAGTAAAAATATAAAATTACAATCAGTTTGAAATAATTACAGATTGCATCTGATGCTGTACGAGGTCATCACTGTCGCTGATGTAGGTATTTGACACAAAGTCTACAAGAATACAGTTCAAAGCATGACTTACTGCTTACATTGAGCGCATGATCTATGATCTTCATTTTGATACACTGAACAGTAATTATCCGTATATCCTCGACAACACCATCAACTAATTATGTATCTGAAAAGTATCTACAATAATCATATTTTTCTTTATCTTCTTACACACAATATCAGAATTTATTAATAATACATTCAAGGAGACAGTAATAATTAATAATGAGTTATTCTTTTAAACCGTAAGTTTTTCCTTTCTTTTTAGTTTCTCTGACATCGACAACATAGTTTCTCTCGTACACTCTGTAAAGAAAGGACAAAAATGAATGGATCCACAGTCGCATTCAGAACTGAAAAAAGGGCTGCTGTCACTAAATAATGTATTGATTCAGGGTCCTGAATGATCTGCCTATTTCAGTGATCCAAGGAATAATGGTTGCAGAATGCGTTGCAACAAGAACACCAACAATGATTGTAGCAACAAGTTCTTTAGACTGACGTTTAGGAGGTCTGTGTCGTGGGATGGAGCCGCCCACGCACGTGCTGCTGTCGTTATTGAGATTTCTAGCTGACTGATGACTTTGCTGCAACCCATGCCGTCACGTAATGTTGTCATTTCAGTGTGGCTGTCGTGGTAGTGAAGATTTTCCTGAACCTGCTCAATATGACAGATGCTTGTCAATGTATCTGTTGTATGACTTCTTGATGCTTCTCCAAAATTTCTATCTCTAACTGTATTTGAGACAACAACCACATCAACTTTTTTCTTTCAAGACTAACAAAGATCAGTTTGTAAATTGATAATAAGTAAAACAGCAAGCAAAACGAATAGTTAAATGCTGCAGCTATTAGAAAATAACGTGCTGTAGTTCCCAGTAAAGCGATTATAGATCTAAAAGGACAGTTCTGAGGATTTGCATCGTAGATAGTTCTGTCAATTACCATAGTAATGACACTGCCAGAAGTTAGAAATGTCCACATTACGAGAACACAGATGAAAGTGTTTCTTTTTGTAAACAGTCTTGAGAGACTAGAATTGTTCTTAATGCTGTAAATTGAAATAGCTCGCATACAGCTTATCAACAACAGTTGACTAGTAGTGATTAAAATTGCATACAAGTTTATAAAAAGAACGATGGTGCACACGATTGGACTTATATTCTCTGGAGACTTTAAGGTTATGTAGTAAACTATTATAATATTTATGAGACCATTGAAACAGAGTAGACTATCGCTTATAGACAGCGATATCACTGCCACGTAGACTGAATACTTGTTCATAACTTTCTTCTTTACAATGAATATACAAGTAACAACATTTTCTACAAGTGCTCCTAGACACAGAGCTGTGAGAGGCACTGATAACGACAACGATGGACGAAACAGGTTGCTAATCCAAGATGACGAATTTGAACTAGTTCCGTTAGTACTGGTATCCATCACTTACACAAATATTCTCGTTAGGGAGAAAGAAGAAAAAGAATCCACCTGTAAGTAAATCTCAGTCTCTGGTTACGTTGTGAAACACAGCTTGGAATTAAGATCTTCACGTAAATATATTTACCTGCAGATAAATGAGACAGTGGTTCTCAGTTCATTAGACAACACGCCAGTGACAAGTGTTTCTAATTCTGTGAATTTGATTTGAAATCTAATTGAAGAAATGTCAGACACAGCTGGTTGCTGTGCTGAATGTTTTGATTTTAATTCAGAAATATATGAAATAACGAAAGAAAAGAAAATGATATTACATTTCATTTTGTCTGATATACTGGACAAAAAAGTAAATGATAACTGAAATATTTTCATATTTAAAAATTACACTGTTAGTTAAGATATGAATGATTGTCTTGAAAAGCAAACATTATCAGTATACAAATGTACAAATATATAAGTACAGTATATGCATATATCAGTATATTATACACATATACATGCATAAATATGTTCCTACATACACACCTACATACATAACTAGATACATATATACAGATAGACACATACATATGTTCACACATAAATACAGAGTAAATCGCATATATTGCAAAACATTAAGACAGTTATACATTCATAATTTAGATATTTTATAAAGAAGACTAAAGAATTATATACTTACGCTATAACTATTATTTTTTCATTGTGTATTAGTATGTTTTCTTGACATGAATCAAACGCAAAATGGTAGAACTAATTTTCTGTACGTACAAAGACAGGATGGCTATTTATTTCTACAGGCTATAATAACACTTAGAATTAAATGTTGTATGGATGATATGTGCTGATGTGTGTTTACTTATCGAACGTATAAAAAAAAAACTGTTTTAAAGAAATAATTAATTAACTTAATTAATTTGAATCATAAATAAATGTATAAATAACTAAATATATAAATCAATAAATAAAATAATTAATTTAAAAAATATGTATTTATTCATTTATTTATTTATCTGTTTCATTTATATAATCAAATATTTTCTTTAAAAGTTTTTTTATTTATACTTGCCAGAAGGAAACACTCACTAAATAAATATAAATAAATGCAAAGGAAATAAATAGAAGAGTAATAAATACGCTAAATATTTTTATTTTTACCCATTCCAAACAGTCTTCCGAGATTAGTCTTTAAACGGCTGTTTTAAGTGTTTCTCTATTTAGACGCTGCATAAAATATAATAAAATAAATCTCTTTCAGTTAAATTACAATACCAACCACTGGAGTGATTAATGCGAGTTTATTTTCTTCATGTATTAGTATACAGAAAGATAAAGATAAAAATATAAAACACTTTTTGTATAATGTTATTGCACAGCATTCGTAAATCTTTTTCTGTCTTCGATGGAGAAAAAGATAGTTAAAAAATATAGCACACCTATATCCTATTGTTATAATTATAGCATCCATGAATATCTTCTTTTCTTCGGCATAAACAAGATAATGATAAAAATATAAATCCATAAAAAAAGAGATAAATATAACAATAAAATATGCTTCTCCTATTATTATATAGCATTCATAAATTTCTACATGTTTTCAGTATTATAAAGGTAATGGTAAAAATATAATATGCCTGTCTTTTGTTGTTATATAACAATCCTAAATCTCGTCATGTCTTCGGTATGCAAAAATTAATGATACAAATATAACATTATGCAAAAAGATAATGATAACAATATAATATGTCTGTCTCCTGTTATTGTATGGCTTTAATTAATCTTGAGATACTGTTTACAAATATCCATTCAGTTTTCGTTCGTTCGGTAATTCAGTCATTTATAAACAGTAAACATTGTAAACAAATACAGTTGTACATTAATTTACTTCACTGTCGTCATTTCTTAAACAATACTGATTTTTAGAGTAATGATAGTACTGCTGTTGTCTCTATCAAGACACAACAGTTAGGGTCAGCAAGAAAAACAAAATAAAATCTTAGGTTGCGGTAATGGTCAGTTAATATTATTTAGTGTATGAGACTGTGTTTGTGTTTGTTTGCTTGTGCATGCATATGTGTGAGTGTACTTGCGCGCATCTTTGTGTATATCTGTATATGAGTGGGTGTGGGTGTGCCTTTTTGCTAACATATTTATGTCTGTGATTACCTAAAATCAATATGAGCAAGATATTCGTGGCCAAGAAGGAAATTTAATAAACAACTAATTTTAACCTATGATCACGTGTGCCTTACAGGCGTTTGTTAAGTAGATTTTTCATTAAATAAGGAACCTGCAATGGATATTCTTTTCGGCAAAGCCCATACAATTAGATATTCCACTCTCGTAAAGACGGGAACACAGGAGAATAACCCTTGGATAATACAGTTATTTCATATTGCATCATCTTGTCGTGACTTATAATGTTTACCCTAAGAAACTAAATGAGTGAATGAATGAAAGAATACACTAATGAATAAATGAGTGAATGAATGAATGAGTATGTGAATGAATGAGTGAATGAATGAATGAATGAATTTTAAATGAAAGAGTGAAAAAATCAATAACTGAAGTTAAACATGTAGAAACGAATGCATTAAAAAACAAATTAATTAATGTTAAGTTTATGTAGGTATTTCTGCTGATACTTTTTTTTTTAAATCTATTTAGCAGCAGATAATCGTTTGTTTGCTTTTACTAACGACAAAAAAAAAAAAAAAAAAAAAAAAAAAAGCCAATACTATTATTACGTACGTCTTGGTAATTTTCATTCAGCGAAATAGAGCTGCGTACGAGAATATATCGTGTCCCCTTGGAGAAATGTAAGAATTAAACTTCTGTATTCGAATATTCTAAGCAGTTTGATTATAGGTGAATGTTATTAAAGCGATGAAAACATCATCAACTTTGTCAAAACGGAAGAAACAGCGGACCGCGCTGCTGGTTACAGTGGCAGAGAAACGATGCACAAAAGAGGTTTTAGAAGATGAATGGCGACATGACCCAAGAAGTCCTTAACATCTTCAGTTTCGCAAAGTAAGTAACTGTGTAAACGTTATATTTCTTCAACAATATTTCATCTTTCCAAAAATACGTTTAATTGATTTTGCTATTGTTTCTGGTTCAATAAAAAGAAGTGGTCATACATGTCAAGAGTGCTAAATGCTAGCTTATTAACGTCAACCTTCTTATTTTCGTTATGATTATCAGCTTTATTATATATAATCATGTAAACTTCTGTTGTCATGGATATGGTGCAATATCTGAAAGTTCTGCAGTATTACAACTAATAACTGTTATTGTGTAGTCCGTTCCGGGTATGCATTTAATATTCATTAATAGTCAGTTTTATTATTTTCAAAAATACTTTACGATACCAATATTATAATGTTGTTGTTGGGGTTTTGGGTTGTTGTTTTTTTGTTTTTTTGTAAACATTGATATGATTGGGGGAATTAAAAATATAACCGGTAAATAAGTAAACGACATCCAAATTTGCAAATGTAAACGTACATTATTTTAAAACAATTTTAGACGCTGAACTTGTAGGTTCGGCCGCAATATATATTCCAACTGATTAAACTTGTATAGAATATATTTTATTTTCATTCTTTCAAAGTAATAAATATATACAGAAAAAGTCCGATTATGTGATAACTACTTGCTAATCTTTTCTTCATTTTTTTTTCTTCTATGATTAAGATTAAAGTTAAATTAATATAATAATCCTTTTCCTGGAATAATTCTAGAGGTTGAGAATTCCTTATACGAAATTCCGAAATCTTAAATCTTTTTCGAGCAATAGAAATAGTCCTATTTTACACTTTTCGCATTATTACACATTCACAAATCTTTATTTTTTTGCACAAAATTATGCATAATATCATACGTTGTTTTTGGGGTTGTTTTTTTTAACTCTTATCTCCGGGCAATGAAACTTTAACAGAATCTGTATTTACATATTCCGTGTCATTCATGGCAGTGTATTTCATTGTTTTTACACGTAAAATTTATTATCCAATGAGAGAAGAATATATTATGCTTTTGTTTGGTAGGAAATTGACTCTGGATAATAATATTACGTCTGACATAGTTAATATTAATATTAATAAATTATGAAAGTCTGAACTCTTTAATAAATCAATATTCAAGTTCTCCCAAGACGTTAAATCTAGAATCACAAGAAAAAGAAGAAACTTAAAACAATTTAAAAACAAAAACATGAAACAAATGCTTAATATTCAATTACTTTTGTCTTAATTGACAGTCTTTCAAATGTTTCTTTAATTAAACAAAAATTTCAGATAAACGAAAGACCAGATTTAATTAATCAGCACGCTAGTCTATGCTTCTAGTGTTGTTTGACTTGTTAGTATAAAATAAAAGAAAAAGTAATTTCGCGTCTGTGGGGAATTTACTTAGGAAGTCGTTTTGAACACTCGTTAAGTTTCTGTGTGATGATTTCTCCGACTGATAAATGCAGATGTCTGTGCAAGGCGCCGCATTTTAACAGAATAAATGAAACGAGAAAGATGATCACGAATTAAAGAACGAGATAATCATACGGTAAGATAACTATTATTTTTATTATTATTATTTTATCTTTATTATTATTATTAAAATTTATTATTATTATTATTATTATTATTATTATTATTATTATTATTGCTATTATTATTATTATTAGTTTATCTTTATTATATTATTATTATTATTATTGCTATTGTTATTTTTTCAACAATAACTAATGATGATGCTGCTGCTGTTACAATTTTTACTAATAGTATTAATACTATTACTATAACTACACTACATCTACAAATACTACGTTTATCGTTTATCATTATTAATAATATCAGTATTACTACTGTTTCATTACTCATACTACCACTGATATTACAACAACAGGACCTTTTTTTTTTTTTTAATATTTGAATTTGAATTGAATGAAGACTTATAATCATGATTTGTGTTAGATACTACATCATTTTTCACAAATTTTGAAATATGTAATGTGATCTGAAATTTATATATAATTCCCATTTTGATCGTTCGGAATATATAAATATATAAATATTTTCTGTATGATTAAAATGGAAATTAGATTTAGAACTATTACTGCTCGCATATAGAATTAAGCATTTATATAATTTTAAACAGATCAAGATTTAACATGCATTTATTACTGACCTGTAGACTTTTCAGAAATACACAAATATAAGTGTAATATAAAGTGATTCTTCAATAAAACTCAAATACCAAGATATTCTTATTTTTACATTTTACTGTTTTGTTTCATTTCAGTTTTTAAATGATATTTATTGCTGCTATGGTTGACGAATGTTCGGATAAATTCATTATCAATCAATAAAAATTAATTTAGAGAAATTACTACTGCCAGCAAAGCTGAAAGCGAAGAGAAATGATAAAAAAGTGACATTTGTAAAAAACCACTAAATCATACACTAACCACACATATTTCATTTATTTGTAAGTGCTCTTAATTTCAAACGAAAAAAAATAAATATAGGATATTAACACATTTCTTAAATCGGTTTTCTTACGATACTTTCAGAAAATTTTCTAAACACTAATACTGAGTACGTATATTTTTTGTGGATGGTTTTAATTTCAAGAAAACAAGTGGATAATTTATATATTTCTTAAAACTTATTCTTATGGTTCGGAATTATGGATGCTGGAACTCAAGAGAATAGTGGAAACGCAACGGAAGATTTAACTTTAACAGAATCTATATTTACATATTCCGTGTCATTCATAGCAGTGTATTTCATTGCTCTCGTTGAGAATATTTCCACGTGTGTTTTTATTATCAGGAAGAATGTGATGAACAAACATTTCATATACGTAGCAATCGTATCACTTTCATTCAGCGACAGTTTCCTTTGTCTGAACGCCATAGTCAACATCATCATATCTTTATACGAACACCTATCTCTGACTAGATCCGTGAACCCAATTCTGTGTACCACGGTTCTCTTTGTTAACTTCATTGCCGTCTTGATTACCACGGGACATTTGTTACTGATAAGCGCCATGAGATCTGTGTCGATACTGACCATTGGAAGTAATCCCGGTCTCACGAGAATATTTACTAAACGCAAGACAGTATTCAGTGTTTTGATGATCTGGATATTACTTCCCGGAGGATGCGTAATAACCATGATAACAGATCGCTTAACGAACGGGGTGGCACCAGTGATATGTCGATTCAGATCTATAGTAGGCATGTTTGAAACCGCCACGAAATATCTTCTTGTGATGATTGCCCTTAATTACACATTTTGCATACTGCTGTATGTTCTCTCTATTGTAAAACTGTTTCGCACGTACCACGAGAGAAAAATAATAAACGTGGCTGTTCAAAGAAAAGACAAACCTAGAGTTGCTAACACGCCAGCTAGATCAAGAACACCATGCAAAATGACAGGAATTTGTGAAATTCAGAAGGAGCAGAACAACGTTCCTCCAGTTGGCAACCAAACTGAACAGTCGACATCAACACTAGCTGTCACCAGCAGCACCAGCAACCGTGAGTCAACAACTGACTGCAGCAGCGCGGTCGCAATATACATCCGTCCTAAACGTAAATCGAAAGAGCTGGCTGCTACTATCATTGTCGGGATCCTGATCGCTACTCACTCTGTGGCCATCATCCCGTGGATCATACAACTTGGACGCGTGATAAAAGACCCAGAGTCAATAGATGACCTGTACAAATGTGCGCTGTTTTCTTTTCTCAACGCCTTAATAGATCCGTTCATATTCGTCCTGTCTGTACCAAGCGTTCGAGAGAAAGTTCTCCTTCGATGCTCTAATGTGTGTTTTTCAGTGGGAAACAAAAGATAAAACTATTACTTTTTTTTTCAAGTGGAAAAGAAGAAACAATCTGTCCTCAGTTCATTTATTTATATATTTATTTATTATTGTTATTATTATTGTTGTTGTTGTTGTTGTTATCGTCGTCGTTGTCTTTTTCCTTTAGTCTTCTTAAGATAAAATACTATAAAATTTGGTATTTCAACGTTACAAAATCTGTATGTCAGACTTGTTTATTAAAGCATTATAATATATGTTATATTATCATCTCTGTTTTAAGTACTGATAATAAAACTGAAATCTAAAAAATAAAAATTAATAATAACTCACGCATGTTTCACAGACACAGAGACACACACACACACACATTTCAACATTCCTCTCCCTCTCTCTCTCTCTCTCTCTCTCTCACACACACACACACACACACACACACACACACAAACACACACACACACATATACAGACACAGGCACATACAACCATACGCAGGCAAGAACACACACGCAGACACACAGGCAAACCCACACATACACACATACCTTTCAGCATTTTGTCTTTCTTGTTTCTTTCTTTCTTTTTTTCTCTCTCTCACACAAACAGCACAGACACACACACACACACGCACGCACTCACACACATCCACACACACGCGCGCGCTCACACGTACACCCACACACGCACACACACATACATTCACACACGGTAAATATTATTTTCCAAAAATATGTGCCAAACTAATAATAACAAATTATGTGCGAATGTACTATGTCTGCAGTCTTACAATTAAACTTTATTTTAAGAATGATGACGTCAAAGGTGATTATATACATTCATCTTTTACGGCTTCAGGCATATTTAACATCTTCACTGTGATAAATCATTGACATATAACTACAAAGTATTTTGTTACTGCGAGTCATGAACAGAGTGAATACAGAACATTAATGTTTGCATGAAATGAATTAATAACACAATGAATATATAAAATGAATGAATTTGTAGAATGAATATACAAAATGAAAGAATTGGTAGAATGAATATACAAAATGAATGAATTGATAAAATAAATAAAATGAATACGGAATGAAAATATAAATGAGTCTGTTTAATGAATCAATCAATATTATGAATTAATCATGTAATGAATATATAAAATGAATGAATTTGTAGAATGAATATACAAAATGAAAGAACTGGTAGACTGAATAAACAAAATGAATAATTATTGGTAGCAATAAATGAATTTCTAGAATGAATATACAAAATGAATGAATTAACTGAATGAACAAGATAACAAAGACATAAAATGTGTCAGTCGATAAAATGAATTAATAATATAATGACGATGCAAAATGGATAATTTAACAGAATGCATAACAATACAATGAATATAAAAAGTAATAAATGGACAAAAAGAATATTTAAAATTAATATGTGAATAAAAAGTATTACACAGAGATTTTTGCTGCAAGCTATCTTTTATGTCATTTTTTTTTTTCAGTGTTGCATTGTTATACATAAGCTAATTGCTAATTACACGATAATTAGTTTTCAATTTCTTTTCTCTTCCTAAATAGAAATTATGACCATATCTTTATAAATGTCTTGAGAAATGTCCACCTTTTCGACCAAAACTGACAGAAAAGCGACTACCAAACTTTACAAGACTCGCTCAAAGCGTGAAACCTGAAACAGTCCGAAAAGGGAATCCTCATCAATCGATCCCGCAACCAGTCGACTCAAGAAACTAATATCTATAGCCAGTCCTGAGTTTTCGCAAGTAAATTATTTCACAGTAAATATAATTAACTATCCTTGATTCTGTCATTTTCCTATGCTATCGTGCTAATCATACGAAACATAATCTTGGGTATGTTAGCTGTAGCCTTTCAATCATCGACCAAACTGGGTTCTCAGTATATAGAATCTTATTAATTTTGTCTGAAAGTAAATGACGCACTGACATGGAATCTAATCTGAGTTAATATATTTGTTTCGGGATTAATGACCTCTAGAGAAATATTTTGAGACATTGTTCAAAAAGGTTGAAAAAAAAGAAAACGAAAAGAAAGAAAAGCTAAAACTATTATTTATACAAAGTTTACAAAGATACAAATATATATGTGTCTGTGTATGTGTCTGTGTGAGTCTGCATATCTGTTTACGAGTGTGAAAATGTTTAATTAAGCGTAAATGTATTTATTAACTGACTAACATGTAAAAGAAAAATTATAAAATACTGATTCATATAAATACGTCTCTCAATACATTATAAACAAAATAAGGCATCCTAGCAGGAACGGGCAAACAGAAAATGACGTACTCAGACATAATATTCTCAACAGAAATATTTGTTATTTTTAAGTCCATTACTAATAACTGAAATAAAAAATTAAAAAATATCAGTTTTAATCACGTTTTATTGATTTTTCATGAAGGATATTAATTACAACCGTTTTTCTTCACATTATCCTTTAAACTGATTTTTAATTGTATTACTATTCTTCTTTAAAAAAACAAATTCAAATCATTTGTACTTAACATCAAAAGAAGAAGAATAACCGAACAATTATTTTAATTATTGTATTTTAATATATATATATTATTCTCTCTTTTTAATTTCTTTTTTATTATTTCATTTTATTCTATTTTATCGTAGTAATCTCTTTTTTTAATTATTAATTTGTATTTTATTTTATAAATTGTTTGATTGATTTACTTACCTACTTATTTATTCATTGGAAATTCATTCATTCACTTATTTATTTATTTATTTATTTATTTACTTACTTATTTATGTATTTATTTATTTACTTATTTATTTACTTATTTATTCATTTATGTACTTTTTAAATTATTTAATTATTTTTTTTTATTTATTCACTTAATTATTTATTCTTCCATTCATTTATTCACTTATTCATTCATTCATTTATTCACTTATTATTTCAATAATTTATTTATCTATTATTCTTTCAAACTGTAATTTTTAAATTACGCTTCATCTGAAACGAAAAACACAAACAAATAAGGTAGATGTCTTTTAAGCATCCTATGTGAATTAATTCTATTCCTGGCAGTAACTAATTTAGAAGACAGGTTGTCCCTGCACGTATAAAGCATACTGTTACTTCAAAACGTTATTTTTAAAAGTGATCAAGTGATAAACAGCAGCTGCGTCGCATATCAGATACCACAACCTTAATGTCATAATTATTTTGTTAGCTCTCTCTGAGTGTGTGCAGTTTTCTTTTATTTTTGTTCTTTGCAATTTCAGTGATATGTCCTTTTTCGTTTGCATTTTTATTCTTTTAAAAATTTAAATTATTATTCCTTTCTTTTTTTTTTTTTTTTTTTTTTGTTTAATTTATTTTATTTTATTTTATTTTAATTTTTTTTTTTTATTTTTTTTTTTTTTTGCTCTAGTGCGATTGTAAAATCGGCAGATTAAGTTTTGTTTTTTTAATAGTGCGAAGTGAAAAAATGTAAAAGAATATCTATTACTTTTGCTTTAAGAGTATTTTTGTTTGTTGTTTATTTATTTATTTATTTATTTATTTATTTATATTTATTGCTAATTTTGTTACTATTGCTTAATAGTAATAATAATAATAATAATAATAACCATTATTATTATTATCATCATCATCATCATCATCATTATTATTATTTAGAGAGATGAAATGACGGAGATCATTATGAAATACATATATATATACACACACACACACACACACCTTTTTACTCGCGTTCCTTCCGTTTAGATTCATTTTATCCGCGGAAATTAATGTGATCGCTGAAACTGTGTTGACATATGACAGTGTACAAGAAAGTAAAACCGTACAAGTGTTCTAGTTAAAAGCCTATAATAGAAACTGAAACAAGAACTTTACTTCAGATACATAACAAATCATCGATTTATCGTCATCATCATTAGCAGCAGCAGCAGCATGATTATTAGAATTATTGGCTGACTGATTTACTTACTGTCTGGCAGACTGACAGACTGACTGACTATGTTATTAGTGTTATTGTTAATATATGGATTGCTTTCCTTCTTATTATTATTGTTATTCTTGTTGTTGTTGTTCTTATTATTGTCAGTATAATTATTATTTAAATTATGATTATGATTATTAGGTATAATTATGCATATGTAATGTATAATGTATCTGCACATGTATTTATATATGTATGTCTCTGTATGTTTGTCTAACCATCTATCTATTTATATCACTATGTACATATGTATGTATGTACCTTCGTTTTTGTGTTTGTATGTATGTACTTTGGTATTTCTGTAAGTATGCATTTATATAAGAACAAACAAACGAACTTAAAAGCACATACAAACTCACAGATGACCCTAAATTCTTTCCAGAGTCTTTACTTGATCTACCAGTAAACTAATATTATTTTAATTAGAAAAGCTAAGAGTAGCTGTAAATACTCGTTCGTCTATTTGGATTAAGAGAGCATCAAACAATATGTACTAAGGCCTAACAGATCCATCCATGAATCTTTATAACTGCAAATTAACTTTGACATCTCGTTTAAAACAAATAAACTGGTTATCAGCTAATCTGTTTCGTTTCTGACTTTCAGTCGTCTTCAGGTTATTTCAGTTTATTTTGTACTTAGATTTTAACAAGATTTCCTCTCTCTTGTTATGTTTGTGTATTGCTGTACTGAACTATATTTGTATGACAGTCATCCCCACACACATACACACTTATATCGGATACACTTTCGCTTGACTTTAATAAGACCTGCAAAACAAGCGCTGACCAATTTGGCTTGTCACAGACTGAACAATAACACAATTACATGATCTTAACATTCATTTATTAACAGTGGAGAATAATACTGTTAACCAAGTAGAAATTTCAAATAGTATATTTCTCTTTTTATTTGCATATTTATTAATTTTACCATAGAAATTATGTCCAGCTTCGTTGTGTGTTTCCAATGCAACTGCTTTGGAACATTCTTCACATTTAAACGGAGAAATAGTACCAGTCTACATCTGTCGCTTCGTTTCGTCAGTTCTGTTCAAAGAGTTAATAAATTCATATTATATATATCATATATAATAAATAAACCATTATTAAAATATATAGTTTTTTAAACAAATGAAGCAATATTAAGGTATAGTCTTTGTAATAAATAAGAAAGTATTAAATAAATAAACAAACACACACACACACACACACACACACACACACACACATATAGCATTTTAGTGAATAAAACAACATTAAAATTTACATTTTTTTTAGATAAATAAAACAAGATTAAAACATTATAATTTTTGAATAAATAAAACATTATTAAAACATATATTTTTAAATAAATAAAACAGCATTAAACTGTATATTTTCAAAATAAATAAAACATTATTAAAGTATATATTTTTATATAAATGAAACATTATTAAGGTATATATTTTTTGAATAAACAACACAATATTAAAATATATATTTTAAATAAATAAAACATTATTAAAATATATATTTTAAAACAAATAAAACAGTATTAAATATATATTTTTAAATAAATAAAACATTATTAAATATATATCTTTTAAACAAACAAAACAATACTAAAATATAGTTAAAAAAAAAAAAAAAAAAAAAACATTAAAGTATATATATTTTTAAATAAATAAAACAGTATTAAAGTGTATATTTTTCAATAAAGAAAACAATATTTAGGTATATATTTTTAAATAATTAAAATATTATTAAAGTATATATAGTTTTAAATAAATAAAACATTATTAAAGAATATATTTTTAAATAAATAAAACAATGTTAAAGTATATATTTTTTAAAATATATACTTTAATAATGTTTTATTTATTCAAAAATATACACTTTAATGCTGTATAATTTATTTAAAGTACAATATGTACTTTAATATTGTTTTATTTATTTAAAAATATATGCTTTAATAGTTTTATTGATTTAAAAATATATACTTAACACTGTTTTATTTATTTTAAAATATATATTTTAATGTTTTGTTTATTTAAAATTATACATTAATACAGGGTCATTCAAAAGTCCCGCTACACTTTTAAGTTTTAATTAAATGAAAACGGCTTTACGGATTTGAAAAAAAAAAAGTCTTGAACTTTCTATAGCCTGCAACAATTTGTCTCATAACGAAAAAATCCCTCATTTTCTGTTTTCTTAGGCTCCGTAGACTTCAACGTGAGCGCCTTCTTTTTCAACGTGCCCACCTCTTCAAGCATTCCTCTCCAACTCCGGTCATCATCTCCCTTGTAACAAGATTGCAGGCATTCCTTGTACGTTCCTCTAACTCTTCAACACTCCTGGGCTTTGATGCATAGACTTTGCTTTTCAGGAAGCACCACAGAAAAAAGTCACAGGTGTCAAATCTGGAGAACATGGCGCCCACTCCAGAGGTCCTCGATGACCTACTCATCTGTCATGGAACTTGGGATTCAAGAAATCGCGAACTGCTTTAGCATAACGTGATTGTTTTTTTCCAACAAGATGGTGATCCTCCACATTATGCTAACGCAATTCGCGATTTCTTGAATCACAAGACTTCGATAATCTTCATTTGTAGAAACAATAAAGGAAAAAGAAAAAACAAGTGATTAATAAAATAAACTAAGCAGAAGATGTTTGTTTATAGGTTTGCTTAATGATACACCGGCACAGAAATGAAATAGGATATTGGGTGTCAAAGGTGAATCAAATCCAATTATTTACTGATAAGTCAATATTAAGTCGATATATATGCTAATATATTACATACACTATGTTTTTATCGGTGTCTATATTTATTTTGTATTTGGTGTGTCGCAGAAATATTTCTCATAATTTAATTCGCAAAGAGCAAACTCTTCTAAAACTGCATTCAAAGAACTCAGAATTTTTTTTTATTAATTTAATCATCGTTCTATTTATTCACTTATAAAATAAGTTGTTACCATATCATTTTATAGCATTTATAAATTTACACGTGATTCATTTATACAGACCTGAAGGAGGTGAGAAAGGAAGGCTTCGAAAGAAAATCAGAAAGAGAAGAAACAGATTTACTGAGTAAAAGGATTTGTAGACAGAACTTTTATTTTAGTCACAGTTTTCTATCATTGTTATTTATTTATTTATTTATCATCATTATTGACTGAAATTGTGGTTTTGCTCGTTAATATTAGTAACTATTATGGAAAAATAATTTTTCTAATGTAGAATAATCTTTTAAAATAATTTTGTACTATCTTTATAAAGAAAATACAAATGTTTGCTGACTGTTTTATACACACTTGTTCTCTTTCAGTGAAGAAGGTAAGACAAGAAATCGCATATGCAAGGAATACACATTATTCGTTCACAGGAAAAGTATTTAAAATAAATAAATACAGATCTTTATGACATATTATGTGTATATAACATTTATGTGATGACACGATTAATATGCAGCCTCTGTGTTGTTTTTATTATCGCATTAGAAACTCAGAACATTTTTGTATATATTTGTATATATTTCATGAGAGAGAGAGAGAGAGAGAGAGAGAGAGAGAGAGAGAGAGAGAGAGAGAGAGAGAGAGAGAGAGAGAGAGAGAGAGAGAGAGAGAATTTATGTGTGTGTGTGACAAATCAATTTCGTAACTGTTCCAATTGGGTTTTCTCCTAATACATGTCTCATATGCGTGCGTGCGTGCGTGCGTGCATATGCTTGTGTGGAAGAAAGAAGAAAAACCCACTACGTGAGTTTACGTTAAAATATTTATAACTGGGACATTCATGGTATTTAATATAATTATTTATGTTATAGTACAGCACTGCTAGAAGAAAACCATCGAGATCTTGACGTAATGTAATTTTAGAAGCAAACGAAGGAGAGTGAATGTATCTTGAAAAGAAAACAACATTCTTTCATTAAATTCGTAACTCACTGCCATTATATATTACAGTGTATAATGTATTAGCTAAATTTATATTTACTAATGTTTTAATTTTTTTATTTTTTTTATTTTTAAAGCAAATTAAAAATCCAATTGAGGTGACCACAAAAATCTCAAAAAGAATCGATATCCATCAAATGTAGCCAATTCATTTTATTTTGTTTTTCCTCTCCGTGACTGGTCATAAGAATTGATTATTTAAATGTATGTTCTTAATCCATTAACAGAGATCAAATACATATTTTTATTTTTAAACACCACTTAAAATGTAGCGCTCTCCCAGGAGCGTGGGTCAATTATTTTGTATTAAGTATATTTCAATACATACGATCTAGTTACATGCGTGGCTTTCACTTATTACACAGCTAACACATACAACTCGGTTCAAACTGTGATTGTTACGATGCAGACAAAACAGATGATGATGATCATTTATTTCCAGTCTCTCTGATGTCTTATTACTGTAATTTTACTTTTCAGACTTTTCTTAAAATGTTACGAGGGGTTGAAAAGCGTAGGTGAAAAAATATTTATGGCTTCATCCAAAAGCTTAATGAAATAAATTTGGGCATAATATATCATTTTTATGTTTTACACTATAACATAAATGCAGACAGACTGAGGGAGATATAGATTATAACAATTACCAAAACTTTAATATAAAATGTGACAACAAATTTCAACAAAAATAAGAGTGTTGAATTTAATTTATTTGTAACTGAATGAATATAGACCTACAAACAGGATTGTTACACTAAAATCATTGAGATAAAAAATTTAAAAAAGGGATTTTTTTTTTAAAGTAATGTAATCAATGAAACATAAAGTCAAATGTTTTTTTATAACTCTAAAAATAAAAGTTTAAAATTCCAAACTATACTATTCAACCTTGGTCCCATTTCCAGAATCTGTACGATTCCAACCATTTTCTTGAAATCAAAACATCAATTGTCAATATTCACTTTATTTCTCAACTTTATTCCTGCTTGTTTCTTTCTGTTTTTCACATATTCAGTTTTACAGCTATACAAAAACAGTTGACAAATCTGAGATGTTTTGACTTGATCAGTCACAAGCTGTGTTAAAAACAAAATGCGCTGTGCAACAGAACAAAATTCTGTTACTTTTCTTATTCTGTCTGCTTCTTCTTTTTCTTCTTTTTGACTGGTTGCTCATCTTCAATATCAGCTGTAGTGTCCATGGTTTCATTCATGTCCTGACTTTGTCGTTTTTCTTTCTTCTTCTTTTTCTTTGCTGAAGGTTCTTCTTCATCTTCCAGATCACCTGTGGTATTCATGGTGACGTTCATCTCCACCCCATTTTCTTTTTCTTTCTTCTTTTTCTTCTTCTTCTTTGTCTCAGACTCGGTTATCTCTTGAGTGGTGTCAATATCTTGTGTGGTGTCAACTTCCTCAGTGGTGTTCATGCTTTCTTCTGCCAATCGTTTCTTCTCTTTCTTCTTTCTCTTCTTTTCTTTCTTGAGAATTTTCTCTGCGACAGCACCAGCCTGAAATAATTAGCATGTTCTCTTGTAATGGAATTGTATAACATAAAATATTTTATCAACAGAATTTCATATATTAGCTAAAATAATATTCTCATTGAAATAGATTTATTATTATTTTTTATTTTTTATTTTTTTGGTAAAGATATATCTTCAGGGTTAACAGAATTTCACATACTACGTGAATTAATAAAAAAAAGTCTAATGACACATTATAAATATTTTACATGTTCATTTAGAATACTCTAGTATTTAAAATAAATTTATTTTTGTGAAGATGACAGTATCTCGAATCTTCATACAAAAGAATAATTTTGAATTATAAAGAATCTTAAGTTTACAAAATCAAATGTTACCTCTACCACAGCTTTCTTCATGACATCAATGTTTTTAGCTGGAGCGTTGCCTGTCTCATAAAAAGATAGCCTGTCCTCAACTTGTTGTTTCAAGTGTTTTCCATAAACAGTGGTAGGAACATCTAACAACAAAACAGTTTATTCAAATTACTTTATTAACTGAAAACATGCATCTCTCTCTTGACTGTTGGAAACTATTGTTGGTACATCTAATAATAAAATAATTTTTTATTTATTAATTGAAATAGTTTCTCTTTACTTTTACTGGAAACCATGGTAAATACATCTAATAAAACTGCTAATAAAAAGTTTATAGAAAAAAAAGACGCACTCCAATCAGCTGTAATTTCACTTAATAATAAAATAGTAACCACAGTAAATTTATTATTATATAGCAGTTAAAATATAAAGGATTAACTAAAATATGACGTTTACAATTTCTTCATGCATGATATATTCATGAAGGTTTCAAGAACATAACTAAAACAAAAAAATTGTAATGATCTTTACAGTAACAAGACTAAGATGCAGAAGAGTTCAAATAAAATACAAATAATCAAATAATTTCATGACCATAGATGTTTAATTTGATATTCTGAAGAATGAGGTGATTTTTTTGAAAAAGCAAACCTGCAAAACAGTCAATTCTGGAAGCAATGGAACACTTGTTTGCCAGATACCGGGAAATTCGTCCTTTGTTTTTAGCACCAGCTCGTCCAATGAAGGAAGAGTGGAATATCAAACCATATTTAGGTGTGTTTCCTCGAGTCTTCAGAGCTCTGAAACAAAATAAATTAAAAATTAATACAAGCCCCAATTAGTAGTAATTACTGGCTCCATATGGAATATTTATTTCCAAAATTATATTTTACAGTGTGTGGATGCAAGCAATCTAATGCTGTTGCTAACTTACTTAAATATTTTTACAGTAACTTTGTAAGTTCTTCTTAAAATAAAATAGTCATCATTTCCTCATCTAAGAAAACTTGGTTAATTATTGACAGATAATTTTACTTTTTCACCAACTGATATTAAATTACAGAGATACCACATAAAATAACAACCAATTTAAAATGCCAAATAACAAAAATAAGTTATAAATAAATATAGTTAAATGTTAACCACCTTCTCATTTATTTAACCTCTTTTAATTTTTTTGTTAGTGATAATTGTGGTCATTTCAATTGTCAGTAACTTGCAAAAGTCTAAAATGTTGTTAACACTGAGCCAATTTTTTTCAGCAGTATTGATTATGCATTGTCTTAATGACCAAAATTAAATTTTGGAAAAGTTATTTAGCAATGTCTCCTGATATTATTTAATAAAATCTCCTACAGTGTCTCTAAAATAATATTTAAATTACTGTCAAAGAATCAGTGAATCTCAGATAAGAATTTGTAATATATATTAAAAAAAAATATATATAGAACTAATATAATTCATTAATTTATTTAAAATAACATAGTAGAGTTTTAAAATAAGTAAGAATTGATTTAAAATAACCAAGCAGCGATATAAGTACAGAGAAATGTTATACAACTTCATGGATCAGATGTAAAGTAACATTAAGAAACTATATTACAAAATAATAAATAAATATAAAAATCATTATAATTACTGCACCTGAAAAGTGCTTTTTCAGCACCAAGGATCTGGACAGTGGAGGCTGGGTACTTGGCCAAACTTGTCAGGCTGCCAGCATGAGCAATAAGTCGAGCTCCAACCTATAAAAGAAAATTTAAATCAAAAAGGATAATTTCACACACACACCCCCACACACAGATCAAACAACAGTGAGATTTAATTATTTGTTAAGACCACAAAAATATTCTTTAATGCAAAATTGAAATTAAATACAACACCTAATGACATAGTGCAAAATCACTGCTTCAAAATGGGTTTGTGTTTGTATCATGTGTCTTTGTGATGGTCAAAATATTTTATATTTTAAAAGTGAGTAGACATTAAATATTGGAAGTAATGAGATAATGCAAACTCTCTATTTTTAAGAATGGTTAGACAGTAATAAAGTTTGGTTATGTGGATTTGTCAGAAAAGTGAACAAATTATCAAAAGGGCCAACAAATATGTATTCTTCTATGTTTTAACTAGTAAACAATTATCAGACAATTTGATTATCATCAAATTTAAATAAGTACTTCTTTTTTCTTTTCAATAAACTATAAATTTATTAAAGTGAAGAAGTATAGATCAAGAATATTCAACTGGTGTTTAAATCCTACCTGGTCTCCAATAAGCTCTGAGAGGTTTGGTGCCACGGCATGCATCTTGCTACTGAGATACCCGGCTAGTTTCATCCTGTAATCAGTCAGGGCAATCACTCGCGTGGCGAACATGTCAATATTGACCAGGTCAATGGGCGAGATGTCCATTCCTGAGAAAACATTCAAAAACCTTTTAGAATCTTATCACCATTAAAATATTTGTATAAAACGTGTCAAATAAAACATGAGAAGCATTACCAGAATTCAGAATGAATGAATTTCAAGCAGACGACAAAGGGAAGTAGTTCATATATTCTTACCCATAGATGACCGAGCAGCATCCACAATGGCCTGAACTTTGGCGCTGTCCATGACAATCTCTTCTAAACTCTCCAATTTCTCTTCCATTGGTTCCTTTCTATTCTTGATTATCTTTGCAACTCGTGCATAACTGTAATTGTCACTGACTATCTTTACAAGTTCTGGGAAGTGATAAGAATACCATTCTCTGTAAAAAAAAAAAAAATTAATGTTTCAATAAGCACAGTGGATATTTTTAAAAATCTGAATCAATAAAGTATGTAAGTATGTAAGTGTGTGTGTGTGTATAAATTGTAATAGAATCAAATAACTAAAGTGAAGAATGCAATGGGCAAATAATACAGATCTTTATTACATAGATCACTGTGTAATGTACGTTTCTGTATGAGAAAAAAGAAATGTGCAGGTGATAAAAATAATGAGAACACAGAAAAAAAAAAGTGTAACAAAACAGATAATTTTTTCCTTCAAAAACTGTTCACACCTCAAAATTTTATCTGTAATTTTTACACCATTAAAATTACAAGTATTATAAAATGAAACATACAACTATGAACATAACAATTAAGTCACCATGTATTTCACAAACAGTTTTATGAATGAGAAACTAGAAAACAAAGTAGAAACCTGATTCTCATGGAAAACGTGTTCACATCTTTGTCTAACTGATCCAGCAAACTGATGCTCTGAATGATCATATTATCCACCCGGTTAACATTGAATTTGACCTTTGACCTCGAATAACTGTGACCTAAACCAAGCTGGGCCTTTGAGGCTGATTTGTCGGTCAGACCTTTCACCAGATTGTGAAAATGTACTCTAATTCCTATTGAAGAAAAAAAAAAAAATAAATAAATAATTTAAAACAACAAAAACTAATTTAGTACCATTGGATTACTAGAAATTAAAAACAATGCTGGCAACAGGACATACCAGCTGCAAAATGATGATGATGATGATGAATGATTTACTGATAAATATTTTGAAAGAAAATTATAAAAGTACACTTAGTTTTTAACCAAAATTTTCTAACAATTTTTAAAATTCAGGACTGATTCTCAAGCCAAAAAGAAATATTTCTATTTTTGCTATTGTTGCACTTTTTAGTTCATATCAGTATGTATGTATTAACTTTTTAAATCAATTTTTAATCTACATTCTTAAAAACATACATTTTAATTCATTAAATGATTAAGGATGTTTTAACTTTTTAACGAAACTTTTGGTTTTTGATACATACTTAAATTAAATACAAATCTGGTATATTTAATAAACTTGGTTTCATTGTACTATTTCATTCACACATCTAAGGATGTTTTACAGTTTTAATGAAATTCAAAAGTTTTTAATATATATTTAAATAATATATTTTAAAAAAACAATTTAAACAGAATAAAAACTTCAGTATTTTACCTCTTATGATTTCAGGAACAACACCAGTATGCAAACAGATTATTCCAAGTTCTTCATTGATTGATGCAGCTATCTTAGAATCAGAAATACCAAGGACAACCTTGTTCTTTTTGCTTCCTTGAGGGACATTTTCTCTTAAGAATATTTTTAAATCATCATGCAGTAAACCTAGAAAAAAAAAAAATTTAAAATTATATTTAAAATGTTATTTAATAAAAAAAAACTACATTTAATTACTGAACCAAATTTAATAAAAATACAATTTAACAGAAAAACAGAAATTCAGCTAGAAATTACTCCAAATCATAAACAACTGCTAATATAAATTAGTGAATTTGACAAGAGGAAGCATTTTTATTTTGGATGATAAGAGTATTTAAAGTTTATTGAAACAAATACTCTTTAACATGTATAAATTTTATATTATTATGTATTTATTATTATTAATAGAAAATTTAGGTATCCAATTTGTATCTCTACTTTAATGGAGTATTTTAGACAGTTTAAGTCTAAACAAAATTTTGTACTAATATTTTCATGTGAAATGCAAACTTTGCTGAAGTTTTCTATTGCTAATAATAATACATCATAAATCCACTGATAAGGACATCAATCATCTTCAGGCCACTAATAAATAATAATATACAATTAATCAGAACTATTAATTATTTGTCTAAAAGCTATAAACTATTTTCAGCACCTTCTGAAATACTGTTCATGTTATCCAAAGCATTTGTGCCACTCTTAAAAGGACTGAAGGACATCAGTTTGATTATGGAGTTGAATCTACTCAAGTCTGTGACACATTTTTCCACCTCAGGTAGCAGAACACCAACCTCTTCAAACTCTTTGACTCGGAACAGTGCATACCCAGATGCATGTTCGAACAATACTATTATAGTCTGGCCACCCTGTTAAAATACATGTCACATAGTATTATTAGGTTAAATAAACATACAAAGAATTATCTGAAAGATAATATATTAGGGAGAGAGAGGGAGAGGGAGAGGGGGAGAGAGAGAGAGAGAGAGAGAGAGAGAGAGAGAGAGAGAGAGAGAGAGAGAGAGAGAGAGAGAGAGAGAGAGAGAGAGAGAGAGAGAGAGAGAGAGAGAGAGAGGAGCGAGAGAGAATATATTGTGGTTGTTTTTAATGCCGATACTCGTTATGACATTAAAAGATGACTTGGAATTAATTTTGCAACAATTCCCAACCATGTAAAATACACAACTGTTTCAAAGAAAATGATTTAATAAAATTAACACTTTAAATATAATGCATAATCATTTATTACTTTACTCAACTGATGAAAATATGATTGGTACAGAAGGAATGATAAATTTGGGCACAGACTGTTTGCTTTTTATTATTATTTGAAAGATGAAATTAATGTCTGTTCAATATATTACAACAGATACTAATTCTTTTTCATGAAAATAATAATTAATTTAATTTGTTGTCTTTCAGTCTGTTTAAAAATGTGCTATTTATAATTCTAATACTATTAAATTAGTATTAACTTACTGCATCAAACATTTTGTTTATTGTAACAGATGTTGTTTTATTAATATTTTAATTAAGCTATTAATTTTATGTTTGGTTCTCTAGTGTATGAACATGAACATGAAGTATGAACCATCATTACCACATCAAATGTAATATGATGTTTGAAATGGTCTGCGGTCAAATTTATTTATTTAATTCATCGTCAGAAACAAAGTCGGCTGACCATAAATTATTAATAACCTGAAAAACCATGATCTATATAATAATCTAAGAAACAATTACCTTGTATTAAATTCTATAAATGTTATTTGTGTACTGTTTTGATTCTGAAGCTGGAAATTGGAATTTCAATTCAGAATTGAGAATAATCAACTACGTGAAATAATTACTGAGATATATTTTATGTTCTATATTTAAACGATAAAAAAGAATATGTATGAATTACCATTATTTATAAAGTATTAATATCAACGCAATACTAATTCTTCATAGTCCTTGTTGTAAGAAAATACTTAAAGCGCCTCAAAGCATCAAAACACGTGGGTCGACCATTTTTTATTTATCAAACCAAACGTTTATGTGTGCTGTTCATCTATTGGCTAAATATAACCAATAATATACGTTTTTGTTTTTACGTTACCTTTCTACTGTGTTTATAAAATATGGTACGCTTTGCTTGAGAAATCAAACATGCTTGATTCCAGTCTAAATTTATTGTTGACCTCGGAAAATTAATTTGATGGGAGCAGACGATATTTTTTTCATCCCTTTTAACAACTGTTGCGGCCATGTTACAGTGTTGGAACCCAGTCCAGTATAATCGTCGTAATGAAATCTACACAAAACAGGTATTGAAATTACATATAGTTGGGAGAATAATTTCCTCAACAACAAAATGAAAGAAGAAAAAAATATAAATAAATAAAATAAACCACGACACGTCAAAACAACTTAGACATACCAAAGTCTTTGGGGAGGGGCAGACTGCAATTCAGTTTTATTCCCTATTAGTATTATTAATTTCAGACCTGTGCTTTTTTTTTTTTTTTTTTTTTTTTTTTTTTGAAGTTATAATACTGAATTTTTATATCTTGTTTCAGAGCGCAGATATTAGAGAATTTTATGAAAAGTTAACTAGGTTGCATTCAGATATAACAATACACTGTTTCAGCTATTATACAAAACGAACTATATAAATATCCTGTTAGAAATGTTTTACACAATTTACTGAACCAATGATACAAATTTCACAGGTTATCATTGTTTTGAAATCTGAGTAAATTTCTCAAAAAGTGCCTCTCTAAAATTACTTTTCAAATGTTGATGATTCATATACTTTATATTTATATCTCTTATATTCAGCTTACAGTTTAAAAAATGGAATTTAATTATTAATATTCACATTTTTTAGTTTATTGTCAAAACAAGATTCATACATAGCCTTGGGGGTTTTTAAGGAAATTTTCACCAGCAAACAAATACCTCTACATATCCTTACAAACTCATCAAACCAAATTTAAAATATATTAATATATAATTTAGGACTATTTTATATTTCAGTGATTTCCATTTTAATGTAAAATTGGATACTTTCACTGGCTTTCAGTTCTTTGTTTACACAATAATTTTCATATCCTCTTCAGCGCTGATAATTTTCCTGGCTCATTCATTTTATACTGTTACTTGGATCTTATATTAGGACATTTCATATTTCAAATGAAATGTCAGAGACATTGTTTAAAAAGTGTTTTGCACTAGAAAGTATACTATATTGGTAACTGGGGTCAAAATATGAGATTACCCCAAGCAGTGGGTCATATTGTAATGGAAGTGTATACCATTGATCTTGAGTATCATTGATCTGACAACCTCAGTAACTATAGAGCAATCTTTAAACAAACAGTCAGTGTGAGGTGTGTTGTCAATAGAGGTAATTAAGTTAAAGAGAAGAAACAATCATCTTTTTTTTAAAACTTTTTTCTAATCAATTTAACAATAAAACTGACACTAACAAGATATAATATGTCCTTAACAAATTTATCTTCATTAATGATCTTATTCTTTTCTTCTAAACTTCTCTTTGGGGTTGGGTTGTCATAGCAATTGTTTTCTGAAAATGGGAACAAATTAGGAAAATAATTTTATAAATTCAAAATAGTTGATGATATGTATAATGTATACATCTTTCATTCTTATTTTGTTTATTTTTTAATTAATTAATTATTTATTTATTTATTTATTTATTTATTTATTTATTTATTTATTCTTTTGTGAATTCTGATCTACTTCAAAATTATTTTCCAATATTTTTGTATTCATTTAATGCTTCACATTTTATATATACTATCATGATACCCTATAGTTTGATTTCATCAACATGAGAAATCAAGTTGCTCCATATTTCCAGTGAGTGAGAATACTGCAGTATTATTAGTATTTACTAAACCTTTTTTGAGATGAAAAAAAATGTAACAGCTAAACAGATTATAAATAAAAAATTTTTTATTATTATCATAATTTAATTTCAGAACATGTGAGAAGAACCTACAGGCACATAATAGTGCATCAGGTGTTGAGCAAGATGGGTTTACACAAATATCAGCATTTGTTTCATCAGATCTTCCACAGACAAATCCTGTTGGTGCTCTGTGGGTTCCACTCAGCAATCTTAATCCATACATTACCTGTGGCATTTGCAAAGGCTATCTGTATGAGGCTTCCACCATAACAGAATGCATGCATACCTGTAAGAATTACATAAATTAAATTACATTCAAATAATTCTTTAAGAGGGATATTATCTGACTGCATATGTGTGTTTGAATGTTCAAGACTATGTAAATGAGTAAATAAATGCATTGTTTATAAAAAGGAAAATTGTTAAAAATGGTCAGAACATAAATTATGTACACACTAATAATGTGGATAGTTAGAAAATGACAAGATGACTTTGATTAGAAAATAAGTAAATTTTTGCATTATAGAAAATTAAGCAATGGAAACTGAATAGTAAGAAAACAGAGAAATATAAAAGTTAAAGAACATAAGAAATAAATTTAATCACTGTAGCTTTGCTAACTGTGAAATTTAATTCAACATTTAAAAATAAAATAAATTCTTAAGTTATTGAAAATCAAAATTATTTATTTGTTATTATCAGTATTATTGTCTAAATGTATAATAAAACACATTTTTTGGTGTCTTTCAGTTTGTAAAAGCTGTATTGTGAAGCATTGTGAGCGAAGTGTGAACTGTCCTCTTTGTAAAATTATTATTCATCCTACAGATCCATTTGTCAATATCAAGTAAGTAATAACACTCATGTTGGTTTGAATTTTGCTTTAAATTTGAGCTGTATTATTATTATAATTATTATTTGTATTTTCTTTTCTTATTTTTTTAAAATAATTTTTAAGTTATTGTTATGAAGGTTGATATCATGTCATATATTTTTTCAACAGCAGTTTGTGGGTAGATATTAAGAAATTACAAGTAAAATTAATTGCCCTTTTTAGCTGCTTATCACTATAAGCAATAAATATTTCTGAATAGCACTGAAATCAAAAAATATAGTTCAGGTAGTTTTAGTTATGTTTAAGTACTAGAACAACAATACTTTGTTGAAAAGTTTGCTGAATTTCAGAATTGCTTTCATTAATTATAAATACCAAAGAATCATTCAAAGATAAAGCAAGTGTGTTTCTTTTAAGTGAATTTCAGATTAACTACACTAGTGTTGTTTAGAAGAGGCACCAGAAAGCAATTTTGCATATTTAGTAATATTTTTATTTTTACATGTATAATTTATTTATTTATTTATTTATTTAATTTTAATTTTTGTTCAGTTATAATCTTTTATTTATTAATTTTTTTAAATTATTTAATGTATACATTTTTATTATTATTTTTCTTTTTAATTTTTTTAAAGTTTATTTATTTGTTTATTTTAATTCTTTTTTAAGTTTATTTATTTTTATTTTTTTATCATTCTATATTTATTCTTTTTAACGTAAGAAGAAAGATATGAAACTACTAAAAGAAAAAGTTGTCGAAAAGAACCATGACAACGTTATCTTAGTCATGTCTCACCTTAAAGCAAATGTCATAACAGACTGAGTCTTCATGCTTTTTGCTAAGAATAATAGCCTTTTAGGTTGTTTGGTTATACTGTGTTTAATGCCTTCATGCAAAAACTATTTCATTTCTTATTGCAAATAAATTGATTTAGTTAACAATATATTTCCATTTATGTTTAGACTGTTTTTTGAATTTTTTTTTTTTTTTTTAAATTGTTGTAGATTAGACAGAACTCTTCAAGATATAGTATATAAACTACTTCCTCATGTTGCTCAAGGTAAATTCTAAAGCATAATCCTTTTTACTTTTGACTGATATAACAACTAATGATCTTTATTAATCATTTGGAAATGCTCATAGTATAAATTGTTCTTTTTATTGTAGAATGTAAATACTTTTATATAATGTTTGTTACATTTATATTTTTATGAATTTAAAAAATTAATATTATGCTGAGGCATTTACTATGAAAAATGCACTGAAGTGTTGTCAATAAACACTGGCATTTCTGTATACAGTATTTGTCTGTAAGTATCTGCTACAAACACTTGATTGTCATTTACAGAAGAACACACAAGACAAGAGAAATTTTTTGAGAGCCATCCTCGTGAAGAAAGAGGTAGTATTATTTTTTTTTTGTTTAAATAAATTTACTATTCACAGTATAAAGGCTTTATATGGAAAATATTAAATTTAAAAGTTAAAATTAATAATTATAATGTTTTTATTTTATTTATTTTTTTTGTTTTTCATTATGTTAATATGTACATGTATAGGTGTTTATGTATGTGTGCACGCACACACACACACATACACACACACACATTTATTTATTTATTTATTTCAGAAATTTTGCCAGTGGCTGTCCAGAAAACACCCAGCAAATGTAAAGATTTGGATGATGACTTTGGTTTAGCACCACCAGTTTCTTTGATTCTAGAAAACAGAGGGTTAGCTTTATTAGTATTCAGTATGGACATTTATAATTTAATTATCATGTGAATAGATGTTTTCATATGTTCTATTATACTTATTATTACACTGACATTGTAGTGTAACAGTTGTTTCTTTCTTCATGTAAAGTCTGCATTAAACTTTCTTGTTACATTACTGCTTTTAAAGGTAATGTTGCAAAATTATTCAGGCATTAGTACTTGATGTCCAGTGATTCATCAGTTTGTAAAATCAACAATTATTTTCTTTCTGTTTTAATATATTTTTTATAACCCCATAAGTTTAAAACATAAATAACTAGATCTTTTTGAATTTTCAGATGGGCACCTGGAATCCCTAAAAAGGTAGATGTTAATTAATTAATTCTTATCATCACAACTGTTAACATGTTTTTCTTATTAATTTAATTTTTAAATTTTTATAGTTTATAATTTTTTTTTTTTTTTTTAATTTATATTATTTTTGTCATTTCTACAAATTAAAAAAGATAACAAATTTTAAAAATCTGTTTATGGATAGTTATCTTTTAATACAGAAATACAAATTAAAATCTGAACCGACAGATATATTTACCACTGCATTGATAATTATTGATTTCCTGATAAATGTATGTTTAGCATTACACATTTTTATGTGCTAGACTAGTTGAAAAAAAAGTTCTTTAAAAAATAATTTAATTTATTTTGTATATTTTACTTCTTATTTTTAGCGTTTGGATAAAAATTGTGTAAGAGTGATGGGTGCTGCTACAATTGATCATGTAGCAATGTTTCTGAAAAAGAAGCTTCGTTTGAGAGGAAACAGTAATAAGGTAAACTAACCATATTAAGACTGTTATACCTACTTTGTTTAGAGACATATTATTTTGTTTTAGTTTAAACTTATTCACAGAATTTGGATAATTGCAGCATTAGTTATTAAAATGTTAAACCTCTTTAAATATGTGCTGCAGTTATATCTTGTTCTTATATAAATTAAATCCAAACAGTTTTTCTACATAAGCACTATTCAGCTCACCAAGAAATGTAATTCTCTTCAGGAACCGTTTAGAATAAATCTTTTAATAATAATAAAATTTATATTCCTCTAATTAATAATGTGTGAAGAAGAAACAGAAGATAATTATTTTTAATTCTAAAACAGGAATTATTGTTTTTAAGAAAAGTTTAATAATCATCTTTACTTTTTTAATCATCTTACATCAATAGTTTTATTATGGGAGTCTGTATTTAAAGTGTCATAGAATTATGAGATGATTTATGTCTGCATTTGTTTATTATTTTAATGAATCAATTTCCTCTCAGTCTGTGCAGGTAGATATCTATTGTTCCTGTGGATCGGGCTCTATCTGTCTTGATGGTACAAGGACTTTGCAAGCCATCAAACAGCTCTACTGCCAAGACGAGGTACACTTACTTCAGTTGTTTCTTATAAAACATTAAAGCAGACACTAAATAAATAAAATATTAAATACATAATTATTTGAAATTATTATACTCTTATTTTAATTTTTAAAATCATTTATTATTATATTTTTTATTTTTTATTTCTTATTTTTTTTGTGTGGATTGAGCAGTTTTCAACAGCTTTATTTATTTATTTATTTATATTTATGTTTAAATTATATATACATATATCAAATTTTTGTAATTATTACAAGTATTATAAGTACAGAGTAATTGCAGAAAGACAATAAACTGATGTCACTATTCAATTTTTTTACCATGTTTTACATAGAAAATTGCTTACATTTAAAATAGTCTTAACTTAATTAATGAATACATTTTTGTTAATGTCTACATTTTAATAAAAATTAAATTTGTTTTCTTCTTTTTTCAGGACTTCCTTTTGTTGCAGTATTTTGTAAGAGTATCATAATGTAAATGTAATTAATTATCACAAACTCTAAATTGTTTGCATTTCAATTACTTTAGTTTATTTACTCAATTTTTTTAATTACAATCAAAAATCCAGTATAAATTTTAAAAATTCTAGTCAGAATCTGTGTTTCTTTGCAAGATGCAAACTTAATAATGGAATTGACTAGCCATAAGAAAATTTAGGTTTTTATTACAACACTTCAGTAACATTTCTGACAATAAGTATTACTAATTTTGTATAAAATTAAATTTAGTTATTTTAAACAAAGTGTATTGCAATACAGTTAAATATCATTTTGTTAAATAAAAAATATTTCAAATTAAAGTATAGAACAGAAGTCTCATTAAATATATATAATTTTCTATTTAAAAAATATATTATATTTGTTACTATAATTATATATACACATTGTTATGTGTTCTTTTTTCTTATTTCTGTTAATTTTATATTTGTTGTGTGGAAAAATTTAAACTAATTGTACAAAGAAAGGAATGTTTTAAACTTTCGCTATTGCCTTTTGTAGCAGTTTTCTGTTGGTTTTACCATTATTTTTTATTTTTTATTTTGTTATGAGTAATTTTATTATTATTATTATTTATTTATTTTTAAACTTTAAACATCATAAGATTTTGTTTATAATAAGTTTTAAAATTTACATGTAATTAAATTTTGTTGGTATGATCTACAGAACACATACACAAAATGTGTATAACAAACAGACCGAGTCTACATTAAACATTATTCTTTGTTTGGTTATACCTCAACGGTAAAATTGTTTTGTTTAATGAATTAATGGAAAGTTGAAAAAAGACATTTAGCTAAATAGCAAACTTCCAGTAATGATTAGTATATGGAATATATATTTATTTATACTTAGTTATTTATTATAGATTGTTCTAAATGAACTAAAAATTATAAGATTTTGTGTTTAACTGAGTTCTCAGATTTAGATGTAATTATATTTCACAGTATAAATAAACACACACACACACACACACACACACACATGCACACAGATTATACACATCCTATTTTTACTTGCTTTTTATGATTCTTGATCTATATCAGGTAAAACTGAAGTGGAACTATGAGAACTATTTTCTTTGCTTTCTGTAACATAGGTTTCAGTGTTAATTCAGAATGCACAAAGATATTGTAAGCATTCTTGATATATTTTATGTTGTTAATTTCTTTTTTTCCTTTTTTCTTTATTTATTTTTTTACTATAGTGAATGGTGAGATGTTTGTTAAACTATCTCAGTTATTTGTATAATATAATTACAATAGGAGAAAGTGTGTGTGATATGTTACTTGTTTTTGTGTGTATATATTGAAATGATTATTGTGAAAAATAGAAATTCTAGTCAGATTTATTGAACTAAAGTATGGACTAATTATTATTATTATTATTATTATTTTATTATTATTATAATTTAGTAGTAGTAGTAGTAGTATTTATGTTACTGAAAATGATGTAACTGTTTTGCTTTTCTCAATGTTGTTACAGAAATATTTGAACTGATTGTTCAACGATACCTAATTTATTAAATTATGAAATAAATTAACTCAGTGTTTCTTTTCTTCTTTTCTATTTCTTCTTTTTAGAACTTTTTTTTTTCAAATTGTGTCTCACTGCTATATAGATTTTAATATTTATTATTACATCTTTTCTGATAGATGCATAAAAACTTACCTGAAATATAATTGTTGGAAGAAAATATACTCCAGAAAAATTTCTTGACAATTTCAGAAACAATTATTTGGATTTTTTTAGTCGAAGGTGAAGATCAAATAATGCTAATAAAACTTGTTTGTTTAGTTTAAACTGTAAAACTCAAAAAAAGTATAATTGTAATAAGCTATAGATGTGATAACAAAAGACTGCAGCATGATTTTTATTATGTAATTTATAAACTGAATGTCTTTTTTTCTTTCTTATAATTATAACATTGCCAGTGGGTATGTGGTCTTAATTACTATCACATAAGCAGAAGTATTAATATAACTCTACGGAAATCACAGCTATCAGATCCAACTATATTACAACTATTTATGGAGAAAAAAAACCCTAAACCTAATAATGGCAATTATTTTACTTTTGTTATTTAGTTAGTTATGGTTTTTTTTTTTTTTTTTTTCTTGTTATTTCTTGTGTTGTTTGCTTGTTGTTGTTTTGTTTCCAGTTTGGTTTTTCTTTTATTTATTTATTTATTTTTATTATTATTATTATTTGGTTTATTTGAATTTATTTGAATTTTTTTTTTTTTTTTTTTTATTATTATTATTATTATTATTATTATATTTATTATTATTTTGCCTACGTTGCAAATACCTTTTAATCAGTTCTAGGTGTGTCTGTGCACGTTTGCTTTCAAAACTTCCAAATTACCGTGGACTAATTGTAGGCTGTTAGAGTGCCTTAAAATACGTTGACGTTGTATACTCGGCCAGACTCGAATAGAAGACGGCTATTAAGACACGTCACCCGGTACTTTTTTTTTATTCTCTCGTACTTCCCATCGCTGAAAGATCTGCATGTAGGCGAGACGTTTGGGTTGTATAATGACGGTCGTTGTCCCGTTTAGTTGTCATTTGGAGGCTTCTCTTTCGTCCGAATACAAAACATTTATAGTTCTTGTGTATTCAACCAGTTTAACAAAGCAAAGATCTGTACATACGTGAATGAAACACTCGATCTTTAATAAAATGACAGCAGCATTCAGCTCGTTTTACACATGAGTATTACGACATCACAGAGATATAGTTTGTTAGTTTATTATACCATATATACAGTACTGTTTTTAAACACACATAAAACACATACAAACACGATATAAACTAAAATATTTTACATGCGTTTTCAGACGTACGCTGAGCATAACGCAGTGGCTAATTAAAACAATATTTCTAAAGGTGTTCGAGTTACAGTTAAATATGTCTGGAAAACTTAACTGTTATTCTTTGACGTTATTTATTTATTTTATTTTATTATTATTATTATTATTATTATTATTATTATTATTATTATTATTATGACATTTTTTTTAAAGCATTTGTTATTAAGTAACTTTTAGTACTGATTAATGTTGTAGTAATGGTAACATAGATCCTGCCTGCTTGCAATTGTAGCAGAAACAACAGACGATGAAATTCAGTTTCATTTCCTAATAATAATTATTTAAGTATTTGTAGTGACTGTAGGAAAAGCAGCAGTAATAGTAGTAGTAGTAACAGCAGCAAGTAGCTGTAATAGTAATAGTTGTAGTGGTAGCAACAGCTGTAGAAGTAGTAGCATCAATAGCAGAAGGATTAAGAATAGTATTAGATACGAAGATCCATTATCCACACGAACACGAACACAAAACATACGTATATATTAATATATCAGACGGATGTATCATTAAATTAAATATACTGTTGACTGTGGTTCATACTCCGTGATTGGTAGACATGAAATCACGACGAATTTTAAACACGGTGCCGAAATGGTGATGCAACAGGTTATTAATAGAGTTAGGAAAACAATATAATTATTTGTCTTTGTGCTGCTGCACGAAAAAATTCTCATTAGCGTACACCTTTGTTTATTTTATTTTGTTTCATTTAAAACTACACAAAACCTTTAGAAGAAGGAAAAAGGTATATACAGAATGTAAGTTATAGCTCTATGTAAATGTAGTTAGATGGACTTAGAGAAACTAGTAAATGGATAAATAAGATGAAAAAGAGAAAACAGAAAAGAATAAATATAGAAAACAGAGAACAAAATCATGGCTCTATCGAGACAAAAACAGGCAGACAGATGGACTTACTGAGAGACCTTCTTTATATTTTCCTCCCCACTAGTAAGAAACAGAGAACTCATTAAAAAAAAAGATCCAAATACGTTTATACATTATTTATTATTTATTTCAAATAAGTATCAAAAATACATAACAAAACCAGCATTATTAAATAATAATAATAATAATAAATATAATAATAATAATAAAATGAAAAAGATAAAAAAAAAAATATAAAAAAATAAAAAATAAACGAAACGAAGGGGATAAAACACAAACAATATCCAGTAATAAAATCAACATTTCGAAATAATAATAATAATAATAACAACAACAACAACAACAACAGTAATAATAATAATAATCTCGAACTGAAAAACCAGACTGCCTATGACAGTCGAACAACTAATGGGGCAACATAAAATATGTCTGATCCTGACCCATTTACCTTAAACACACCACGTGACATTGCAGACGGCCAAGCGCGACAGAGAGACATGTGTAAGTTGCGATAACTTATATATGCCACACAGTCTCTTCTCCTCACGGCAGTCATGGGGGTAAATAAACTACAGGTCGTTATGTTATTTGGACTGTTATCTGTCATATTTTTCATCGATTTCACCAGCGGTCGTGGTATTTTAAGAAAAGGGCGAAGTGGGAAATCTAAAATTGAAAAGTTGCCTGTACATGTGAGAAAATACGAACTTCTTCAGCGTCAAAGGAGCCGTCTTGTGAATACCGAGAGACGTCTGTGTTCAGGCACAGGTAAGGTGTGATGAAATTCAGGTGAAAATATTATATTAATTCTGTCTATCTTTATTAGTTTATCGATTAGTAAATCTATGTACTATTGTTATCTTTCTCAAAGTTCACTGTTTGATATGTAGTTATTGTTTTGTTTTTTTTTTTTTTTTCTTCTTTATGAACCATATGAAAGAATGAATAAATGAATGAATAAAGGCAAGAATGAATAAAGAAAGAATAAAATAATAAATGAATTCGAAATTGAGAAAAAACAGTATTTTGCGTCAGTGCTTACGTGATTACAAACTCAGTTATATAACGTTAATTCAGAAATACTCATACAAATACATACAAACATACATATACATACACAGATAAACATAAATAAGCATATACACAATACATACATACAAAAACACAACCCTAACTATGAATATTCAAAATTAACGTCGACATTATATAAATAAATAGAGGTAAATATCTTCAGTTCTGAATGAAAATGAAATAAGAATATTCTGATTCTCTCTCTCTCTCTCTCTCTCTCTCTCTCTCTCTCTCTCTCTCTCTCTCTCTCTCTCTCTCTCTCTCTCTCTCTCTCTCTCTCATGTTTTATTCTGAAACAAGAAATAAATATTGTTTTTGTCCGCACACCTTTTTCAAAGGCCTGGTTTACATGTTCATTAATTAAATAAGCAAGTTCAAAGTGAGTAAATATATTATTTCTCATTATCCTGGCGCTTATTATTCGTAGCGGGTTAAAAGTAAACGACATGTGAGTTAAACTGTTTACAAGACATCCATTCATGATCTATTTTTATCACTCCTGTATTCACGGTTCTGTATTATTATAATTACGTTAGTATTTTTTTCTATTCAATATTTTTATATACACGTATGTTGACGTATTTTATAAATTTATGTCTATAGTCTATCTTCTTACTGACAGATAAAATAGAGACAGGGAGAGAGGTTATAGAGAAACAGATAGATAGACGGACCGATAGACTGAAAAACAAATATGACATTTAAGTAGTCAATAGATATATAAATTTAAAATATAACATATTATAAGTCTCTCTCTCTCTCTCTCTCTCTCTCTCTCTCTCTCTCTCTCTCTCTCTCTCTCTCTCTCTCTCTCTCTCTCATCGGTCTAAAGATCTGACTTTATGTTCAAGTGGCAGATGCCATCAACATTGCTATCATTATCATCTTCTTCATCATCATCATCACCACTGTTGTTGCGGTTGTATTTGTTGCTGGTTCATTCAATATCGTTTAATTATAACGATAATTTTCGAGGTGCCAAAGGTGCATGTCTTAGTACTCTTAATTCTTACAAAGACAAAAGATACCTAAAGAAAAAAAAGAAAACGAAGAAGGAAATAACCCAAGATAATTTATACAATATAAAAAGCAAAAACAAACTTTCTGTCTGTCCTTGGTGACCATTCAGGGAAACCCTACATAAATCTTCTCCTGATGACCAAAAAAAAAAAAAAAAAAAAACCTGATGACCACCGAGGTAAATAGAAAACTAAATTTGCCCTTGATGACCATGACTACAACTGTTCAACAGCCAAACATATATATCTGTCCTCGCGATATCTGACGGGGTTAACAAATGTCGTCTGCTTGTATGTAAAGGATACACGTGGTTGTCATTCACCGAACAAATACAAACCACGTGTGGGTAGACTTGTTTGCAGATACATACGTGGTAGTGTATAAAATAAGTCAGATGTTCCGCAGCAGTTTACCAGCATCTTTGCTTAAGCTTAATAGATTTCAGAAAGACAGTTATTGTATCGCTTCCTGGTGCGTCTTTCTCGCGAAAAATTGTAAAAACGACTAAGCTCTCTCGTTTCGTTAATAAACCTCTAACATGCAAGGTATAAATCGACATATATTACCTTTTTCTTTCTTTTTTTATCAAAGATTGATACAATAGTTTGCATATGAATTCTCATAGGAAACAGTCAACAGACATTATTTTATCATATTAAACACTTTTTAAAAATTATTTATACGAATTCAAATTTACAAAAAAACAACAAAAAAACAAACAAACAAACAACAACAAAGATTAAGAAAGAAATTCATAATAGTTAAAATTACAAGAGTATGATTCATAGTGAATACAATTCTTTTACCTACTTTATTTTTATTTTATTTAATAACGGTATTAAAAGTAAACAGAAGCGTATGTTGCGTATTCTTAAAACTATTTATATCTTTTAGATTCCTTAATAACTTAGGGCACAAAAATCTCAAACCAGAAACGGAATTTAAAAAACCCGACACCATTCATTAATGATTCGTGCTTTACAATGATTTATCTAACTAGTCTGCTGCAGTCTAACAATCCTTTTGAATTTGACTTGCAGTATGTTTAAAAATATTTATTTGAATTAGTGAAACATAAACGACAATAATAGAGTATGAAAGAATTATATATATAATTATTTATTCTTTTGTTCATAACACTACTCAGTTTAAAGCAGAATAGATCGTGGCCAGCTTTCAGTGCTGCAGACACCACATCACCTTCAACCCACACGTAGACTATGATATATCAAAATATTAAAAATATCAACATAAGTTTACTTTTAAAATTTGAACCCATTCACTTCCTGGCCTGTTGACTTCTTTTGTCTGGGTGACGATCCGATAGGTTAAAAACACTCAGGTGATCACGTGACAGTATCACCTCATTGAGCAGAACTTCGCAGACGACGTCTCGACTAACTCGTCAAGTTTGTGGGAAAGTCCCGCGCTGACAGTTAACACCAGCACCGTGTTTGACGTTGTACAAAACAAAACCGGTTGCAGTTGTTACGTCGGTTGTGGGTGGTGACCTTTTTGCTATCTCGCAAATGGCTTTATAGTTGAAATCACAGAGGAAGTAATAAAGTCACTTTTAAAAGAGCAACAAGGAAATTTTTTATAACTCTAAATATCAGAAAGATATCTGTGTTCAGCTATTTCAAACACGCTCTGCTGTGAACCGCACAACGTGATATTTCATCATATTTTACACATTTTAAACTGTAAATCTAATGTTCGTTCTAGTCAGTGATGATGAAATATTTAACATCTTTTTTCTTTACGGTCCAGTTTAATATATATATAGGGCTGTAATAAGTTCATTAAGGTGTACTGGCTTACATAATTTATTATATTTTTATTTTTTATTTTATTTTGTTTTATTATTATTATATAAATTTAGAATAAGTATTATTTTATTTTTAAATTATTACTTTTTTTTTCTGTTACTTAGATTTATTTTGTTATCAGAGACTGACAAACATAGAGATATGCAGGAACTTTGAATCATTTTCTCTTTGTTAACTTAAAAGATTGGATAACACTGTTACAACTAGCCTAAAAATTTCACTAGTTTTCCGAATCTGATTCTGACATTTGTTTTGCTACATAGAAATTTATTTCTGTTTGTTCAACAAAATACATGTGTACTTTTTACCATTATTCATTTATTTTTATCGGTTTTGTTGTTGTTGTTGTTGTTTTGGGGGGGGGGGTTAATTTTAATTTTATTACTATTGTTTTGTTTTGGTTATTGTTACAGCTGCTATTGCTGGTACTGTTGATATCCTTTTCTTAATCACCACAGAAAATGTAAATTCAAATCCTTTTTTCCTCCGTCTCAAGTGTCGGACAGGCTGTAAGAAAGACATAAAACGTATTTACGACATGAAAAAGCATGTCCAGAATTAAACCTAACAAAATAATAATAATAATAAGCTAGGAGAGATAACAATTTCTGAATGCTCATTTACTTATTAAAACGTTAAATTGCTAATCGTTTCTAAGTTAAAACTTATTCACAGTTCCAAATTTTAAACTCGTTTGCATTTTAATCAAAGTATGTATACTGCGAATATTCAAACGTGCAATTGCTAAATCGGTTTCAGGAAATGGTTAAGGATGACTGATATATTTAAAACAGATTAAGCGTTTACATTGACGAAGCGAGCCATTTAACTAAAGCATTTTAGATATAATCTAACTTCTAAACTGTTTTAAAATATGTATTACTTGTGAGTGAATAAATTAAAGGATTTTAACTAAATTGATTAAGAATAATGAAGGCACATGAGAGAGTATGTGAAGGTTTGGTGTATCTGTAAATATGTGTGTGCGCGCGCACTTGTATGCATATATGTTTGTGTGTGAATATGCGTGAGTGTGTGGGTATGTGTGTTAGTGAATGAGTTTGTGAGTTAGTGAATATCAGCAGCTCTCTTACTCACTGAGTTATGAACTGGAGAGCTCCCTTAACGATTAAATCTATCAAACAAAATTCGTATTCTATACGATTTTTTTGGTTAGGTAAAAAAAAAAAAAAAAAACAAATGTACATGTCACAATACTACTATGCTAAAAGCAATATCATCATTTCAGGGACGTATCTTTTGTACTTACTTTCCCACTAATGGACTTCATATATCATTCGCTGAATAAATATAATGTAAGTTTTAACAAAGAAGAAAAAATGTCGTTGATAAAGAATAGAAAAAAAAGAACCATTTTTAAAATGACAGAATCATTTTAGAGAACTGTCAAGCGTAAATTATGTTTTGAAAATCGTGCAATTTACTCTTGAAAATTGACTTTCTGTAATAACAACAACAACAACAATAATAATAATAATAATAGTGGTAGTATAACAGTATTAGTAGATAAATGTTGTGGTAGTGGTTTCTGAGCTAGCACTACAATCATTACCACTACAATGAGCTACTACTCTACATTACCATCATTATTACTATTATTATTATTATTATTAGTTTTTGTTGTTGTTGTTGATGTTGTTGTTGTTGTTGTTGTTGTTGTTGTTGTTGTTGTTGTTGTAGAGGAAGTTCATTTAAATACTATTTGACATTGCCGCTAAGTCACCTCTGCTGTGTCTGGAATACACTCAAGACAACAACAAGAAAATTAATACTGTGCCAAATTTGTTCAGTCTGGTTGTTTCTCAAGTGCCAGATTGCCTTAATCTTATAATTTAAAGTCCTTGCCACTAAACAAAATCTTTACGCATTTTTCGGTGTTATAATGGAGTATGAAAGTATGCACATATTAGACAATGACTGTATTTGTCATAATATTTGTTCTAGTTCCAAATTTGTTATTTGGAATTCTTTTGTTACCGTAATAAGAGATTTTCTTACAACATTATTCGCGGTCCCCAAACTTAAAGTTAATAACAGAATAATAACTGTTTCAACAGAAACAACAACAACGGAATCAACAATAACATTAACATTAATAATAATAATAGAAACAACAACAACAACAACAACAACAACAGCAATAGTAATAATAATAATAATAATAATAATAAATCATTAAAAATGAAGAACATTGAAAACACTCCCACAAATATGTTTGCTCTGTCTTTTATTTATTAAAGTTGTCAGTTTTCTACCTGTGACATTTTCCCCTAGATTCAAACGAAACAGTTGTGGGAACAAGCTTCACACATCAGTAATTATACTAATTTCAAGGCATGTCAAAATGTATGTGACTGATACCCGATATACAGTGATAGTTCATGACATTAGTCGATTCTAAACCAAACACGTGATGTTTTAGGTGTCTATTTGTTATGTATATATATATTTTCTAGTATATAAAATATAGGTTAATCTTCGAGTATAGGTCCAAGCTTTGTATTAAAGGATACATGTAATAGAATAACGTTTAAGAAACAATTTTTACAAACTGACCGATTTACGAATTTGAGTGTCCTGCATTCAGCATTTCTGAATCTGTTTCTGAATTTTTTATGTATTTATTTTTTCCTTATGGAGTTATAGACATAACTTTCTGGTTACTGGTCTGAGTGTTATGGACATGGATTTCACACTAAGATTAATACGATTTTTCAGACTACGTTAATGTATAACACATATTAAGAACTACGTTAATGTATAACACATATTAAGAACTACGTTAATGTATAACACATATTAAGAAATACGTTATATATAACACATATTAAGAACTACGTTAATATATAACACATATTACGTTAAGGAAATACGTTAATGTATAACACATATTAAGAACTACGTTAATATATAACACATATTAAGAATACGTTAAGGTATAACACATATTAAGAAATACGTTAAGGTATAACACATATTAACAACAACAACAAAAGTCTGCGTATTATGAACATGAATCACTGATACTTTGTTTATGAATTACAAATATCAGAATTATTTACAGATTATAGCATGAATTTCATAGTGTAAGTTTGCATTACAGTGAGCTGAAGCACTGGTTAATGTTAGATACAGTCTCCTTAAATCTGAGTGATAACTGTTTATATTATTATTATTATTATTATTATTATTATTATTATTATTATTATTATTATTATTATTATTATTATTATTATTATTAACGATGAGATGAAGAATAACAACAATAAATAACAACAACAACAACAAAAAATAAAGTCGCAGAAACAAATACTATTAATAAAATAATACAGGCCCAAGGCTATATCTCTTCTTTATTTATTTTTTTTCCTTTTCATGTTGTAGAGAAATATGTGACTTGTTTATTTGAATAATTCATGAGATTGTAGATGTCAATAATATTATGAGATATTAATTCTGTTACTACTTGACGTATCGTGACTGTATTCAACCAAGCATATAAAACTTACAAACTACAGAGATAGTAGAAGTGATAAAAAAAAAAAAAAATTGAATAAAGGTGAGAACTTTGACTAGCTGGGTGTTACTTTTTGCCAGGAGCTACTAACAAAATAAGAATTAGACTTCGTTTACATTTGCCAAACATTCTAATGTTAGTCATCACCATTCGTTATAATTTTTTATTCTGCGGTTAATTATGTTAATGCCAACATTTTTCTTCTTCTTCTTCATTTATTTTTATCATCACATCATCATCATCATCATCACCACCACCATCATCATCATCATTACTATTACTAGTAACTCATGCGTTTATCTTTATCTTTATTTTCGAAATGTTCATATCTGTATATATATAATATATCTGTCTGTGTGTCCGCATATCCTCTTTCTGCCTATCTACCTGTTATTTTATCTGTTCTTCTACCTGTCTATAAATCAGTCTGTCTATCTGATTATCTGCCAGCCTGTACAACTACCTTTCTGAACTAACATCTTTCATCCGTTATTGTATTAACTAGCTTATCTAAAAAAAAACCTGCTCGAAGGCCTCTAGCTATAAAAAAGAGTATAAACTATTCACCCTTTGGTCTTTTATTAATCTACATATGACAGGTCGATCAGGCAGGTTAATTATTAATTTATTTATTTAATTTTTTCTTGTATAAGTAAGATAAAAAACAAATTTATCACGTCATAATTAAACGTTGCTGGCGTGTACAATTAATACTGCATATCACTGTTAAAGAGAAATAATATATTTACATATAGACCTTCAGATTAAATCTGACATATACAGTTAATATTACACACCATATTGTGCTGCAGGATCGATCTCGATCAATGCCTCTATTGGGATTATATACCATTCTACCTACTGCCCAAAAATAAATTATCCAAAAATATTGACTTCTGTATCGAAGTCTATGAGAAGGTATACTTTAATAACACTTGTTGCTGACTTATAACACTAGTCCATTGCAAACGACTTCCTCTTTAAATTATCCTAAAAATGTTTCAGTAATACTGGTGTTAGACCATTTATCCGGCTTCCAGAAAATCGAAATTACCAGAAAACTAGATTTAAAAGTGTGTTAGTTCGTATCTGTTGAATACAATTTCGTTACTTTTCCTTACTTATTCTCTGTTTTAAGTATGTATTAAATCTTGGTTCAGTAAAACTGAAAATCCTAAAATCTTGTCACCTCCTGTCCCAAGCTCGCTGAATAAATGGTCTGATAAATCTATTAAATTACTTTCATTGAATCATTCTCTTCCATAAAGAAAATCCAGAAATTTGAACCGAAATGCCAGAATTAGCGGTTTTTACACTAATTAAATATAACCAAAATATCTTGATCTTAACGGAAAACAGAAAATAACAAAGACGACTGGGAACAAACTAATACAAGTTTGCAGAACCCCAAATCGGCGTCAAAGACGCCCCATAGTTCTGTACATACAGATGTATTTATAACACTGTGTTTGATCAGACAGTCTCCAGGTTACCCCCAGAAATACTTTTACTCGTGTACACACACCTGATGACCTTGGACAAACTAGCAGACGACATCCGTGTCGGGACAGGTCCAGAGGTGTATCAAGAGATTCGCCGACTACACTCCTGTACGTGGACAACGTATTTCCTTGTGTTGCTAGCTACTGAAGAAAACGAATAATCTGTGTGTGTGTGTGTGTGTGTGTGTGTGTGTGTGTGTGTGTGTGTGTGTGTGTGTGTGTTCAGTATATTTACATAAATGCAGAGACAAAAGTAAACACATACATACATATTTATCTACATACAGACATATATACATATACACAAATATTCATACACACATACATACATAGACGTAAACACATATTATATATATATTTTTTAATTTGTAAATGTATAAAGAAATTTTTGTTTACACCATAAAATAGTTTTTAAAGGTTTAAAAGCAGAGGCATTTAATCAACTTTTCCTTATAGTATTCTACTCATAATGTACTTTTTTCTTTTCTTTTTCTATTGCTTTCTTCTTATTATTAATATTTTTTATTTTATTATTATTATTATTATTATTATTATTATTTAAAAAAAAAATATATATATATATATATAGGCTTCTCCATTTCTCTTTTTGATCACTCTATAGATATGTGGTCTTAACCAATATTTATTTTTTTTTTTTTTTTTTTTTTATGCAGAGATAAAGAAATGAGATTTTTCTTTATTGAATCACTGATATTTTAATAGGTGCATTGGTTTACTTTTTCGTTATTACGTTACGTTACGTTTTATTTATTTATTTATTGTTGACGTAGATGAGAGAGAGAGAGAGAGAGAGAGAGAGAGAGAGAGAGAGAGAGAGAGAGAGAGAGAGAGAGAGATTTAAAAATACAATAATAAGAATTTTTGCGTTATATTGCGTCTGACAAAGAGGATAATAATAATAATAATAATAATAATAATAATAATAATAATAATAATAATAATAATAACAACAAAAAATAATAATAATAATAACAATAATAATAATAATAATAATAATAATAATAATAATAATAATAATAATAATAATAATATTATGATCAGACAGTGGAACCGACCCTTCACTGTTACTCTGTTTACCCATGGTGCGAAAACCAAAGCTTAAACTTCTGATTTGTTGTGTTTGACTAGAGACATGCGCAGACCACAACAGGCCATGTCTGGGCTCACCTGACTTGGTCGCCTGACGGAATTATACGAATGTTTACCGGACCGCCTCCGTAAGAGTCATCGACTAAGCCTAACATTCCTTGACGTAAATTCCTCCATTCATGACGATCACCTTTTCATTCATGTCAAGTTACTCGTAGCGACAGTGTTAACGTGTTTACGATTATAGATAACAATTGAATGATATTTACGAGAGCTTGCAGCAATGTTTGGTTTTGTTGAACTTTCTGTATATTAACATCCTGATTTTCGGAAACGCGGGAAACAACACAAATATAACCATGTTGTTTTGCACTGCAAAAAATGTTTGGAATATTATTTTTTCTTTTTTTTTTTTTTTTTTTTTTTTTGTTTTAAAAAAAAAAAAAAAAAAAATTAAATATTTTTTTTTATATTGGTATATAAAATAGATATGAATTAAGTCTATAAATACTATTATTATAATTTCTACTACTCGTAGTACTAGTATTAATGTAACTAGTGCTACTGTTACTAATACTACTACTACTGTAATTACTAGTATTACTACTACTATTCTATTACTACTACCACCAACAACATTTACCTATATGTACATTCGTTTTACTAATACTAATCTTTCCACTATTTCTAATTCGTCTTCTGCAACAATTATTACAACTAATACCACTGCCACTACCATGGCCACTGCTACTGCCTTTTCTGAACATTATTTTGTCAATACACAAAGCGAGTAATAATTATGTGAAAGGACACAAAGCTTTAAGTATATAAAAACAGACCACCCGCTAAGGAAACGTTAGATAGGTGAGTCATTAGCTTGCGATGGGTTTTAGATTACCGGCCGAAAGCTTTGAACCCGACAACCTCGCTTACAATGTTCTGTTCTGCTTCACCTAGGTTAACCTGCTCTTCAGGAAACAACGGTCTTCTTCTGGTGGAAATTGCCGTAAAACTCAGGACCCATGATAAGAGAACACTGTAATAACCAGGACTCACGCTACTTGCTATAACCGCTATAGTTCACATGATTGCTTGCCTATAACGTTTTTTTTATTATTATTATTATTATTTTGTTTTGTTTTGTTATTGTTGTTGTTTTTGTTGTTAATAGTCAAAAGCTTTATAAAGAAAAGCCCCTCCCCAGGCTCTAACTTAAAAGCCACTAGAAAGGTGTTAATGATGTCTAGCATTTTTTTTTTTTTTTTTTTTTTTTTTTTGTCGTTTTAAAAGAAAAAAATTCATTTATTAAAAGGTTTAGTAATCTTTATTGCTTTTAAGATTTTGAACGATATTTTATATGTTAGATCGATCGATTATCTATCGATCTGTGTATATGTATATATCTACACAAACATACACACATATATACACACATTCATACATAAATTGGTACGTATACATATGGATATAACGTGATATATGCACATACAGACACATATATACATATATATATACACATACACACAGACACTTTCTATAATAATTTCACAAGAATTGTTTTCAAAAATTGAAATTTGTATGAAAAAGCTTTTTCACTCATTTTTCTGTTGGTACCGGAGGCTGTGTTTTGCTGGGGGTTTTTCGAGAAAATCCTGAAGAAGAGCATAACATGTATGATTTGTCTTATTCACAAGTCTTCAAACTGTAACTACTCAAAATCCAATATGACATCACTTTCATAATCTCGCGTTCAAAATATTTGCAAAAGATTAATACAGTGTCACATATTTTTGCAGACTGCAACACAAAGCCAACGTCATCAGCACGTCGTCATCGTCACAGACATGGTTACAGCAACACCAAAAAGAAGTCAGCAGATTCTAGAGACAGAACTGCCTTTGAGACCAAGAAGAGAGTTCTGTCATTCCTCCGGGCTAGACACAAAATGGCGGCTGACGATTCGTCTGTTCTTGCGACTGATGATTATTCCAACCGAGCATCGTACGATCAGTATGGCGCGGGATTTGGACGTCCATTTCCACGTCTCCAAAGACCTCCGGCAGCTGATCGTTTTGTGAGTATACAGAATAAAAAATATATATATATATTAAATAAATATTTATTGAACAGTTATAACCGTTTCAGTAAAGACTTGTTGAATCATAATATTTCTTGCTGCTGATGCTCTAGCACAACAGTTGTCTAATAACCGCAGTGGAACATTTCCTATTCCAGCCAGTTCCCCTAATGTAGCATGGTCTTCCTTTTGATTCGAGCTCGACTAGGTTGCTGCAGATGCTGATATTTGTCTTCAGTGTACCAATTATAACATTTCTCTTGTTGTATACGAAGTCCAGTGACTAACATATCAAACATCTTAGTCATGGTCTGTAGTTTAACTGAAACAACCCTTTCTGATAATTGTGAAAGTAACCAATGCACTAATGACAGCAGTAATCCCCATCACAAAATCTATTACAAAAATAGCACATTTATTTAGACACAAACAAATACAAAATTATGTTCACGCAGTTAAGTTTAATTTGTGTTAAGGAATTAATCAATGAATGTTATCATAATTACTGCACTAGTTACTAGGATAACGGAGTTTATTTGGTCATATTACTTCAGGAGTTATCTCCCTCATTGTTTCCAAGAAATAAATTTATCTGTGTCAAATGCGACTGTTTGTTATTGAGATTACAGACAATAAGAATACACTCACCACACACATACAGAAACAAATGCATATTTTATACAAGAACATATATACATAAACACACATACAACCACACAGAGAAATACACACATTTACACATAAACACATATATATTTTATAAAAGAACATATATATATATACGTACGTACATAAACACAAACATGCATATCCACATACATACACACAAACACATACATACACACGCATATATATTTATATATATATATACACACACACACACGCACACATACACACATATACATACAATTACATTACATGCAAATACACTCACATCCATAAGTGCAAACAAGCATACATACGTACATGCATGTAATTATGATATCAGCATGCGTATGACGCTGTCTGTCCTAACTGCAGTCGTTAGTCATATTACATATCAAAACACATCCTTTGTTTGAAATCTCTGAACAATACATCGGTTACGAAATGGTTTTGTTCGTGAGAAATCCCAGTATTACGTAGCGGAACGAGACATTTTGTTTCACAGGGTCATAGTGTCAGACGTATCTCTGACAGACCTCTCAGTTTTGTGGGCTTTTTTCTCTTGTGAACTCAAAACAGTAGATCACCGGTTTGTCGTGGTTTACTGGGGAGGCTAAATGATAACCGTGCGATAACAGCTGTGAGTCAGATCAACGTGTGTATCTGTGTGTGCAAATTGCTTACGACGGGAAATCGTTACTTTGTCATTTATCTGTGACAGAGATGTACCGTTGTACTTTTTTCAGGGATAATGTTTCTGTTTGTTGTTGTTGTTGTACTTCATGAGATTTAATATTCATGTGAAATGAAATGTATGTCTTTCTGTACTTGTATGAGAACTGACAGTACATTCGTCTCAATGTAGACACATTAAAGTAAATAAACATAAAAAAAAAAAAATAATTTAAAAAAAATAATAATCAGTATTGTTATATATCTGTAATTATGCGTTTTACGTCTCTAACTTTAATTATTTCAAACAATATCTACTTCTGAATCTCTTATGAGTTTTGTGCATTTGTGCCCATGTACAAGCATTTTAATGTGTGTCCTGAGATTTCTATGGATTGAAATATATTTTCTAAAAGAAAAAACAACAACAACACAACAACACAGCAAGAACAACAATACAACAACAATCAAAGCTAACAACCCTCCTCCACTCAATAAAACAGCGACATGTTCCTACAATGAAGAAGAAGACGAAGTTATCAGAGAAAGATTGTCCATCAGTAGTTGTCGTAATGGCCTAATGGCTTTATGTATGACAGGTTACAAGAAGTTTTTCTCAAGGCGACACATATCCCTTTCTAATCATCTCTCTCTCTCTCTCTCTCTCTCTCTCTCTCTCTCTCTCTCTCTCTCTCTCTCTCTCTCTCTCAATTTCCAGACTTTTAGTGTATCTGTCTGATGTCTGCAGAAAGATTCTTGTTAAAATAAACTGTTTCTAAGTTATAAGAAAACACGTGTTATGAGAGTTTTCTTTCTCAGATATCACTGTTCTAATTTTTCTTTAAAAGTGAAGGCCGGCTGCGTATGAGAGAGGGTCCCAAGCACTTTCCTCTACCCCCAGCCTGACATATTTTAACCTACACAGACATCACTATACTTACCATACCATACTTTCTTCTTTTTATCAGTATTTATTGTTAATTATTGTTTACAGGTAGATTTACTGCTCATCCGATCCTCACTTTTGAGAAAAATCTTTGCCTGCCTCGGGGGACCCCAAAGGGGTCTTGTACCGCCTTGCAAAATTTCTCTTGCAGGCCCTGCCGGCTGTTATCTCATTACCAAACTTAACTGTAGATTCTGTTCTTTGTTTCACAGGAAAGACGTCTCCGCCCTTCTATCAGAGCATCAGCACAGCAGTTACTGAGTTCCATGGACAGAGTAATTCAAGCCATACGAAGACACCAAGAGCAGGTTGGTAGCAGAATGTGTTAGTTTACGTATAATAATTAACACTATTGGTTCGCCTAATCCAAACAAGACGATTTCAGAATATCTGGACATCTTCGTTTGGAGTAGTACTATCTGTCTACTTTAATCAAAGCTTTACCTGAACGACAAACAAAGTCTGGTTTGGCTTTCTTATCTGATTCTTTCTTCCTTTCTTTATATATATATATATATATATTATTTATTTTATTTTATTTTATTTTTTTATTATTTTTATTT
>CM022672.1:8992903-9000403 GCA_012295275.1 Chrysomallon squamiferum | reverse complement strand
AAATATATATTTTACATATTCTTGCACCAGTATAGAAAATAATTATGTCATAAACATATAACGTTATTAATGTTTTTATTATTATTATTATTTATATTATTATTATTCATATTATTATTATTCATATTATTATTATTCATATTATTCATATTATTATTATTACTATTATTACTATTATTATTATTGTTATTAATGTTTTAGTATATTATTATTATTCTTATTGTTATTGTTATTATCATCATCATCGTTATTATTATTATTATTATTATTATTATTATTATTATTATTATTATTATTATTATTTTCATTATTATCACTACTACTATTATTATCACTACTATTATTATAATCATCAATACTGTTATTATTACAGATCAAAAGAATAAGCTGGACAATATAAAAAACAACATAAACGCTGCTGAAAACTTCATCACTGTTGCTAAGAATTTTACGTCGGGATACGGCCCGCATCTGACTAAAGCCGAATCCATGGACTCTCGGGTCCGAACGATGGCAGACAAAGTTCGGACACTGTCCAATGTGACTCGAATTCGGACAGCAGCGGCTGTTCTGAAGGCAGAGAAAAAGTTAGAAGAGATAAAAGGAGGTGGGAAATCTGGCTCGCAAGGCGCTGGTGTAAATAATGGTCAAGGCAGAGCAACGATCACTCAGGCTATTGAATCAAGTAGGAATCATTGTTTTGTTTGTTTTATTTTTCTTTGTTTGTTTGTTTGTTTGTTGTTGTTTTTTTGGCAAAGAATGCTATTTATGATGCTTTATTTGTAAATAAATTTATATATAAAAAAAATATTTTATATATTTTATTTTATTAAATCGTTTTTTATTGTTATTATAATTTTTTATTTTTTATTTTATTATATTTATTATTATTATTATTAATATTGATATTATTATTATTACTATTATTATTTTGTTATTTTATTATTTTATTTTTTTATTATATTAAGAAAAGATTTAATTTAAAAAAAATATATTTATTACAGCAAAATCAGTTTATGTAAAATGAAAATGATAAAGATTTCCATCAGTATAAAATACACATATAATTACACACACACACACACACACACACAAACACATATATATACTATCTACAATAAAACTGCTTCTATAAAATTACCACTACTTCTTTGATCTGCAGTATATAATAGTATTATTTTTATTAATTCATTTATTCATAAACCAGAATTTTACAAACACTCAAAAACGGATACATTGATTATTTTATATTCAACAGGCACAAAGGCAAAAAACAATATGGCATCCATTGTGTCTCTGAGAAGAGAAACTCCAATTACATGTGGTAACATAAAACAGAGAGTTCACGAGATTCGATCCAACATCTCTGACCTCAGACAGAAAGTGGCAAAAGCAAGAATGGTTCTCTCAAATCTTCAGGTACTGATGCTGTTGTTGTTGTTGTTGTTACTATTAATAAATGGAGAAGATGAAGAATGGATAATAAGAAAAGAAGAACCACTACTACTGCTATTACTGCAACTATTTCTACTATTACTACAACTAAAACTACCCTACTTCTGCAGCTTCTGCTGCTGCTGCAACTATTATTACTACTACTATTGTTCTTATTAATAATACCTCTATTACTACTTCCACTACTGCTACTACTACTATTACTACTACCAGTACTGTTACCACCACTTACAATTACTGCTATTAACAGTAGCTCTCTCTCTCTCTCTCTCTCTCTCTCTCTCTCTCTCTCTCTCTCTCTCTCTCTCTCTCTCTCTCTCTCTCTCTCTCTCTCTCTCTCTCTCTCTCTCTCTCTCTCTCTCTCTCTCTCTCTCTTCTGTGGAGGGATATATCTTCAGTTAAAAAATAAAAAAACATATTCTCATTAAAAGCCATACTTTTCCATTCTGACAGGTAGCTATATCAAAAACTGAAGCAGGCTACATTTCCATACCAATGAAGTCTGATGAATCATCAAAGTCGTTGGAAACCTCTGTAGAACTCTGCATTAAACCCAAAACTTTGGATGGAGTGATTCTTATTCTACTTGGAAATGACTCGGTAATAACATCATCATCATCATCATCATTGTGCATCCATGAGGTCCACATCTTTCTATCTTTCACTATCCTGTGCCAGATGATTCATTTCTAGCACTAGATAGTTTATTATTATTGTTGTTGTTGTTTTGTAGTTGTTACCATGATTAATTATTATTTTTGATATTATTATCATCATTATCATCATCAGTGTTATTGCTGTTGTTATCATTATCATCATCATTGTACATATTGTGTAATATTATTATTGTCATTATCATTATTGCTTTTATTATTATCATCATTAATATCATCATCACTGCTATTATTATTAATATTATTATTACTACTACTACAACTATATATATATATATATATATTAAAAACAAAAATGCAAGTAAATACATGTTCACACAAATACATGCATTGATACACACATACGTATGTACATACTACTACTACTACTATTATTATTATTATTATTATTATTATTATTATTATTATTATCTGCCTTGCAGCAATCTCATGTTCTCAGTGTTTATAATGGAAAAGTGGTATCAACTGTGTATGACAAACAAGGATATGAAAAACACACAATAACAAGTGAAAACAAAGTGGCTGTTGACATCTGGTATTCTGTCTTTGTGAAGAGGTATCAGTTATTTAGTAAAAGATTAATAAGATTTTACTTGTGAATACATCTTGTTCTTTTTCTTTATGCCTTTCTTCAGTTTCTTTTTTTTTTGTGTATATTTACATTTTTCAAATTTGTTTTCAGCTTATTATATTTTTTAGTTCAAATTTTTATTTTATCTTCTTAATTATATATAATAATATATACATTTTTTTTTTTTTTTTTTTTTTTACTGTTTCTGTTTTTTCTGTTGTCTATATGATTTTATGCCTGCATCTATCTCTTTATCTACCTATTTATTTCTGTTTATTTGTCTGTCTTTCTGTCTGTATATTTCTGTGTCTAGACATGGTAATGTTCTTCACTGTCCCTCCTCAGTCTGTATCTCTGCATCTACTTATCTAACAATATAAGTATTTGTCTGTATGTTTGCCTATATATCTATTTATCAGTCTGTCTGTCTCTGTCTGTGTGTGTGTGTGTGTGTGTGTGTGTGTGTGTGTGTGTGTCTGCGTGTGTGTATGTCTGCATATATGTATGTATAATCATCTATATTATATCACTGATGAAATCAAATCAAGCTCCTCACAGTTTTCTCCCTTTATAAAGCATATTTTTAAAAAGAATCATATTTAGTTTCTGAAATTGCAGATTAGGGTACATGATGTCACTAAGTCTCACTTCACAAGATGGAGAATTATCAGACAAATTGGAAACTTGGTCAGATGACATAAAACCCATGGAACCACCCCTGGCGTCAGTATATCTGGGTGGGGCTCCAGACACTGTACTAGTAAGCTGATGCCTTTTAATTTTTATGTTTAACTGTACACACACACACACATATACACTCACATATACATTACCACACACACATACAAACATACACACATACATACATGCATACACACATACATATTGATTTCATTTTATTAATTAATTAATTCAATTTTTTATTTATGCATTAATTATTCATTCATTAAATCATAATTTATTTATATGCTTTCTGTTTTCAGAACAAGCTCTATAACTATTACATTAAATAACTGTTATAAACATTATCTTACTGTTACATTTCAGACGAGCATGGGTGTGACAGATGAGGGGTGGCAGGGCTGTGTGGGTGGGCTCAGAGTAAATGGCCAGTCCCTGGGTCTACTGCAGAAAGGAAGCGATGGAAAAACTCCAAAACCTTGTAACACAAGCTGGTTAGCTTAGTTGTGATTATAAATACATTTCATTACTAATGTCTTATCAGTAGTATTAATAATAATATTAATAACAAATCAACAGCAACACCACCACCACCACCACCACCAACAACAACAACAACAATAATAGTAATAATAATAACACCAACAACAACAACATTAATAATAATAACAACACCAACAACAACAACATTAATAATAATAACAACACCAACAACAACAGTAATAATAAATTACATATTAATTAGTTTCCACATGATAATATATGTGATAGTATATATTTTATTCACATTTTTGACAAATGTATTTTACATTACAAAACAGTTCTAAACATATTTTTTCTGTCTCTATTTTTAAAATTTAAGAACATTTTTGAATTATTTTTAAATATATTTTTTATTATTTAATTTGTATTTATTTATTTATTTATTTATTTATTTATTTTATTTTATTTTATTTTATTTTATTTTATTTATTTATTTATTTATGTATTTATGTATTTATGTATTTATTTATTTATTTATTTATTTATTTGTGTATTTATTTATTTATTTTTTTTTTTTTATTTTTATTATTGAATTTTATTTTTGTTTAGTTTTTTGTTATTATGATTATTATTAATAATTTTTTTAATTTTTTTTTTTTGTTCAGTTCTTATCCTTCTGCCACACAAGCTATGATTTTTGAAGGAAATGGATTTCTGCTTTTCCCCACCACTGTGTTGCAGTTCACGCCAGTGAGAATTCTTTTCTTTGAGTTTCATACTCACCAAGCAAACACTTTTTTGATGAGCATACACGTTGAGCAGCAGGTACTGAAATTTTACATTTTTCTTTTATTTTCATTCCACTGTTTTTCTTTTTATCTGACTTTTTTCTACTGTTTTTTCTTTGTTTTTCTGTGGGGAAATTTTTAATTAGTTTTTTTTCTGTGGTCATATTTTTCTGTTATAAATAATTCAAAAGTTGCAATATTTGGCTAGAAAAATAGTTAGAAATTAAGGGAATTAGCAGTTGATATTTTTATTCACTTTAACTTTTTTGTTTTTTCATATGTGGATATAATGTATAGATAGATAGGCAGATAGATAGATAGATATATAGATAGACAGACACACAGAATTACATTTTATATATATAGTACAGAAAATATTTATAAAGACACACATAGAGAAACAGTAAATATGTTTAAATATATACATATTTATATTGTGTAATTGTATATTTTAATTTATGAAAATTATTTATTTATTTATTTATCTATCTATCTATTTATTTACATGAATAAATACAAATTACTTACATGATTAGCATCAGAAATGAAATACAGTGTGAAGTGAACCTATGACAAAACTTGTGGTAGTGTAATATATATATATATATATATATATATACTCATATGCATGCACGTATGTATCTGCACTTTTATTTATAAATTTGATTGACATTGTTATTACTTGTTCATGTCAAATACAGGTGTTTTGTGAGTCGTGACAAAGTTAAATAACATTCATACATCACTACAAGACTAATTATAAATTTAATATGTCACTGCAAACTGTATTATATTACCTGTTTCATTTATGTATTTATTTATATTTATTTAGTTGTAAAGATAAATATTTAACTAATGAAATAAATTAATGAATAAATAAATAAAAAATAAATAAATAATGACAATAATAACAATAACAACAACAATAATAATAATTATCATAATCATTATCATAGTAATAATGTTGATGATCATAATTATCATAATAATGATGCTGATGACAATAACAATAATAATGATGATGATGATTATGATCATAATAATGATGATGACGATAATGAACATGATCATAATGATGATGACGACAATGAATATGATCATAATAATGATGATGATAATGATAGCAATAGTGATGACGATGATGATGATAAATACTCTTTTTCTTGTTCCAACCAAACAAAATTTAATTTTTAATGTTATTACAGAGATTCCTGTCAGAGGTCAGACTGGAGGGAGGGTCAATAGTGATTGAAATGCCAACAAGTGGAATTCGTCTTAGAAGTCAACATAACATTTACAACAATGGGGTCTTCCATAAATTAAAAGTATTTACCTTATTTGTTTACATGTTTTCTCTCTTTTTTCTTTCTTTCTTTCTTTAAATAAATATGATTTGTTTTAATAGTGTTGTTGCACACTTCTGAAGTAAGCAAGAAAAATTACATAAATAACAGCAATAAATATATCAATAAATTATTAGAAGAAGCTGCATTTATTTTATCCTGTTCAAAATATTTAATAGATCTTAACAAATTACAGTATAAGCAGTCTAATTTTTTGATTTACATGATAGCAATATATTTGAATCTAGAAATTACATGTATCAGAAGATTTTCTTAATTGTAATAAATTTCTGTCTGCAAATTATATCAGCAGATTTTATTTTTGTAATATATTGAAATTTGCTCATTACAGAACTAAAATATTTTGCATCACTATATCTGAATAGTCAGATTACTTACTTCAAGAGATTTTATTTATCATAATATAGCTACATTTGAATCTATAAATTATGTACATCCATAGATTGTATTTGTGGTAATATTGCTACATTTGAATCAAAATATTACATACACTAACAGAATTTATGTGTGATAATACTGCTGTATTTGAATCTACAGATTACATACACTAACAGAATGTATGTGTGGTAATATTGCTGTATTTGAATCTACAGATTACATACAGCAGCAGAACACCACTGGTAGATGTGGATGGTGGGGAGAAGTTCACTGTAGAAAGAACTCGCCCACACAGTGTTCAGAACAAGGTGGACGGAATACATGTCGGTGGGAAGCCATCTGCAAGCTCTTCACAAGATAGAAATAATGAGAGGTATCTTAGTAAATTTAGTTTTAAGTTTTCTGTTGTTAATCATTTTATTATTATGATTATTATTATTATTACTATTATTATTATTATTATTATTATTATTATTATTATTATTATTATTTTCATTATTATTATTATTACTATTATTATTATTGTTATTATTATTATTGTTGTTATTAGTAGTAGTAGTAGTTTTAGTTTTAGTATTTATTGTTGTTAATGTTACTGTTATTGTTGTTATTATTGTTATTATTGTTATTATTATTATTATTATTATTATTATTATTATCATTTTTAATTTTATTATCATTTTGTTATAATTATTACTACTACTACTACTACTGCTGCTACTACTACTGTTGTTTTGTTGTTGTTATTAAATGGAGAAGCTGAAGAAGAAAGGATAATAAGAAAAGAAGAACAACTACCACTGCTGTTACTGCAACTATTTCTACTATTACTATTACTTGTACTACTAGTCCTATTGCTATCACTAACACCACTTCTGCAACTAGTATTACTATTATAACAACAACTACTACATCTGTTACTACTACTATTGTACTTCTAATTGCAATTACTACTACTACTATTACACAAATTACTACTACTACATCTACTACTACTATTCTTGATACCATTACTACTGCTGTTACCACTACAGTACTACTACTACTACTACTACTACTACTACTAGAAGTAACCTGGCTACTACTAATACTAGTATTACTATTCT
>CM022672.1:8975403-8987903 GCA_012295275.1 Chrysomallon squamiferum | reverse complement strand
TAATGTGCGAAATGACTGTGTTCTCCTTTATTCTTTCTTCTTCTTCTTCTTCTTCTTCTTCTTCTTCTTCTTCTTCTTCTTCTTTTTATTATTATTATTATTTTTATTATTCTAAACTGAACAAATATTTTAGCATTTTTAATTTTCTCTCTCTCATGTGTGTATGTGTGTGTGAGAGAGAGAGAGAGAGAGAGAGAGAGAGAGAGAGAGAGAGAGAGAGAGAGAGAGAGAGAGAGATTGATTGTTGAAAGTTACTTCTTTAATTACTGTTTTGGATCTTAAAATACCATATTGAAAACAGTTTCATTCTGAAATAAATATACACACATATATATATTAACAGCCACATCAAAGAAAAATATTAACTTTAGTGTTACGTATTTTGATTTAAGTATAAATAATGATGGATAAGTATATTCTGACACTTTTGCCTCAAAATAACAACTGATATATAAAGTAAATTAAAAATAGAAGTAGTTTGTCAGACAACATTTTACAGTTTTATATGATTTAGTACGTTTAGTGAGTGGTTGTGCGTGTTTATGTACTGGTATCTGCGCATGTTTAACTTTTTATTTTTTTATTTTATTATTATTATTATTATTTTTTTTTTTAATAGTATTTTATCATCAAACTTATGTAATATTAGATGACACTTCATAACATATACAGATACAGATATATTAAATTGTATAATCATTAAATCATTCATCATACTCAGTCAATGACAAGTTTTATTAATGCATCATCGGTAAACAGAAGTTTATTGTTTTAACGCTCCGCCTCTTTGCCTCCGTAACATCGCAAGATTTAACGACGATCGTCAGCATGTCGAAAAAAGAAACATAACAAATATGACAAAACACCATGTCAGTGACTGCACGATTTTTTTGTTGTCACTGCACTTCAAAGAACTGACAGCTCGCATCAATAAAAATCATTTCGCTGTTTGAAGAAGGAAATCATTGTTTTATGAAATCTACCGTAATAAATCATGGCAGACATGATTGCAAAAGAGGAGTTATATAAAAACCGAGACGTAACGTTCGTTCGGGAAAGACTGCAACGCTAACAAAGGATAAAACGCTGCGTAAGTTTTTCAAATTTGTTATCTATTTTATTGTGTGGAAATTATAATATTTTAGTGTGTGAATTTAAATATATGAATTAAAAGAGTAATACAAATTAAGGAGAAAATTACAAAATATTATTTTTTTCAAGTAGGTTGTAACTAAATTCGAAAATATAGTAACTCTAATTTTTTATTTTTTAAATTTATTAATTTAATTTTATTATTAGTATTCTTACTGATTATGTAGATATATATATTGTTTTGATTATATACATGTGTGTATAGATAAAGATATTATTTATTACAATTTATTCTTGATTTTTTTTTTTTTTTTTTTTTTTTTATGAAATATTAATTTTGTTTGTGTTATATCCTCAGTTTCGGGATTGTTGTACTTACTTTTTTTGTGTGTGTGTGTGTGTGTGTGTTTTTTTTTATTTTTATTTAATTTGTTGGGGTTTTACAACTACAGCTTTTTCTTATTCTTTTTATTATTTATTTATTTATTTATTTATTATTATTATTATTATTACTAATTTTTTTAAATTTAAATTTTTATTTAATTTTGTTTAATTTTAGTTTACTTTTCTTTTCTTTTTTTCAGTTACTGCAAATCAGAATGTTCGCTGTCAAGGTTGTCGTGTGCGTTCTGTTGGTGTCGGCGTTAGTGCAGCTGTCGGCCTCGCACATAATTCCACTGTTTCCTCGCATCGTCCCACTGCACCCCATCCAACCAGTTGTCTACCCGCTTCCAAGCCCACTCATCTACGACATCCTGGATTACCGTGTGTATTTCATTATTACATCTCTCTCTCTCTCTCTCTCTCTCTCTCTCTCTCTCTCTCTCTCTCTCTCTCTCTCTCTCTCTCTCTCTCTCTCTCTCTCTCTCTCTCTCTCTCTCTCTCTCTCTCTCTCTCTCTCTCTCTCTCATAAAAACACAAAAACAGGCTGTCCAGCTTATTCTTTCGATCTGTAATAATAATAATATTGATGATCATAATAATATTAGCGATGTTAATAACAATAATAGTAATAATAATATTAATAATAACAACAACAACAACAACAACAACAATAATGAGTCGTTTATAACTTTATACTGTTTTCTTCTTCAGCTCTGGCAATACGCAAGTGAATGAAAACCGCTGGACAATGAAGTCTGTGCGTCGACTCAATACAGAATCCTTTGTGAATGTTCATCTTTCTAATAAAACAGAACATTGAAATCTCTTTTGTCGTCATGTCTTATATATTTTACTTTTAATCATAGTTTATTTTATTTTTATTTTCCTTTATTTTATTTATATTTTATTTTATTTTTATTTTTCCTTTATTTTATTTTAATATTATTTTTCCTTTATTTCATTTTAATTTATAAAAAGTGTTGTTTTTTCCGTTTTATTATAATTATTATTATTACACACTGAACATAGGATTCGTATTTTTATTATTAATTATTAGGAGTTTTTTTAAATTATTGCTGAAATTTCTAATTTTATTTTATTAATTATTTATTATATTAGTTATTTTTTAAAATAATTTTTAGGTTGTGTTTTCTGGTTTTTTTTTTTTTTACTTTAATGCTTAAGTCAATACGTAAAAAATGAACAGATTTGAAAACATTTTTGATTATTTATATGTCGTCTCTCTCTCTCTCTCTCTCTCTCTCTCTCTCTCTCTCTCTCTCTCTCTCTCTCTCTCTCTCTCTCTCTCTCTCTCTCTCTCTCTCTCTCTCTCTCTATATATATATGTGTGTATGTGCGTGAGTGCGTGTGTCTCTGATGGTGTCTGTCAGTGTGTATCTACGTATATAAATGCAATCGCATAAGAATCATACTAACTACAAAACAGTTTATAATTAATAATTTATTAATAAATGCTCATCAAAAACAAAACAAACAGAAAAAACCCCAGCTGAACTGCGAGATATAGCAACAACAGGCCATGACCACATCTGCAAGATCCAGGCATCGCCTTCTCGTAAAAATTTGTTTTTACAACTTACACTAACCAAAATAACCTGACAAAGTCCTCTAAAGTACTGTAATGATGCCGAGACTGGTCTGTGGGTACATTTGCTCATAAACTGGATACATCTGTTGACCAGCTCCTCGGGATAAATCGGCTGGGCCCGCAGCAGCAGAGATAACTTTACCACCTGGGCCGAGCGGTTTCGCCCAAGCACCTCCCTGGGGCGCCTGAGATATTTGCATCTGGCTGAACACTGGAACCTTTCCTCCAATATGGTATTTAGAAAACTGTATTTGGTGGCCGCTGCCCGTTTGCATCTGGGCTTGGAACATACCCTTCATCGGTGCTATGCTTGGGACTTGAGAAGGAAGTCCTATTCTCTGTCTAGGCACAGGCGCTGCTAGAACGTCCCGCAGGTCCTGTCTGATTTTGCTCATCTGAGCTGAGTTCTGGGGATCCTGAGCTTGCGTCGGATTGGTCTGTGACTGTGCCGGAGCTGCTGGCACAATTTGAACCACTTGTGGTTGTATCTGGTATGAATGTGGTGTTGTAAGCATTCGAAGATCTTGTGGCTGCATCTGAACAACCTGGTTTGCATTCTGAAGTGTCTGGGGTTGCATCTGTTGACCTGGTTGCATTTGAAGTCCTTGTGGAGCAATCTGATATGTTTGTTGTCCTGGTTGCATTTGAAGTCCTTGTGGAGCAATCTGATATGTTTGTTGTCCTGGTTGCATTTGAAGTCCTTGTGGAGCAATTTGATATGTGTGTTGTCCTGGTTGCGCTTGAAGTGCTTGTGGAGCAATCTGATATGTGTGTTGTCCTGGTTGCGCTTGAAGTGCTTGTGGAGCAATCTGATATATCTGTTGTCCTGGTTGCGCTTGAAGTGCTTGTGGAGCAAACTGATATGTATGTTGACCTGGTTGCGCTTGAAGTGCTTGTGGAGCAATCTGATATATCTGTTGTCCTGGTTGCATTTGAAGTGCTTGTGGAGAGACCTGATACGTCTGTTGTCCTGGTTGCATCTGTTGATTTAGTTGCATATGAGGTGCCTGTTGTGCCGCCGCAGCTCTCTGTTGTAGTTGTTGTATTTGCTGTGCTTGTTGACTTGGCTGTACATGAAATGCGTGAGGTAGCAGCTGGTAAGCGTGTTGTGCTGGTTGCATCTGAAGGACTTGAGGTTGCATTTGCAATGATGCAGAAGTCCGAAGCATTTGGTGTGCTTTTGGCTGGCTCTGCTGGACTTGGGGAGCAATCTGCAACGACTGGGTCGGCACCTGCAGCCTTTGTGCAGCAGGATGTGTTGTTATCCCCTGCATGCCTGGCTGAATCTGATTTGCAGGTGAAACTGCCTGCACTGTGCTTTCAACTGGCGTTTGCTGCATCATGTACGGTGCAGCATGGGCTGGGTTCCGATAAGGAAAACCTTTAGATTCTGCGAGAAAATTTAAAAGAAGATCGTGTTTTTAAATTATCCTGCAAATATATGTGTTTAAATAATTTGTAGCTACTATCTAGGTAAACTTTAAATATAACTGAAATAACAACAAGGATAGTAATGGTGATAACGATAAGTGCAAGAGCAACATTAACAACAATTAACATAATAATAACAATAACAGCAACAACAACAGTAATAATAATAACACTAACAAATAATAACAACAGCATAAAGGCAAAAGTATTAATCGCAATGTTACATATTTTCTATTTTCAATTTTCAATTTACAGTTTTAGAAACAAAATATAAAATTTTACTCACTGTAAAATGATAAAATCCTCTGGGGGTAAATACCACCATATCCACCCAGCATGCCGTATCCACCGTAGCCTGGGAGTCCACCGTATGCTCCGGGATTAACGCCATCTAGTCTATACAGACCCTGCTGACCAACCTGAGACCAGGCTAGATCCACCAAACAGGCCGACAGTAATACTACAGTAATTGATTTGATCATCTGAAGATAAAAACAAAATGATTTTAACTCCGAGAGTAAATTGTAGTTCACTGGTAAAAGCTCTTGCTTCAGACACAGCGGGTCGTAGGGTCGATCATCCACAGAATTGTCATTCTGAGTATTTCCAGTTCTAGTTAGTGTGTTCTCTGTTTATTGAATGTTGTGGTATGTGCTATGCTGTGCAAAAATGTCCAGGCCGGTAATCGACGAAAGTGCGGTCTTGCGTTTTGCAATGTTAGTTTAACTGTACAAGAAATACATTTATTATTTAATAACTGTTAACATGCACCTGGCTGTATGTTAGTGTGTGTTTTTGTGTGAGTGTCTATGTATGTACGTGTGTTTGTTAATGTATGTTAGTGTTAGTGTGTTTTGTGTGTGTTTTGTTAGTTCTAAAGTGTTGTTTGTGAGTGTATTAATATTAGTGTGTGTATTTGTGTGAATGTATGTGCGTGTTAACACTTTAAAATAACAATAATTTTAACAGACATTATACTCGAAATACAAAACATACATTCACATCAAAATAAAACTAATAACAAAATAATGTGTATACTGGTGCCCGAAAAGTGTTACATTGCACTGATACATATATCCGTATGTATGTGTGTTTTTTAAAGATGTATGTGTGCGTAAGTATATACGTACGTTTGTGTTCACGTAAGTACTGTACATATGCAAATGGTGTAAATATATACATACATACATACATACATACATACATACATAAATACATACATAATACATATATACATACACCTATGAATTATACTTTGATTTGTGTTAGCATAATAAATAAAATCGTTTGAATTAGTTCCCAACATTACCAGTCAAAAACAGAAATTCGGCAACTCTAAAAGTTATTTCTAATATCGATATGAGTTTTAACTTTTGTCCACATATACTCACAACCCATTCGTTTCTATAAACCTGAAACCAGTATCATCAATTTTCTGTTATTTAAATTTTTACATTAAAAACTCACCATGTGCTGCCTCCTTTCCTAGATAAACCAAATAACGAATGGACGGTCTCTATGCAAACTAAATACTGCTCCATAAAGGCGATTCTGACAGACTGATTGACATACGGAAGAAAAATGCTTTAGCCTTTGTGTCATATTAAAGACGGTGACCAGGGTATGAGTGACAAATAGCGCTGCCTGTGACATGAAAAATTGCAGAATTAAGTTGCATAATACTCGTGTATCGATGTTTGTAGGGTTCTTCCACGACTTTCCTACAAACAGCTGTGAGAGAACGTCAAAAAGTTTGTTGTTTAAGATCTGTATTATCAGTACTAATTATTATGTATGTGTGTGTATGTCTCAGCCTTTTTGATGAAAGTACGTGTTGTATGTGTGTCTATACATATATATATATATATATATATATATATATATATATATGGATGTGTGTATGTATTTATCTATGTATGCATGCATGCATCTATGTATATATGTATGTATGTATGTCTATATTTATATATGTATGTATACATGTATGTTTGTATATATCTATATCTGTGTGCATGTATACAGGTACGGATGTGTGTTTGTATATCAGTATGAGTTATAATAAATAAATAACTAAATCTGTTTTATATAGAAAAAAATAATGCCCTTGATACAGAATGATACAAATAAATAAAAACTTTTTCGTGATTATCTCTTTAATAATAGCAACAATAAGAACAGTTAAAAGTCTACTTTAACGGGAGCGAAGTTTCACGATTATGTTAGCTTTATAATGAAGTATTTTGTATCAATGAATTAATATATAACTGAATTTCTAAACAGCAGTCAGTCCATTAATCTGAGTTGTTGTGTCACAGTACTGACAGGCTTGTTAGATATGTGCGTGCAGTGATTTTACACATTTCCAAATAGCGGTGGTGTTCTATAGGGGATGTTTTGTACTTTCAAGTTATCATTTTATTGTTTTGGACGAACTGTCATTGTGTAATTAGGCAAAGAATAGCAATGAATAAAAACGGTTAATAAACATATTAAAGTCGCCATTTTGTCAGCGCGGACTATAGTCGGTTGTTTTTCTGATAATGTTAGAAGAAACTTTAGAGCAGAAAAATGGCACGCCGAAATATTTTAAAACTGTAATCCTTTGTCGTTGCACTTCATTATTAATTATGATAAAATAAACATGTATTTGGAAGTATGGAGACTATATTAAGACTGTTTATTCGTAAATTTCTTCTTCTTTTTTTTTTTTTTTTTTTTTTCACATGGCTGTCATCCATCTTTTATGCAGTTCTTGTTTCGGAGTTACCCACAGTTTTCGAAGCAATGGCCATCCTTTTCAAACGTTATAGTTAAATATTTATTATCTGGATTCAAGCTGTATGTGTGTGTGCCTATAGTTAACGACTGAGCCAAACGCGCCATTATTGAAACATACAGCGAGTCGCTCTCTAAGGTAGTCATTGTGACGTGTTTCCGGTATCCGGAAATGACGTAAGCAGGTACGTCAAAAGGGTCAACGTTATTTGCTTCTATCATCATGTAGCAAATGGCGATCGCCAAATCCATAACCGAGGCAGATGTCTGAACGTCGAAGAAGTCTATGATGCCGCAGATGTCCAGTTTTCTTTTGCCGTGCGGAATGTTGTCTTGATCTGGAAGAGCGTTCACCAAGATGTTGTTGTCGTTCGCGTCACCATGTATAACACCTAAAAAAAAAAATAATAATAATGTGTGTTACTAGTAGTGTTACTTACAACATGCAAACACGTTAGTGTGTTAGTTATCTCACATCTATCTATCTATCTATCTATCTATCTATATATATATATATATATATGACGCCCAATCTATATCTGATAGATAGATAGACAGATAGATGGAGATAGATAGAGAGAGATATAGATATATAGATATATAGATATAGACAGATATAGATTGGACGTCAAAAAGTAATAAAAAAAATATTTAAATTATTTATTTTTAAAGCTAAATATACATTTATTATTATTATTTTTTTTATTATTATTACTATTATTATTCATTTTTTATTATTATATTATTATTATAACTTTTTTTTAGATCTTACATTATTTTCACAGAAAAAAAAAAAAAAAAAAAAAAGCTTGTCAGATAAAATGAAATATGCTAAATGTGAGTCAAACCTTTGGGTAGAAGATGCCAAACAGACAAAACTTCATCCTGGAACTTTCTGATGACGCCGTGAACCAGTTCTCGGTCTTCTGCATCTTGTATGAAATGACTGATTTGTCGTAGCGAGGGAACAGAAGACAGTGACCAAATATTGGTATAATTCTCGTAGAAAGGAAAGTGAAAGTCCTGAATAATTTTCAAAAAATGAATAAAAAGCAAATGAAAGGAAAATACACGTAAATCAGTCATTCTAAATGTTTAAAATGTATCAGTATTTCAGATTAAAAGCGACATTGTTGCTGCTGCTACTAGTATTACTACTACAGCTATTATTATTACAACAACTAATACGATTGTTAACTACTACTACTACTACTTTTTCTATTAATAATAATAGTAGCAATGATAGTAGTAGTAGTAGTGGTACTAGTAGTAGTAGTAGTGGTAGTAGTAGTAATGAGAATGATAATAATAATAATAACAATGATCATAATAATTATGATGATGATGATGATAATAATAATAATAATAATAACAACAATAATAACAACAACACTGATAATAATAATAATAATAACAACAACAACAACAAAAACAAGAAATTAATTAAAGAATAAACAGCTCAGTATTTTCCTTTATATGTGTGTATGTGTGGATGTTTGTGGGGGGTGAATGTATGTGGGGAGGGTGTGTCTGTGTGAGTGTGAGTGGATGTAAGTACGTATATTGTGAGTGTGTGTGAGTGCGTATGGGTGTCAGTGGATGTGGGTGAGCTCGTGCGGGAGGGCGTTTGTATGTCATATTGTAGACTGGAGGTATTTTCATATTTTGTTATATATTGTTGTCGTTAGTGTTAATTTTTGTTTTGCTCACAAGCGTATGTCACATATCTATTATATTCGTCTGGTTTTTATTTCAGAATAAAAATTAAAAAGGTATTTGAAAAAAATATTAGAATTCACAGACAGCATAACTGAGAACATAAACTTGTCAGATGCAAACAGAGACAGTTGATGTAGCTGAAATAACAGATAGACTGGGGCCAGTCAGAGCACCAGTAGGTTACCGCAGAAGTGGGACAAGTTGGCGATAAACAAATCAAGGTTGATAGGTCATAAACCTTTTCTAGTCAATGTCTAGGTCAGTGGCTTGCAATGTTTACTGAGATAGTCTAGTTAGAAGATGGGATACGCTAAGATCGAATTCTCGAACAGATGAAAAAAAAAAATACTTATAGTGGTAGTAGTCTTGTTTCCAGTAATCAGGGGTAATCGGAGAAATATTGTATTACCTGTGACTTGTTGTGGTTGGTTTTAATATTAATTTTACCTAGCTACATGATTTTTTATGTACTCAAAAATGTAAAGATTTATTATTATGAATTAATAGAGAGAGAAAAAAAAAAAGTAAAAAATAAACGCTATAAAAACAAACATGACAGTTAGCAAGATAAATCCTTAACAAAACGTCATTTTGTCTGTTTCTCGTTCCAGTCGGCGCTACAGCGCTGGAACAGAGAAGGTTATGAATGTCTTTTCTGTTTAGAACGTGGTGCATTTAAGAGATCCCTTGTTACGAAGTGATAAGAAAAAATTCATTGAAGTGAAGGTTCCTTGTGAAATGTGTCGTCAAAATGTTTACACATTCATTAATTCATGACTTCATACATCTGACATCTAGCAACCGTTAAAATGTGTCGTTAGACAAATGTTCATACATTCATCAATTCATGGCTTTGTATTTTTGACACTTAGTAACCGTAAATAATGAAGTAAGTCGTTAGGCATATATTCTTGTTTTCATTATTATGCAGCCTTCTAAGTTTGACCCATTAAAACGATGTTCATACATCTGTTAAAGAAAATGAGGGAAAATAATATAATCTTTTTAATCCGGCTAAGTAATTAGATGTTTTTGTCATGTTTTGAAGTTTGTTGTCGATAACTGCCTAACTTCCTTTGTTAACACGTATTTGTTTAAAGTCTGTGGTTACTGTCTTCTATTTATCATGACTTTTCAATTTGTTATTCGTTGATGTGGTATCCTCCCATTACTCATACGCTTATTTGTCATAACGTTTATAACAACACAACACAAGGTTTGGTGCACACTTAATCCTCTGCCTGTTACCCAGATAAAAAATAGTATGATCTCACATTGGTGACCACTGCGATCCACACCCACCCACCCACCACTAGATTCAGAGCGTCTGAAGTTCCTCACCACTAAGCTAAAGCGGGCCAGAGAAGGAACAAGACCGTTGAATGTTCTTTTCAATGAAGACAGAGTCAGACATGACCCAGATCAAGTCTGAGTATTGTCATCATTCCCCAGCATGAGCAGCGCACTGTACACACATCGACGGAATCAGATCCCTGCACTTCCCTTGACAAAATCCGACGTGGACCTTACTAAAGAATGGACAGAGACTGCTAATGGCCACCCTTTCCTCTTGACTGCTGATGGTGATGCAGATAAGGTACTGATTTTCTTCACCGATCAACAACTTCGTACAATATGCACCAATGTGGGATCATACCATTTTTATCCGGATAACGGGCAGAGGCACCAAACCTTGGCCTGTGTTGTTATAAACTGTATGACAAATAAGCGTATGACTAATGAGAGGTAATCGTTGATGTCTTTATTTTTGATTCACGTATTTACAGATTAAATGCATTAGTTACGATGTTTCGAATCTGGAGTCATTTAGTTTAATGTTGGAATGTTTAAACAATATTTTAAACATATTGCAATATTCATTTTGTTACATCCTGTCAAGGGATGGTATATGCGCACTTTGGCAATATATGTTCATAAATTCATTAATTCATGATTTCCTGCGTTTGATGTCTTTGTAACCATTAACAATAGAATGTGCGTTTAACTTTTCTTCATGTGTTCATTAAGCGCTTGGGCCCGGATCTTTGAGCATGTGTTTGTAACTCAGTTTGTCTCTCAGCTTGGTGACCCAACAGTTGAGTGTTAATAATGATTTGTTTGTTTTCGCTGATTAGTATATTTTCATTAGGTTTCAGAGCTGATATTTTGTTTGAGGAACTTCAGTGGAGGAACAAATGATGTTATGTCGTCAATTCCGTGGTCAGCGAGTGACAGTCACGGCACCGGGTAGCGATTCAGACTGTCAGCTACAGTAGGAGTCTGAAATCATCATATATCCTGCAAAACTGATTCTGTTGAAAAGATCAGGACCTTCAGTAAGCATTTTATTACATTGTGAAACCTGACAAAACATACTGAGATCACTCAAATGCGCATTTTTCATAATTTATGAATTGAATTAATTGTACTGGATTTGACTGAAATAACAATAGAGTCAATACTAGAACTTATTCAATAATTTATACAGTTGATTGCAACCATTGGTCAGCAGTGTGTTAAAATTCAGTGGTATTCCTTCTTTTAAGCTCCTGTAGCAAACGTGATAGCTGCGAGTGATATACTGCCATAAAATAGCGCTCAATCGAGCGGACTGGTTTATCTCTGTGGGTAGACTACAGAGTCGCAGACAAAGGTAAGATCTAAATTTGTGATGTTGGATCGTTGTCCTGTGACATTTCCGGCGATGAGATTTTGCACTGATTGTTGTTCAGCTGACGCCGGTAAACCTCTTTTTCCGTATTCCTGAAGTTATACGATACTGTCAAATTCTGTCTGGCGCACGAAACCACGAAAAATGTGCTTTTGAATAATGTCATTGCTGTCGTAACCGTGTCTTGTCAGGTTTCGTTATTTAATAACACGAGCACTGAATGTACCTGTATTTTCTACAGAATACGGCTACGTTCACACTCCTATTATAGGCGAGTGAATCGCAACCTTGCACCGTGAATCCTATCTCACTGACAGAAAGGAGCCTAACAGGTTAGTTGTTAACACATTTGACACCTTAATAGCCGTTAAAAATAAAATTATGTTCATTAATTAATTCACGACGTCTATGGTAGTTTAATGTTTACCTGAAGAGCAAGCCGCAATCGACCCATGAAGCTACCCAGTCTACAGAGCAGATCCTTGGTTTGAGGCACTTGCGATATGCAAACACCTGGAATGAACGTCTTCATTTCCACTATGTTTCTGGATGTTCCGTCTGCAAATGGAAGAAAGTTTGAAATTGTTAACTAGAAAAGAATATTACAAGAGAGAGAGAGAGAGAGAGAGAGAGAGAGAGAGAGAGAGAGAGAGAGAGAGAGAGAGAGAGAGAGAGAGAGAGAGAGAGAGAGAGAGAGAGAGAGAGAGAGAGAGAGAGAGAGAGAGAGGTGATTTACAAATGGAAAACGCAGTGCAAGTGTCTCAAATAGAGAGATTTTCAAACATTAAAGAATTAATTTTATCCTATGAACAACTGAAT
>CM022672.1:8927903-8970403 GCA_012295275.1 Chrysomallon squamiferum | reverse complement strand
GAGAGAGAGAGAGAGCTTTATTTTGAAAAATAAAATGTAAATATATCCAATTTTAAAGATCTCTGTGTGTGTGTGTGTGAGAGATCATATCCACATCAGTTGTTTTGTAAACTAGTTTAGAACCTTCAGTACATAACTTTATTGAACATAACTTTATACATACTTTCCTCCTTCTCTAACATCTTTCTCCTTCGAGACTCTTCCAGCTGATATAGCACTTGTTTTCGGAAAAACAGGAAAAATAGTGCGTTACTGTACATGTATAAAACACTTGCCAGTGTTTTATGACTATTCACGAATTCTAAATCTTAAAATATTTGTATTTCTAACTGTAAGGAATTCAATTGAAGCACCCAGCTTAATCTTTCATTATGTTAATCAGTGTCACTGCGTCTATTTTATGGATTGACAGTACTGGTAAGATATTTTGTAACTGTGTTATTTTTCATTCTGTGTTAGAAATCATGCTAGATCGCTCAAAACAATAAATTAATAATTTGAAAGCAATAAAGAATTGTTTTACGAGTTATTCAATTGTAAAATATTTCATACTGGTGTGCATCTTTTAACATCATTCATTGTTTACACAGTTCAAGACTCATCAAGAAATGAGTACAAAGAGAGTGTTAATAATATGTTATATATGTGTTTATGTTACAAGTGAGCATATTGTGGAGGTACAGAGGTGAGAGAGAGATAAAATAATTCTACATGTTATTAAGAAGGCATTCTTACAAATGTTTGTGTATGCTTATAGGCATATAAAGAGATATGAAATGTTAGTGTATATATACAGACTTACAAACAAACAATTAAATATGCACACTAATGTTAACACTAGCACAGATAACACAAATATTGTAAATTTTTGATCAAATTATATTGATAACATACTGAGTGATTGAATATTCTTCAAATTGATACTTTGTAATATATACTTTCTAGTATGACAAAAATAACTGTTTGATGTAAATAGAATATGAAGCAATTTATATACTTATGTCAGTTAAAATGTTAATTAAAAAGATTACAAACATGATTAAAAAGTTAATACCTTCTATAAGACATAATCTTAAAAACAATAGGTAGCAATATTGAAAATCTCTCATCACATATATTAAGATTTCAAAATAAGTAGAAAAAGTTATTAAAATGATAATTCATATTTAAATTAGATAAAACATTTGTTAGTTGTAAAAGAGTGTTTTTCAGGTTTGTATGTCACTAAACATAATTATTTATTGATTATTGTTCAGAAATAGCATAAAATGTTTTAGTATTTAGATAATAATAACCCACATAAAATAGAATGAAGAAAACACGAAACAAAAAAAAAACATATGAATGATACTCCTGAACAAAATAAAATAACTATGTTGGGTGTTGAATAGAGAAATTCATTAATAAATTAATACAGTAAACTCAAATATTATGGCATATTGAAAACTGTAATGAAATAAAATGTTATGATATTCATCTTTTGCACATTCCAACATAGGCAATACGCCATTATGTATTTAGGTTCAACCTTAAATAAACAGAGGTGGAGACAAAGAACAAAGGTTTAAAATTATTTATTTTTCAGTGATTATGTTCAATTAGAAAATGCTTGTATCAAAATGTAATATAAAAATTAATGAATGAAATTAAGTCTTTGTCATGTTCAGTTTTGTTTTCTGGCAATACTGAATAATTTTCTGTAATCTTATTATTGAAACTTTTTATTATAGTTAGCACTTTTTTCTCTCCATATCATTGTACAAAAATAAGATGTCCTGTAGCAAAGAAGACAACAACGAGAATAATAATAGTGGTCATTAACATCATCTACATCATCATTTCATTCATCACATCTTATTTCTGTATTAAAATTTAATCAAATATACTTTCAAATGTGGTATGAAAATTTAAAAATATACAATAAATAAAACCTACTGATGTAACTGGTACAAAAGAATTTAGAAAAGTCTTGAATGTATCAAAGTTTTATGAATGTCATTATGAAGAAGAAACCCTCTGAAAAACAACAACAAAACAACCACACACATACATAAAACAAACGAAAACACAACAACAACCACGCCATGGTGAACGTCTTTGGTCTGCACAATTTCAGTTATATTTAAACAGTCTTCCATATTTGCAAGTGCTTTGTTGAAAATACCTTTACACTTATATGTCAGCACTCTTTTATATGCTTTCATTTCTTTTTTGTGTTTTCAATTAAAAAGAGACAAAATAGGTCCACTTTGAAATATATGTTTTATTGTTCTTGTTGTTTTTTTTTTTTTTTTTTTTTTTTTTTTAAGAATAAAAAAAAAAAAATTGTTTTTCTGGAAAATATTAAAACATAGTGTTAACATATTGTATTCTATAATTTATTTCATACTAATACTGGAATCACAATGTGTCCAGCACATCACAATTTTATTATAATTCATACAATGCAAGGGCAGATTATTTTTAGGTAAGCGGTATCTGTTCAGAAAAATTGTTTAAAAAAAAAAGACAAATAAAAACAAACACGGCATACTGACTGAGTTCAATCTTCTCTACATCAGTTGTTTTGTAAAACGAGTCTACCTCTTTTTTTAACATAACTTCCACATATTTTCCATCGTCTTTAACTTCCATCATAACTTTCTGGATGTTCGGAGAAGCTGATGTTGTATACAATTTCTGTTCATTATAAAATCGTACACTCGGATTCATGTTTTGGTTCTTGTTTTCCCTTGGAGATGTCTGATATGTAAAACAAACCATGTTGTTAGTGGAAAATATTACAACATCGTGTTAACATATTTCATTTTATACCTTATCTTATACTAACACTAAAATCACTATCTGTCCAGCTTATCACAATTTTATGATAATTCGTACAAAGGAAGGGCAGATTATGCTTTATGTAAGCAGTGTGTGTGTGTGTGTGTGTGTGTGTGTGTGTGTGTGTGTGTGTGTGTGTTCAGAAACAATATGTAAATGTTTATAATTATACATTTTACAGGATATCTACAGTAATATGTAAATAAATGATTATATCAGATAAACAGCAAATATATGATGTGTTTGTATGTATGTATGAAAAACAGCAATAATAAATTAAATAGAAAACCCACCAATTGACACACACACACACACACACACACAATGAAAAAACAAACAAACAAAAAACAAAACAAACTCTGATGATCATCTCCACATCAGTTGTTTTGTAAACTACTTCACAATTTTCAATATTTTGTTGAACATAACTTTATACATACTTTCCCCTGTTTCACTCTTCGCTCAATCTTGCGAAAAAGAATCTTCAATAACGGGTTCAACATCTGGATGTTGTTTTTTAAAAAAACGGAAAAAAATTATGTATAAGAGATAGAGTGAATGCATGTTTGATGACTGATAACATATTCTTTCTTTCTTTTCTAAATACTAAAATATTTGTATTTCTGACTATGAGGAATTCAACCCAGCACAATGTTTTTTTATGTTAAGCAGAGTCACTGGGTGGATAGTACTGGTGAGTTGCGAATGTATCTCATGTTATCAACCTGACTAGTGTTGAGAGAGAGAGAGAGAGACAGAGAGAGAGAGAGAGAGAGAGAGAGAGAGAGAGAGAGAGAGAGAGAGAGAGAGAGAGAGAGAGAGAGAGAAAAGAAAAAAAAAAAAAAAAAAAACCAACAACACCACTGTTTTAGTTTTATACATACTTGCAAAATTATCGTAAGTCGTTCTAACGCGCGCTCTTCCAGCTGCGTTGACTCTTGTTTTTGGAAAAAATGGTGTATTACTGTACATGTATACACTTTTATACATTTCAGTGATATAGTGATTACTTGAGTGTGTTTGATGACTGTTCATGAATTATAAATATTGAAATATTTGTATTTCAAAATGTCAGGAATTCAACTAAAGCACCCAGCATAATCTTTTATTATGTTAAGCAGTGTCACTGGGGCTATCTTATTGCTTGAAAGTACTGGTGAGGTTACTGTGCATCTGATGTTTTCAATCTGATTAGAATCAACACTAGTTGAGAGAGAGAAAGAGAGAGAGAGAGAGAGAGAGAGAGAGAGAGAGAGAGAGAGAGAGAGAGAGAGAGAGAGAGAGAGAGAGAGAGAGAGAGAGAGAGAGAGAGAGAGAGAGAGCACAACTGTTTTAATTTTATACATACTTGTGAAATACTCTGGCGGCCTTGTCCACTGGTGCTCTTCCAGCTCCCTTGGAGCTTGTTTTCGGAAAAACAGAGAAAATGGTGTATTACTGTACATGTATAGGACACTTTTATACATTTGAGAGACATAGTGATTACGTACGTGTGTTTGATGACTGTTCACGAATTCTAAATACTGAAATATCTGCATTTCTAACTGTGAGGAATTCAACTAAAGCACCCAGGATAATCTGTTATTATGTTAAGCAGTGCAACTGCGGCTCTCTGATGACTTGAAATTACTGGTGAGATTACTGTGTAGCTGATGTTATCAATCTGATTACAGTCAAAAATAGTTCAGTTACAGAGAGGTAGAGGGCGAGGGAGAGATGGAGAGAAAGAGAGAGAAAGAGAGAGAGAGAGAGAGAGAGAGAGAGAGAGAGAGAGAGAGAGAGAGAGAGAGAGAGAGAGAGAGAGAGAGAGAGAGAGAGAGAGAGAGAGATTTCATTTTATTTTATTTTTGCCAGATCAAGTTTCCATGAAACTGGGAAATGTCCCACAATCTGCCCGTGTAAAGTGATATGTATATAAATGATTATACCAGATATGTTGTAAGTATGTATGTATGTATACATATATATATATATATATGAGAGAGAGAGAGAAAAACAACAATAATAAATTAAAACAGAAAACACACATACACAATTTGATACAAACACAAAAAACGATTATGTATCGTCATCTCTACATCATTTGTTGTGTAAACTACTTTACAACCTTCAATACTTTCTTGAACATAACTTTATACATACTTTTCTTCATCTCTGACTCTTCACTGGAATGCAGCCTTAGATATGTCATATGTTTTCTTCTCACCTTGGAATCTACAGGGTCTTTTTTCAGTCCTGTTTTAGCTCTTTGAAGTTCTTTTCAGAGAAAGAGGAAAAAGTGATGTTACTGTATATCTATAAAACACTTTTATACATATGATATGAGAGATAGAGTGAATACGTACGAGTGTTTGATGACTGTTCACGAATTCTTTCTTTCTTTTCTAAATACTAAAATATTTTTATTTCTAACAGTGAGGAATTCAACTAAAGCACCCAGCATAATCTATCAATATGTTAATCAGTGTCACAGCGTTAACTTTATGAGTTGACACTACTGGTGACGTGTGTGCGTATCTGATGTTATCAGTCTCACTAGAATGAAACATGTTTCACACACACACACAGAAACAGAGAGAGTCTGTTTAGAGTCTAAAATAGTTCAGAGAGAGAGAGAGATGTATTTTGAAAAACAGTATATAAATATATACACTTTTAAATCGGTATATGTGTCGGTGGGTGTGAGAGAGAGACACAGAAAGAGAGTCAGAGAGAGAGAGAGAGAGAGAGAGAGAGAGAGAGAGAGAGAGAGAGAGAGAGAGAGAGAGAGAGAGAGAGAGACAGACAGAGAAAGAGAGAGAGAGAGAGAAAGAAAGAGAGAGAGATAGAGATGTATTTTGAAAAGAATATGTAAATATGTACCATTTTAAAATATGTGTATGAGAGAGAGAGAGAGAGAGAGAGAGAGAGAGAGAGAGAGAGAGAGAGAGAGAGAGAGAGAGAGAGTGAGATGTATTTTGAAAAAGAATATGTAAATATGTACCATTTTAGATATGTGTGTATGAGAGAGAGAGAGAGAGAGAGAGAGAGAGAGAGAGAGAGAGAGAGAGAGAGAGAGAGAGAGAGAGAGAGAGAGAGAGAGAGAGAGAGAGAGGAGACACATGTTGCCAGGTTTGCAGGAATGCTGAAGCCATATACTGAATCTGTTCATTCTTTACAATCAGTTGTAAAATGAACTTTGATCTCGTATCTAATCATGATTATATTTCATTTTATTTTAGCCATGTGAATTTCCGTGCAATTTGGAAATGCCCCATAACCTGCCCCAGTATAGTGATATATAAATATATTATTATATCACTTAAACAGCAAATATATGATATGTGTGTTTATACATATTTATGTATGAAAAAACAGTAATAATAAAGTAAAAAAGAAAACACATACACTATTTAAAACAAATACAAAAATATACAAAGAACAAGATAGAAAGAAAACTGTGTTTGATCTTTTCCCCATTAGTTTACAACTTTCACTACTTTGTTGAACATATCTTTATACATACTTTTCTTCATCTCTGTCTCAGAGACTTCCTGTTGTTTTTTCAATCTGTTTATTTCCTTTTCTTTTTCCAAAAGGACTTTTGATATGTAAAGCAAAGCATATTGTTAGTGGAAAACATTTCAACAGAATGTTAATATGTTGTATTATATACTTTATCTCATACAACACTAAAATTAGTGTGTCCATGCAACTGAGAAATGCCCCTTAATTTTTAACATACATTTATACATCCTTTCCTTTGCCTGTGACCATATTTGCTCTTTTAGATGATTATATCAGATAAACAGTAAACATATGATATGTGTATGTATGTATGTATGTATGAAAAACATCAATAATAAAGTAAAAAAGAAAACACATACACATTTTAAAACAAATACAAACAAAAGAAAGAAAGAAAACTGTGTTTGATCTTTTCCCTATCAGTTGTCTTGTAAACCAGTTTGCAACTTTCAGTACTTTGTTGAACATATCTTTATACATACTTTTCTTCATCTGTGTCTCTTCACGGTGCAGCAGCGACTGATCTTGTATATCCTTGTTTCTCTTCTCAGAGACTTCAAGGTCTTTTTGCAGTCTCTTTATTTGCTGTTCTTTTTCGAAAGAGACTTTTGATATGTAAAACAAAGCATATTGTTAGTGGACAACATTTCAGCAGAATGTTAATATGTTTTATATATACGTTATCACATACAACACTAAAATTACAGTGTGTCCATGGAACTGTCCATAACATACCTTTATACATCGTTTCCTTTGCCTGTGAAAATACAATGATGATTACTCACAAAATCATAAAAGAGCAATTCAACTAAAGCACCCAGCATAGTTTTTTATTATCTTAAGCAGTCTAATTGGGGCTATTTCATGGCTTAACATTACTGGTGACATTACTGTGTATCTGACGCCATCAGTCTGCTTACGGTCGAATTAGTTCAGAAAAGAGAGAGAGAGAGAGAGAGAGAGAGAGAGAGAGAGAGAGAGAGAGAGAGAGAGAGAGAGAGAGAGAGAGAGAGAGAGAGAGAGAGAGAGAGAGAGAGAGAGAGAGAGAGAGAGAGAGAGAGAGAGAGAGACAGAGAGAGAGACCCCCAAAAAATTTGTTCATCATCTTCACATCAGTTGTTTTATAAACTAGTTTAGAACCTTCATTACTTTGTTCAATATAACTTTATACATACTTTCCTCCATTTCTAAGTCTTCCTGTTGTTTTCCCAACTCAGTTTTTTCATCTTTTCGCTCTTGTTTTTCCAAAGGGATTTCTGATATGTAAAACAAAGCATGTTCTTAGTGGAAAATATTTCAACATCGTGTTAACATATTGAATTTTATACCTTATCTTATACTAACACTAAAATCACAATGTGTCCAGCACATCACAATTTAATGATAATTCGTACAAAGAAAGGCAGATTATTTTTTTAGGTAAGCAGTCTGTGTGTATGTGTTCAGAGACAATATGTAAATGTTTATAATTTTAAATTATAAATTTGAAAGGATATCTGTATGTGTGTCTGTGTGTGCTCGAGATAATGAGAGAGATACAGAGAGGCGGTAGGGCACACATGGAGCCAGGTTTTCAGGAATGCTGCAGTCATATAGGCAATCTTTACGTTCGCTTCAATCAATTGTAAATGATCTTGTATCTGCCCATTATTTTATTTTATTTTATTTTAGACAGGGCAAGTCTCCATGCAACACGGAAATGCCCCATAATCTGCCCCTGTAAAGTGATATATAAATAAATTATTATATCAGATAAACAACAAATATTTTATGTGGGTATATGTATGTATATAAACCAGCAATAAGAAATTAAAACTGAAAAAACACACCAATTCGCTGCAGCACCGGATTATGGATATAGATTTTTGTCATGTCAGAATCATCCAGGTGTTTTCTCAAATCAAGTTTTTCATATTTTGTTTGAACAGTACACTAAATAAGAACATACACAAACACACAAACACCCACATGCACGCGCACGCATAGTTAAAAACAATTACGATAAACAGAAAGCTGTGATTGATCATCTCTACATCACTTGTTCTGTAAACTAGTTTACAACTTTCAGTACTTTGTTGAACATAATTTTATACATACTTTCCTCTATTTCTAAGTCTTGCAGGTGTTTTCCCAAATCTGTTTTTTCATCTCTTTGCTCTTGTTTCTCCAAAGGGATTTCTGATATGTAAAACAAAGCATGATGTTAGTGGAAAAATTTTCAACATCGTGTTAACATATTGAATTTTATACCTTACCTTATACTAACACTAAAATCACAATGTGTCCAGCATATCACAGTTTTATGATAATTCGGACCAGGAAAGAGCAGATTATGCTTTAGATAAGCGGTGTGTGTTCAGAAACAATATGTAATTGTTTATAATGTTAAATATAAATTTAACAGGATATCTGTGTGTGCGTGTGTGTGTGTTAGAGAGAGAGAGAGAGAGAGAGAGAGAGAGAGAGAGAGAGAGAGAGAGAGAGAGAGAGAGAGAGAGAGAGAGAGAGAGAGAGAGAGAGAGAGAGAGAGAGAGAGAGAGAGAGAGAGAGAAGAGTAGGGGACACATGACGCCAGGTTATCAGGAATGCTGCAGTCAATCAGTCAATCCTTACATTCACTTGAATGAATTGTAAAATGACCTATTTTATAGTTTATCTTATACTAACACTAAAATCACAATCTGTGCAGCACATCACAATTTCATACAAAACAAGGACAGATAATGCTTCAGTTAAGTCGTGCGTGCGCGCGCACGCGCGCGCGTGTGTGTGTATTCAGAAACAATCTGTAAATGTTTATCAATATAAATTTAACGGGATATCTGTGTGTGTGTGTGAGAGAGAGAGAGAGAGAGAGAGAGAGAGAGAGAGAGAGAGAGAGAGAGAGAGAGAGAGAGAGAGAGAGACGGGGAAGTGGACAGATGTTGTCAGGTTTGGAGGAATGCTGCAGTCCGACACTGAATCCTTACATTCTGTTCAATCACTTGTAAAATAAATGTTAACCGTGTATCTGCAAAACATATTATGCTCTGTACCTTATCTCATACCAGCACTAAAATTAAAGTGTTTCCTTCAACTCAGAAATGCCCCATAAGTTTCAACATACCTTTGTACACGCTTTTCTCTGCCTGTAACGGTATTTGTTTTTTTAGAACATGTAACTCTTCTTCTGTTTCCAGCAGCTGTGCTGAGGTCAGATCCAACTCTTCTTTCAGTTTTTGTTCTTTTTCCATCCAATGTTTAACTTCCTTTTCCCACTCCGTTTTTTCATCTTTTGCCTCTTGTTTTTCCAAACGAATTTCTGATATGTAAAACAAAGGATGTTGTTATTGGAAACTATTTCAACAAGGTGCTAACATATTGTGTTCTATACCTTATTTCATGCTAATGCCAAAATTACAATGTGTACACCATATCACTATTTTATCATAATTTCTGTTTAATAATATGCAAATAAATAATTATATTCGATAACATACACACACATGACATAGACATTATTTTCCTGTCTAGTTCTGTATTCTGTTTGTGATTATTCACAAAAACACATTTATAACTGTAGATTGGTGGATAAATAACTGAGAGACACATTTGTCTTGAAAATAGGGATATTCGCTTCTTTATTTCTTAAATGAAGGTGAAACAAATTCATCCCTAAATCCATTTTTCATTGATAATTATTTTCAGACACGTTGCTTTGTGCTCCAATCTTTTAATTACAATACTATAATAACACAGTTTCTGATGTTTATCTTTAAAATGTTAGGACCAGGATGATCTTTTTGAACATGAAGTGTCAAAAAAGTCCATACATGAGGCCCATCATTATGATTATAATGATGAGTATTAACAAATTCCTGGACTACGTGACTGAAGGAAAATACCCTGATGATTACTCAAAAAAATCAGAAAGCAACACTTCATAAGGCAGCACAGTCCTATTCAGTAGAAATGCAATCCTACATTATTGTTACTTTGTTCATACTACCCCACTGTAAGTGGTCAAAGTGTCGCTGAAAGCCGAAATTCCATGGGAGAAAATGTAGCAGAAGTTAAGAAACCATCTATTCTTAAAAAGCATGACTGATTATATAAAAACTATTGTGTACATTGTGAAAAATGTGAACTATAGAACAAATTACCCAGTGAGTTACACCTATCCATATACCTTTTCAAATAACAGGGTTTTTTGTTGTTGTTGTTTTAACAAATATTGCTTTGGAGCTGTCAACTATAAAACAAATTAGCCAAGACAACATCCAATGAGTTACACCTATCCATGTGCCTTTTCAGGTAATAGTTTTTTTTAACAAATACTGCTTTGGAGCTGGCATATGCATTATCATAGACCTCAATCTCCTAAACTCAGATGTGGATTTTGGAAATATAAGAAGAGATGCTGAGTAGCCTGAAGAGCAGATCAGCAACTGGAGGTATATGTTGAGAGGAGGACTGCCACAGAAGTCAAGTCCTGAAAGGAGGGTTCTGGGTGTGCTCCCCTAGAAAGTTTTGAAAAATATGGTGTATTCTGGTGCATTCTGGAGACAAAAAATATCAGTCTGAAAGTAATGAAGGTCCCTGCACAAGTTTTTATGGTTGGGTTTATCAAAGAATTAAGCTTATTACCATATTCACAATCAAACGACTTTAGCAATAAATACCAGTACAACAAGCAATCATTGAATAAAAGTTTATCTCTCAATTATAACATATATTCTTACCCTGAACACATCCATGTAATAAAAATATATTATTCTACTGAATATGCATTATTGTTTATTTTTCCTTTAACATTAGGAAAATCCAAAGTTTAAAGGCCGAAATTTACTCTGCTAACTCTTTCTGCTGCTTATGACTTTATTTTTCTAATTCGTATTTCCATTTATCAAAATACTCAGGGCAGTTAGTACACTGGTGTGAAAATATTGAGCAACATCAAGTCTGAAAATTTCACACTAATTCTATAACATAAAGAATCGGAAACTAATATTTACCAAATATTAGTTCTTCCAAGCATGGGGGAACAAATGTTCATGGGTAGGAATAAATATTTTTTCATACAGCTATTTTGGATAATCACGATATTTCACAGAAGGAAATTAATTAGGTGTTTCTGTTGCTTCTACTTGTAAACTAGAAATTGCGTGGCAAGATGCATTAAAAAAAACCAGCATAAAAAGCAGAAAGTTAGCTCGGTAAATATGGAGAGCTGTCAAGTGTTTTGCTTTTTCTGGTTTCTTTGTTTGTTATAAGTGATTCAAATAAACACTTGCCTTGCCTTAAAAAACATTTACATTTGATCCTTATCTATATAATATATCAATCAACCATTTCATGAATTAATTAAAAGCAAACAAATAAAAACCCACAAAGAACAGTACATCTAATAATAAAATAAGAAATCAAACTGGAACCACATACCTGTAATTGTAAGGATATCTTCAACAAATTCCACACTTATCCCTTCAATGGTGGGTTTAAGGCTTTTAAAAATTTCTATACTTATTTCTGGAACCATGAATGTTAACAAAATACTGTTAGATGGCTGGATTCCATCTAGGAACACAAATTGTAATGGTATGCGTAGTAGCCTAGACAACTGGTGTCTTTGTTTTTCTTTTTCTTCGTTAGTCAGGTTACAAATATTACCTCTGATGTGTACATTGACATATCTGTAACCGTTTACTGAAAAATGTACACAGATACACCAAATAAAATAATCACAACAACATTTTAATGCAGATCACTGTTTAATATACTTTTCTTAATTTGGATCTAATGTTGTATTGTATTAAATACAATTTAATTTTCACAGTATGTATGCCTGCTTATCACTTTTTTATCCATGAAGTTTAAAAAAGCATTTGTCTGGTATAAAATTGAAATAAACTGCGAATCTCTGTCAGGTTTGAAGACAAAAATGTAGGCATAATAAAAGAGTAAAACATCAATACATGTAACTGGTATTGCAAAGTACTGTTCAATTTATTTAAATCTTGACCAAAACTTACCCAATAATAAATCATTTTCTATCATTTAGTCAAGTATAATTTAATGAATGCCTTAAATTAGAAATAAAGCAAATTGAAATTCACCATCAATTTTTAATTAATATATATTAATCAGTTATACACACACCTGGTTTTAAACAGTCAATGTGATAATGACTTTAAATGTATATTTCTAAATATATATGTTTTTTAAATTGTATTTCTTTCTTTTTCCTTTCTTTCTTTCTTTATCAATTTCTAATATTGTGATGAGGAAATGATTATTAATTGGGATCCAGGAACTGACACTAGTGATGATGACATTTCTGTAGAAATTATTACCAGCATATTAACCCTGTGAACTAGTGAGAATGATTCAGATATAAATTTAATTTTAATTGCCTATGACAGTTTAATCTTAGAAGATGATGAAATCATGAAGCAATCTGTGTATCAACACAGTATAAAATAACTCAATATCTTCAATTAATTAATTAATTAATTAACCTGGCTCTTCGGATGGCGTGAAAAAATGCAATGGTTCTTTCTCATTTTCTTCGGCAAATTCAGCAAATGTTTTCATCAGGTCCTTTCTATTTATATCCCAAATAAGACTCTGCAGATAGAGAAGATTGAATCTGTTGATTTTCCTCATTTTCAATAGATGCAAAAAATAATCCAATGGGCCACTACATTTTTCCAGTATCCTTTCACCAGATCCAAACTCGCCTACAGATAAAAAAATAAAAATAATCATGAATATGACAAACCAACGAGAGAGAGAGAGCAAGAGAGAGAGAGAGAGAGAGAGAGAGAGAGAGAGAGAGAGAGAGAGAGAGAGAGAGAGAGAGAGAGAGAGAGAGAGAGAGAGAGAGAGAGAGAGATGCTAAATACATAGGTAATTATAATATACCTATATGACTATTTTATAAGAAATCAGCAAACGATGAATCAAGAATTTTTACGCATCCATCGAAACAACCAACCAGTGAACCACAACTAGTCAATTACAGCCAGTCAACAGACCAACCATAAGCAATCAACCAACCGACCTATCAACCAACCAAATAGTCAAATAATACCCACCCTTGACCAACAATTTAATGGTTTCATAATCAGTTTCGTCAAGATTGTCAGCTATGTCCTTCAAAAATAATTTGAGCTCCCAATCTTCAGATACTTCAGCATTTGGTAAATAACGTATTTCATCTGAACGTGCAGTAGTCTGTGTAACTGAAAGAAAAAAAACAGAAACAAAAACACAAAATAATATATATATACATATATATATATGGATACATCCACTCAAAGACATGCAGAGTTAATTAACATATACTAAAACTCCCTTATAATTATCCTCTTCTTGCCATTTATTATAACACAATCATCATCATTATCATATTTATAATTACATGTATTATTAGTAGTAGTAGTATTTTTATTATTATTATTACCATTAAGATCATTTTTATTATTTATTTATTTATTCATTTATCTATCTATATGCAATTACCTTTCTGTTTCTCCATTTCACTGACTTTGTCTTTATATTCACTTATTGTGTTTGCTAGATGGAGAAGTTCCGGACCCTTGTCCTTTAAGATACTGAATAATAATTCAAACTTTTTAGTCTCTTCCTCTGCTTCAACTTTCTGGCATTCTTCAGTAGTTATTACTGATAATGTAAGTAATTTATTTGCTATGTCATTAAAACTGAAAGAAGTGGATTGTCTCAAACTCTCTTCAAATTCTCTGATATTTTGACCATCATCTTCAGATGGCAACTGAATACATTCTGCAACAACAAGAAAGAAGAAGAAGAATTTTTTTTTTTTTTTTTTTTTTAAACCAAAACATGATGATAATGATAATAATTACAGTAACTGGTTGATGATCATGAAAATAAAATATTAATAGTATTATTACAGTTACCATTATTTTTGCTGTTACAACTGTTATCACCATTAAAATTAACAAAACTAAATAAATGAAAATCAAATAAAGAACAAGTAAATAAGAAATAAGACACCAAAAAACACACAAAAGTAAAATCATAATAAAAGATATTTTAAAAGAACATAAAAATAACTAAAAAATACTTATTGCTGCTATGACCACTATTACTCAAATGTACTACTGTATCTGCAACTAGTACTACTACTACCACTACTACTGCTACTACTACAAATAACCACAACTAAAAAAAAATACAACTACGATTTCTACAACAATGTTTACTATTACTACTAATATTATTGCTATTTTCAAGCCTAGATTAAAATAAGTTTATTCATTTAAATTTAGTTTAACTGGATTTAAAGAAAATAATTGATATTTCCAAAAGAATGAATATTTTATGTTACCTTCCATATTACTTTCTTCCATTCTTGTTTCTCTTCAGTGACACATTTACGTGTAAATGCATTTGAAACCAAACTGAAATAAATATATACAATTGTAATATACCTAAAATAAGAGAGAGAGAGAGAGAGAGAGAGAGAGAGAGAGAGAGAGAGAGAGAGAGAGAGAGAGAGAGAGAGAGAGAGAGCAATAAATGAATTTGTAAAGATTACATAAATAAATAAATAATAAATAAACCGATTAAAAATTCGAAAGAGAATGAACAAAAACAAATTCAGAAAGTACACGCGCTGAGAGAGATAAAATATTAATTAATAATTGTCATTAAATTAAAATTTAAAAATAGCTACGTTAACCACAACACAAAGAAACTATACTAATGATGAGGGATTCATTTATGACGGTTTACTTCTATTATATGTAATTTCACTGTTATTCAGAAAAGGGTCATTCCGTGTCAAATCACCCAATGGTTTAAACCCGACCGTTTCAGATTTTTATGAAACTTGGTATACTTGTTGATTGGGATCCCACAGCACCAAATATGAAATATTAGCCCAATCAGATCAGTGGTCTGGGAGATACGGCCCACGGAATTTTGAGATTTTTGCCAAAAATGGGTGTGACCACCAACCTTAGAACCCTCATATCGCAGGAACTACTGGGCCAATCTTCATAAAATTGGTATTGTTAGAAAGGCAAAATGACAAGGATACCAATAGTTTGGAAAATATTGGAGTACCTTGACGTTTTGACCTTTGCTATGACCTTGAAATTGACCGTGTGGATCATGTGATCTTGAGATGACCTTTATTGAAATTTAATCTCTCACATGTTAACTAAAACATATAAAAGTTTCCTGGGTGTAATATTTTTTGTTTAGCCACAATATAGATTTAAAAAATGCACATACATGAAAATAACACATTTTCAGCCATTAACATCTGATTAACTAAAACCTGAAAGATCAATTCTGGATGCTAGGAATCACCATCTCTCTTGATCATCGAGTAAGACATTGTAGGCCTACATAAAGTTGCATAAAGTTCACATATAAAAGATTCCTGGGTATAATATTTTTTGTTTAGCCATAATAGAGATTTAAAAAACTGCATACCTGCATGGATGATTGATACAATGCATTACAATGTACATTTTCTCTGAGACTAAAAACTCATCTTTGGAGTTAAAACCCACCTGACATGTCTGAAGGAATGCCTGAAGGATATGAAAAGATGCCAAATGGCATGATATGTTCTACACAATCAGGCTGAAAGGGTTGACAGGAAGTGATGCTTCAGGCAGGTCCGGAACTCCTTTAGATTCCCTGGTGCAATCCCCATTGAGCACATGGCAATTAGAAGTTTAAGACAAAGAAGTTTCTTTGACAATCTGAAGCTTTTTAAGTTGGACACAATGTCAGATGTTGATATATAAACAATATTTTTATTTCATAAAACCTATTAAGTAATTTTATCATGTCATGTGGGCCTTGCCATTGGTTTTGAACAAGGTTTCAGTCAACAACAGTACAACCCAGTCTGAAATCAGACGTCATCAAGTGATGTACTGCATAATGTATTTGTACACCCAGTCTTCGGCACAGAGTATGAACAAGGTCTACTTCACCTTAATAAACTGTGATTTATACTTGAGAAGATTGAGATAAATGCCCAAGACTTGTGGGCCTTTGGCAATAACACATGTTTATGACCTACTTAACTTTACTGAAAGGGTTTCAGGATTTGATTTAATATTTAGGAAAGCACTGACTTTGTTCTATTGAATTGAAGGTTCAGGCCAATACTGAAAATCCTTATTTCTTCCAGGGCTAACTGCAGCTTTAACTCTCCTGAAAATGTGTGTTATCAACACCATCATATCAAAAAGGAGTTGTTGCGAAGTGTATGGAAAACTGAGGAAGTCGAACTCCTCACTCTTTGAAGTGGGATCAAAACACGGGACATTAAGAGTATCATGAACAAGAACTTTTCATCAAATTTTCAACATTGCAGAAAAACTGTTGTGATCCCCTTAATCGCCACCCTGAGCAAGCACGCACTAGATTTTTAAGAATTGTTAGCATGGGCACTTACAAATGCTTAGTAAATCCTCCAAAGACACTAGTGCCAGGAGACAAGTTGTGCTGTGACTGTCTGATTACCCTTCAGAAATCAAAGGTCCTGCAGAGGATGGCTTTAGTATGGGTGGTATTACAATGGGAGAATTTGGTGATAACTTGCCAGACAAACCGCTGGTTGTTGTTTCCCCAGAAAAGGACTTTGATTTGAATTCTATTCTGTCGAGTTTAGGCGAAACTCCTGTCAAACTCCATTCACTAGCACATTCCAGTGAATGAATGAAAGGACAGAAAAAAACTAGCATCAGCTACAGTAACATTAAAATGACATCTTAATGTCTGAATCCTACCCAGAGTGTGTGCAAATCTTGATTTTGTCACCCTTTACCATTGAAAGGACAATGAATTAAAGGAGGAAATAATCCAATTTTATGAAAGTGATGAGAACAGTAGAATGTGTCTGGGAATGAAGGATACAGTGAGCATTTGAAACAAACATAGTGAGAAGGTTAAGCATCAGAAACACCTAGTTCTCTCAAATTTATGTGAACTTTATGCATACATGTAGGCCTACAATGTCGATGATCAAGAAAGATGGTGATCCCTAGCATCCAGAATTGATCATTCAGGTTTTAGAATCAGATGTTAATGGCTGAAAAGGTGTTATTTTTATGTATGTACATTTTTTAAATCTATATTGTGGCTAAACAAAAAATATTACACCCAGCAAACTTTTATATGTTTTAGTTAACATGTGGGAGATTAAATTTCAATAAAGGTCATCTCAAGATCACGTGATCCACACGGTCAATTTCAAGGTCATAGCAAAGGTCAAAAGGTCAAGGTACTCCAATATTTTCCAAACTAAACAAAAATGACAGATTTGGAATCCTTGTCATTTTGCCTTTCTAACAATACCAATTTTATGAAGATTGGCCCAGTAGTTCCTGAGATATGAGGGTTCTAAGGTTGGTGGTCACACCCATTTTTGGCAAAAATCTCAAAATTCGGTGGGCCGTATCTCCCACACCACTGGTCTGATTGGGCTAACATTTCAGATTTGGTGCTGTGGGATCCCAGTCAACAAGTATACCAAGTTTCATAACAAGATCAAAAAAGCGAATAAATAAATAAAGAATCAATAAACAGACAAACAGCTGAAGAAAACAAAATCATGTCAATAAACAAGCAAGAAAATGAATGAATAAATTACAGAGGAAATTAATGAATGAACGAACGACTAAATACATGGATAATAAATAACTTTAGAACCAATGGTTAAATAAACAGATGACTAAAGAACGAACAAACGAAAAACTTTAGATAATTACCTCGTGGACAAACAAATAAATAGATTAATCACTCGATTAAATAAATAAATAAATCGAATTAAAACAGGAACAACAACAACACCAACAACAACAACAATAATAAGGAAAAGAAAATGAAGAAGAAGAAAAAAAAGAAAAAGAAAATCAACAATAAACAAAATTAATAAAAAATATCTCTTCAAAACTAAATAAAAAAAAAAGAATCTATTAAGTTAAATTCACAAAGAAAATGCTTCCTGGTTTCAATAGTTTTACGTAAGAATGGTTACTGACATTTAGTTGGAAAATATTTTATATTTTATACAGAATATGAAATCTTGATCTGTTCTTTACTGAAATTTCAACCTCGTAAATATACGATTTATTTCTTCAAATAATACTGGGCTATGTATCAGTAGAATAAGTAACTTTTATTCTGAGGAATTTCATTATGATAGTAATTTTCGATTGAATTTAATCTATGGTTGTTGATATACCCATGAATAATGATGATAATGATGATGATGATAAACAATTATTTATAATAAATAAATGATTAAATACATAAATAAATAATGATAATTATAAATTTACTATAACGAAACAGCATCTAACCAGTTTTCTTTCGATCTTTGTACCCTAACGACACGTTTGTCTACTTCGATCATAAATTTACGTAAAATAAAAACAAAATTTATAATTACCTCGTTTGTTGAATGTTCAAAATGTTTAAATATGTTTTACAATGATCACTTTGTTAATAAAAAAAGGGAAAAAAGGAGAGAAAATCAGGGACGTGAAACGAAGAGCCATCTTTGTCGTCGTGTGATTTGTTGTTTTGTTTGGGGTCAGTTTTCCTGGTAACAGCCAATAGCTGCAGTGCACAGCTTGGCCTGTTTAAATACTGGAGCAGGTACAATGCAACTGCGACGGACACACCCGCTTTCCTGTCAGAAACCTGTCGTAGCCGTGCTTCACAACAGCTTGCTCTGATCCCGACTTCCTAGTCAACATACCCAGCCATGTTTGCTTATGTTTGTGGTTTGAGGTATGTCTTGTAACATCTCTTTACACAGGTGTTTTCATTGTAAACAAAATCAGATCATAAATACGCATTTTATTGCATTTTAAAATACTCAAGAAAATGCTGCTCAATTTTGGGGCATTAAAATCTATTTTCGGAGAGCCACTAGGTATCAGCATGGGATGAATATGGAAGTATTTATATGTTAAATATTAGAAGTATTTATATGTTAAATAAATACGAAAGTCAGTCGTTAAATTTTATTTTAAAAATGTAAAAGAATAAATTAATAAACAAAAAAATAAATAAATAAATAAATAAATAAATAAATAAAGTTTGGTGGTCACGCCCATTTTTACAACAAACAAGAAATTAAATTACGAAACACAATACATTATTTCCGGAAAACATACGAGCGACTTTTCTTTTTTGTTTCATTCAGTTTATTAATGAGCACCAGTGGTAACAACTACAACGACATAAGAATAAATACTACTAGTACCATTGCTTCTACTACCTTGCTACTACTACCACTACTAGATAATAATAATAATCATAAATATATTATTATAATAATTATTATTATAAGAATAGTATCTAAATAAATTAATTAATAAATAAATAAATAATGAAGACGGGTGATGATAATAATAGCATATTTACCAGTCATATCAGTATTATATACAGAACAGTCAGTTCTGTTTCATTAGTATGGTTAATGATTTAATAAATTGTGCATGACAAACTATATACAGTTCAAAAGTACATAATATGACACGGGTTTTTAAATTGTATTTCAGATAACCGTCTGATGTGTTTTATTTTAATTTGTTTTTCTAAATTAATAAAATATTAACTGCGCTAAAAAACAATTTCTGTTGTATTCTCTCGCCTTCTGTTACATACGACAAATACTAAGCAGGCCAAACATTGCAATATATCGGATGGCTGTTACCACGACACATAATAGATGGTTCCCACTTCTCTCGTTATCTTTATTTGTAGATAAATAACTGTAATTGGTACAGGCAAACTTGATGTTAGGGTAAAAATTGAGGCCAACGATAATACGTACTGTTGAAATACTTACTGATAATAATGACGATGATGATGATGATAGTAAGAAAACTTTATTAAAATATATCTATTTACTTTTTTGATAGTTATTTGATAGATATTATCATAGTATTATCTTTATTCAAAATGAAAGTAAAGACACTGGTTGAATTCTAGGAAGAAGTGTGACATCTCGTCATCTAGAGCCACCTCACGTATCCGGGAGTTTTGCGTCTGTTTTGTTACATCTTTTTATCTTTCTTTTTCTTTAGTTTGTTCATTTTCTTCCATTTCTTGTATACTTTCAATAAATAACTTTGCTGGAGCATATCTCAATAATTCAAGGTAATTATTCTCTTTTCTTCCTCTTTGTGTTAGTACAAGGAAATAACCTACATAATGCGATCGATTTACTAGATCAAATCTGTTTTAGGTGATACTACCATTCATTGTCTAATAATTTTTAAAATATCTTGACTTATTAGTGCACCAACTTACGAGTTTTCCGAGTTTCAAGCAGTCGCCCGGTCGATTTGATGCTTTGAGTTGCGTGCCAAAATCCGTGTTATGGGTGACCTTCAGATACGCCGCCGCTAGTTGGCGCAGTTAAATAACACAAAAGATTCTTTGTTGTCCAAGTACTTGTTTGCCTAAGGCAAGGGCCGACAATTCACAATGTGTGCATGCTCGTTAGTCATTAGTCAGTACAAGTTGTCAATCATGTATGGAGGAGGGGTCACTTACTCTTTGCAGTGTGAGCCAAATATCTCAAAATACGGGGGGCCATATCTCCTACACCACTGGTCCGATTGGCCTAAAATTTCAGATTTGATTCAGCGGGATTCCAGTCAACAAGTGTACTAAGTTTCATAAAAAATCTGAGCCGTTCATTATTAAAAATGTTGTTTTCGGGTGGGGGGGGTGATTTGACTTTAGATGACCCTTTTTCATCATCATTGTTATTATTATCATCATTTTATCAATTTTATATTCAATTTCTGTTGCATAATACGGAGGAAATGGTTTACTAGCTACTAAACTGTTATGTGAAATTTCTATACCAATTTATTAGATTGAAATAATTTTTGTAGTTTTTTATATCTGATTTGATGCTTTTACATGATGACTGTGCCTTTCCAGTTACGTTTTTTCGAAAACATACGAGCGACTTTTCTTTTTTCTTTCATTCAGTTTGTTAATGTTAATTTTAGAATATGAATTAACAACATCAGCAGCAGTGGTAACAACTAAAAGTACAGCGACAACAATAAGAATATATACTACTAGTATCATTGCTTCTACTGCTTTTGCTACTACTACCACTACTAAATAGTAATAAAAATCATAAATATACTATGATAATAATGATTATAGTTATAATCATTATTATTATAAGAATAGTATCTATAAGAATAAATGAATAAATAAATAATGAAGACGGGTGATTATAATAATAGTATATTTGTCAATCTTATATCAGTATTATATATAGAACAGTCAGTTCTGTTTAATTAGTATGGTTAATGATCTAATAAATTGTGCATGACAAACTATATATAGTTCAACAGTACATAATATGACACCGGTTTTTAAATTGTATTTTAAATAGTCGTCTGATGTGTTTTACTTTAATTTGTTTTTCTAAATTAATAAAATATTAACTGCTCAAACAAACAATTTCTGTTGTTTTCTCTCGCCTTCTGTTACATACGACAAATATTAAACATGCCAAACATTGCACTGTATCGGATGGCTGTTACCACGACACATAATAGATGGTTCCCACTTCTCTCGTTCTCTTTATTTTCTCTTTATTTTGTTTCATCTGATCTTTGTCAATACGACACTACTGATCATTAATACTTTTAATTCAACTGATGGAGGTAATTATGAATTTTCATTTTATTATAGATAAACAATTGCAATTGTTACAGGCAAACTTGATGTTAGGGTAAAAATTGAGGTCAACGATAATACGTAGTTGAAATACTGATTTATAATAATGACGATGATGATGATGATAATAATAAAAGTTTATTAAAATATATCTATTTACTTTTTTGATAGTTATTTGATAGATATTATCATAGTATTTAGCTTTATTCAAAATGAATGTAAAGACACTGGTTGAATTCTAGGAAGAAGTGTGACATCTCGTCATCTAGAGCCACCTCACGTATCCGGGAGTTTTGCGCCTGTTTTGTTACATCTTTTTATCTTTCTTTTTCTTTAATTTGTTCATTTTAATTTCTATTTCTTGTATACTTTCAATAAATAACTTTGATGGAGCATATCTCAATAATTCAAGGTAATTATTTTCTTTTATTCCTATTTGTGTTAGTACAAGGAAATAACCTACATAATGCGATCGATTTACTAGATCAAATCTGTGTTATGTCATAATACCATTCATTGTCGATTTGATGCTTTCATTTGCGAGCCTAAATCTGAGTTATGGATGACCTTCAGATACGCCGCCGCTAGTTGGCGCAGTTAAATAACACAAAAGATTCTTTGTTGTTCAAGTATTTGTTTGCTTAATGTAAGGGCCGACAATTCACAATGTGTGCATGCTTGTTAGTCATTAGTCAGTACAAGTTGTCAATCATGTATGGAGGACGGGTCACAAACTCTATGCAGTGTGAGCCACTGTCTCCACAAAAACACGAACCCGAACAACATTAGCACAAATTTACTCAACAGACAACAGTTAACAAGTGACAAGCTGACCTAAGCGATACAGGAAATACAGAAACACGAAACATGCGCACGTGCATATCACGATAAGATACCAAAGTACAACGAATGTTCACGACACTGAACACCGACGTACACTGACTTGTTAAGTCCCACAGCAGCTACATGAATAAAGACTACTGTTAGTGCGTATTGATACCTAAGCGAATTCACTCATTCAGATTTAGTGTCAAAAGGAGAAGTCTGCATAAATACGTATGGTGCACATTTTGCTTTGTATTATTGAATTTGTCGTAATGACAGAGCGTCCTAAAAAACGTCAATGTATCGAAGCTGTATTGAAGTGTAAAGTGAAATTAACATTACCTCTCAATATATTGAGAGCGCATGTTATTAAACAAGGAAATTGACAAAACACGGTTAGACACTACTGAGATCGTTCAAAAGCATTTTTTTCATGGTTTATAAATCAGATTAATTATATTGGATCTGGTATTACGAATCATCTAAATTCCGAACCTATTAATGACAGCACTTTCCATCTTTCGTCTTTTTCTGAGAATATGTTAGAATTTCTTTTTCTAAATTATCGTGCTGAAATTAGCTTCATAATTCTGCAATATTTTCGTAAACCGACAAAACGTCACATGACGAATTATCTGACCCTCAGGCTGTGATTCGGACATTCTAGTGAAAACACTGTTCAGTGCATTCATCGGGTTCACGCGCCGGACAGAATGTGACGTTCATTGTAATTTGGGGAATTCGAAATTTCAACTGAAGAACTATACCTGCCATGAGACAATAAATGGCAAATGCATGAATAAGAATTTTCTTGCAAGAATACTTCACTTATGATTTGGTAATATTTTTTGTCTGGGAAATGAACGTCCACTCCTAAGACCATCATTCTATAAACCAAGATGTGGCAGCATTTGTCAACCAAGCCAGTTATCGCGTCACAGAGACAGCGCCAAGGGAGCAATTCCTGAACATCATTTACAGCTCCACTTCCAAGACCTCAGAGAGGATGAACCTGACAGGATGTATAAATTACGTCCCATCCTTTAACATATCACCGTACTCCGCTGAAAAGATTGGATTTTGCACTGACTACATCCGAAGCCAGAACCTCCTGAAATTCAGCGGCAGCTCAAATTCCGTCTGTATTTTGTACTGAATAGATCGAATTTTGGCAGAGAAGGTACTGGATTGAGAGATGAATTTCATAAAAATGCCTGAGATTCCATCATATCTCAAAAGGTGGTAGGTACTTGATGTAACTGCCTCATCTGCTACAGGAACAGAACACGAAGGAATACACATTTCCATTGCAAGTTTTGTGACATTTCGATGTTCTAAAATTCACCACATTGTTGACTAATGTATAATTATTTGATTAACATCTAGTATTGACTATATTATTTTAGCCAGATCCAGTATAACTGATTTGATTAATAAACAATGAAAAATGCCCTTTTGAATGATCTCAGTATGTTTTGTCAGGTTTTATTTTGTGATAACATGATTACTGAAGCACTGATATTTTCAACAGAACACGGCTACACAGGGTCTAGAATGATTTCACACTCCGACTATAGCTAGCTAAGTGACTCGCTACGACTTGCAGTCCCTCTTCCTCAGTGACCACGGAAATCACAAAATAAGATCATCTGTCCTTTCACAGAAGTTCATCAACCCAAATATCAGCTCTGAAACGTAATCAAAATATATTAATCAGCGAAAACAAACCAGTGATTGTCATCAGTCAACTGTTGAGTGGCCCGGCTGAGAGGCAAACCGTGTCATCACTCACAGGCTGAGTGACTCGGGGCCCAACTGGTTAAAACAATTAATATGAAATATTTCATTATGAAAACAACTGCAAATCAACAAACAAAACATCAGTCAGCACATGAATGCATTAGTTAAAAGAAAGACAAATAAAACAAAACAATCTATTTTAATACTTTATTTTGTAAAAGAAACAAAAAGCGGTTCTTAGTACAGGTAGTGATACAGATGTATGACAAAACAGTAGACAGCAGATAAAAACAAAAGTAAAATAAATAATACAACAGGTTTGCTGTAGAGAATGTATCTGAAAAATATTTTCATGGTTTTGTAATAGTAAAATGATTTGGAATCGCTGAGCTAGACTATTCTATATTTATCAGTTTAACATTATGATCTAAACAGTTATGATTTTCAGCCCTGGTTTTATTTCAGACTGCATGTTGTTACTTTTCAGCTCTGGTTTCTTAATATGAGTCTTTTACTCACTTTTATTTACTGATTATTAAAATTATTGTTTATTTCTGTATATTTCAATTTTTTTTTTTTTTTTTCATCAGGCGGTAAATCCCATTTTCTTACAATTCAAATTGTTGCATGTCCTTCCTGAATTAACGAATCCTATTTTGGTCATAAACTCGGTAAATTTTTTAGTTTATGCAATACTAATCTTTCAAGAAATCATGCTTATGAAATTAAGCTGAACATTTTGAAATATTATGTTTTTCAGATTTTTAAATCCAATTTATTTTTTTCTTCTAGAAAAAGCTGGAATAGTTACAGGTTATTGAAACGTTTCTTTGATTTTAAACCACCTTAATGACTGATAATAGCCTGAAGACGATATTTTGCTTTCACACACAAGAACAGACTACATGCACAAACAGGTTTGGAATGGGACTAAAAACATTCATGTATTGTTACACATCATCATGCTATCTACGAATATAATAAATAATAACCTGACTAGTGAAAAATACAGATTAAAAGTAATGTGTTAAAACCAAATCAACGAAAATTAAATGGTTTGTGTGGTTAAAACAAACATACTAATTTACACTATGCTGATTTGAAACAAACGAGAAATAAAATTACAATACTTTAAAGCTTACTAATTACAAGCATTGTTTTGGAATGTTAATATGTGAAATACAAACATCTATAGACTCACATTAAGTTAAAAAAAAATAATAATAATAATAATAATAAATTTTAAAATTTAAAATCATGAAAAGCTGACATACATGGACAAATGAAATACACTCAACAAAAAAATTAGGGACCATGAAATATTTTCACTTGTGAAGAAACATTTATGAAACGTTGATTTTTTTCCATCAAATATGAATTAAGGACATCAAAAGTAAGATTATTTTATGACTTTACAATATCAACAGACTTCAAATGACATTACCCGTCAAGACAATATAAACAATTAGATTAAGGTCATTAAATATTTTTTGACAGTATAGTTGGGAGTAAGATAGTCTAGGGAAGAGTTTGAGGGACAAATTTCTATAATCTAACTGTGAAATATAAATAAATCAGTAAGAATGATAATAAAAAGAGAAGGCACTACCAGTCAAAACAATATGAAAAATATTACAAGATCCCTAAATGATTTTGTTCAGTATATATAACATTAAGGTAGGTTTTGACAAACAAATGTGTATAAAAACTCACTGTGGTTTTGTAAATAAACATAACTACATGTAAAGCAATAATAGAAATAATAATATTAGCAACAGTAATATATAAGCAATACAAAACTACCAGGGAATGTTTTATTATAAATTATTGTTAACTAAACTTCACTGTTTTTTTTTTGTTTTCTATTTTTTCTGACTAGCATTTACGTTTTCACAGGCAGGTGTTTGTACTAAAACAATACAAAAGTAAGAAGCACCATGGTTATCATTACAGTTACAAACAACCGAGTGTATAACAAGTAAACAAGGATGATTTATGTGGTTTTCACAGACAGAAATTAACAAGAGGTCAGTCACTTCTCCAACAAGAAGGGTATATCCCCATCTAACAACAAAAAAACTTGAACTATGATGACAGGAAACAGTACCCAAGCATCATGCTGAACCAACTACTGATACAACACCGCAGGGGTTTTATTTTTATATCTCAGTGTATTTTGATTGCTAATACACAAACACTTAATTATGACCACCACAGCAGTCAGTAAAGGTATTTAAAAAGTTAAAGAAAATATAAGTCTCACTTCTAAAACCATTCTATGCCATGGATTCGTCTAGCTATGCTTTTCTAATGATAAAGTTTCATTTAATTTATAATTTACAACTCAGGATTTAATAATGGTGTGAAGGTGACTAGATATAAGTGTAAAATAATAATCAGAAGAATAAGATTAAAAAAGAAAATTTAAAATCACAACTTGAGTGAGATTTTTTTTCTTTTACAATTTACAACAGGCACATTTGATATTAACTCCAAATTAAATATACTTGTTTTAGATGGGTTGTACCTGTCTGTCTCAAACAAACTTGATATAAAATCTAGAAGAGGTCAAAGGTTGTAATGCATGTTAGCAACAAATAGATAAAAATTAATTGTTTTTAATTGAGATACAGCTAAAGAATTTTCTGTTAAAAATGAATGAAAAACAAAAATAGATCAAATATAAATTGTATTATTTAAATCTGAATGATAGACATAAAAAATAAAGAAAGTGAGAAGAAAAAAAACATTAACAAGAATTATTTATATTAAACAGAATAATAATAATAATAATAATAATAATAATAATAATAATAATAACACTAATGATGATAATTATAATAATGGAAATAATAATTCATTAAATGAGATTTAACACTGTAAAATTCAAATGTAAATCACAAGATAAAGGTTTTATGCATAAAAGCAATAACACAAAACATACTGGATATATAGATCATTTTTAAATTATAAAACTTTTACATAAAGAGAATCACTGAAACAACATGGAGACAGATATGTTTGGATATTGGTAAGTTTATGGATTTTATGAGGACACCTACCATCATCTCCAAGCCATTTTGTGAAAATTAAGTAAATAAATAGGTTAGTGGAATGTAATGCTATATGCTAGTAGGTACATGTATAGAATGTTGGTTTTGAAAGGTTTTATTTAATTAACTTCTAATTGTTGCTGTTTTTCTTGTTGCTTTTTTTTTTTTAATAGCTAAATATGAAATGTTATCGGCAGTAAATTATAATATAAGTTTGAAAAAAATTGTATTAATAAGCATAGTGATTATACAGTTAAAAAAAAAAATATATATATATATAAATATATAAACATATACACACACACTACACTTTTTTCTTTTTATTTTCTTTTTCAATTCTGTGAATTTTAGAAATACTGGTTTTCTCTTCTATTCTATTCTTCTAAGCAGAGTAAAAATATATTAAGAAATTTTAATTATCAGCATAATATTAATACAACAGATTATGAAATTCTATTGTTTTAGTAAAGGAAATTAAGAGTAATAATAATAATAATAATAATAATAATAATAATAATAATTAGAAAAACAATTACAGAACTATAAAAGTAATAATAGACAATGATGATAATAATGGTAAAAGTAATAATAGTATAGGTAATGATGTAATAATGGTATTAATAACAATAATTATTAATTAATTAATTATGAAAATCATGCCATTAGACAGTGAGAGTTAGTGGTAAGTAAGACTAACATATTAATTGTATTCACAATTTTGTTACTACACTTGCACATAATGAGAGGAAAAACAAGAAAAAAGTAAAATTTCTATTTGTAAGTTAATTTGTACAGTAACTATTAATGAGGCTAGCTTTATCAATCATGTGATAGTTTTATCATTTGAAATGTTATTGCAGTATCCCGATCATATGTGTCAATATTCATACAATTAGTAATGAAATCTTGAATTACTTAAAAATGTTATGATGTGTCTTGTTAATGACTCTATTTCATTCAGTCAGTCTGTCATAATCTCTCTCTCTCTCTCTCTCTCTCTCTCTCTCTCTCTCTCAGGAAAAAGTATATTCATCAAAATTACTTTGTTAGACATATTTTCATCAAATGGTCACAAAACACAGCACTAGATTTTAAAATGCTTTTAAAAACATAAATATGTTAAATAAATTTGGAATTCAATGGAAAATATATATAAATATTTTTCTGTTGTTCTTGGAATTACAATGAAGATAAAATGAAATGATTAAATAAATAAAAATAACCTATAAAAATTATAACTGAGTTATAACTAAAACATATTATTCTTTTTGTATAATAATAATAATAATAATAAGAATAATAAGAATAATAATTCATGATGATGAGAATGATAAATGCTAATAAATTATAAATCAGTGGTAATAATAAAGGTGATAAATTAATATGTATAATAATATTAAAGAATAAATTAATTAACTGAATTTTGAAAATAGACTAAAATGGTCTACAAAGCTATGAAATGTTTTTTTTGCAATTACAAGTTCTAAGATCCCTTAGATGACTTTATATATAAAACATAATTATTTTCTTACTGGAATCATACTACACATTCACCCTGCTCAATACACATCACATGTTACATTACTTAAGTATGACATTAAATAACATACAACATTACACATATTTTTACTTATCATGCATGATATATTAAATTTTATAACATATTGTTTTCATAAAGCAGTCATATATTGACATTTTTTTACTTTTTATTTATTTATATACTATTATTATTATAATAATTAGAAGCAGTAGTAGTAATATTAGAAGTAGTAGTACTAGTATTTATTTTAATCTGGTTTTAAAATCTTTTTTGTTATATTTATAAAATGAAACTGTTTAACATAATAATCTTATTATAAAAAAAAAAATATTATTTTTTATGTGGTTTACATCAATTATTGTGGTTATTTTATTTTATTTTATTTATTTTTTTTTATGTTTTTTTTTACTATAGACTCAATCTTAGTATCAATCAATTTCACTAATAGGAAAGAAATTGGTGAAAACAATATCTAATAAAATGGATAACATATTGAATTTATGTGAAGAAATTATTAATATTTTTCAAGCGAAACCACATATTAAAATAATGTCAGACCAAATAATAAAAAATATTATGTTCTGAAAATAGCTCCATTTCAGGAAATTCTCTTATTTTACAAGAAACATTATTTATTGTACTTGTCATATATTATTGTTGTTCTTGCTGATGTTGTTGTTTATTATTTCTTTTTAAAATGAAATTTATGTATTTTCTGCACAGTAAACATTCCATCAATTCTTTTCATGGAAACAGTTATCCATTTTAGTACTTCTTATCCTAACACTCTTTATTCTACACACAACTAACAACAGTCAAAAAACACAAAACAAAGTTCATCAAAGAGAAACATTCATTCACTCTCTCGTGCCCATCTTCATAACCAGCTTGCACTCGTATATAACAAATATGAGGGACAGAATGAGCAAATGATTAATGTACATGTAGAAGAGATTTTCATAAGTTAGTAGTAATATGGTACACAGATTTACAAAACCTCGAAGGCTATCGGTCTGGCGGTCTTTCAGAAACAAATAAATGTCTGCGTTCTCGACAGCTGCGTTAATGAACTGGTACAAAAATCATAAAAAGACTGAGTATATGTATTTAGGACTAAATTACTTGCCGACAATAATAATAGAAAAATTGAAATCTGTTTTTAAAAAATTATTCTTAAAATTTTCCCTGTATATGAACAATCCTCTTTAAATTTTCTGGATAGAAGGTGGTCAGGATGATGCTATCAGTATAGTGGTTATAAAATGAAATCAATTCATTTTAAATATAAAAAAAGTAATACACTAAACAACTTGCAAAAGTGTGTTTCAGTAAATTCACATTAAATAATAAAATTAATTAATTAAAAGATAATATATGCTGCCAGTAAGTTGAAAATTATTGAACACGTTCATCAGACAAAGAAAAAGACAAAAAAAAAAAAAGATATCTACATTTTAATTATTGTAATAAAATCAATCATTTCACATTAACTTCAAAGATTGAGTAACTATTTCAAACGTATTTAATAACAAATCCATAATTGAAAATGATTAATATTACAAACAAATATATTTTGCTAAATTTTTATTTCTTTATTTTTTAGGAAAATAGTTTTTTCATATGTATGTTACAGAATATAGCATAAATTTCTTGTTCCTTTGTTGTATATTTATCGTGGGATTGTTTTTTTAAATTTTAAATTTCTTTATTTTTTCTTTTACTTTTTAGGAAAATAGTTTTTTCATATGTATGTTACAGAATATAGCATATATTTCTTGTTCCTTTGTTCTATATTTATCATGGGATTCCCCAAATGGGAAATGTTTGTACAGTTTCAAATTGTTAAAACAATCTGTTCTTTTTATTTATTATTTTTTATTATTTTTTATTTTTTTCTATATAAAAAAAAAAAATTGTGTTAAAATTATTCTGGAACTGAAACTAGTACAGACAAGATGGTGTCACCCAGGGACGTTAGTGTGGTTGTTAAAAGTGACTGACTCTGTTTCTCAGTGTTCTGGACTCAAAAAACATATTCGCTAATGATTTTAGCACAGACAAGATGGCATCATCGTTCTGTATTATTTTCCTAATAGTTGATAAAGTGTAGATAACAGTTTATTACAAGTGATTGTTCTGTATTATTTCTATAATAGTTAATAATGTAGATAACAGTTTATTACAAGTGATTGTTCTGTATTATTTTGGTAATAGTTAATAACATAGATAACAGTTTATTACAAGTGATTGTTTTGTATTATTTTGGTAATAGTTAATAATGTAGCTAAAAGTTTATTACAAGTGGTTGTTCTGTATTATTTTGGTAATAGTTATTACCTCAACGGTAATAGTTTATCAGAAGTGATTATTCTATATTACTCAGGCAACAGAATACAGTTGATATGATATATGTAACAGTTTATATTATAAGTGATTATTCCATATTATTTTGAAATACCTTATACTAGTTTTAACTAGCACGTATAGGCAATCTGAATATGATGTATTAAAAACACATTTTTCTTAAATCATTAACTGTCAATGATTCAAAAAATCATGCGACATAAAATGAATAAATTATTTAAATAAACTTTGATTTGTTTTATGAAATATGTTAATAAATATGATTATACTGGTCTAGTATATGTTCTAAATATTTTTACATTGATTCCTTATTAAGACAAAAAAGGTGATCAAAATTTTTGAGATGTTAGTGTAGAGCATTGCCACCAAAATGTTCAGGATCTGCTGCCTTATAGCATCTAGCTGACAGCTCTAGGAGTACAGCCAGATTCTACAGTAGTGGGGAGTCAGCTCCTGAAATTTTATATTCTTTAATGTGTATTTTTTATTTAAAATCAAAATCAATTTTAAAAATGTTTACAGTAGGATCATAAATTTCAGAAATTAATAAAAACATGTTTTGTCACAAATGCATCAAAGGTGACTGGACAGACAGTTCCAACACCACTGTTTGTTAAAAATTAATAATGAGATTCAACTAAACAAAACAGTTCAAAAATAAAACTTGAAATAGTGTGCTAGGGGGAGCACGGTCACAACTCATTCCCCCTCTAGTTGTGCTACCAAACAGTTCCTAACTAAAAGTTGATATCACAAGTGATTATTTTATAATATCAGGAGTAATTTATATCCTAACAGTCTACTGTTTACAGAAATGACTTGACATTTTCCACATATACTGAACAAGAACAATTTGTAACATGTTAAAAACCAGTATTATTTGTATCAAAGAAGAAATTTAGATGTATTACACAGATCAGATTGTAACCATAAAAAATCATTCTGACTATATCAGATCATAATCATAAAAAGCATTCTGACTAATAAACAATACTCTCCTTCTGCATTAAAGCCAATGATCTCATGGCTAATACCTGAAGTGCGGTCTGACTGAATTTCATACAAATGTCAAAAAAGATTCAATCTTGCCCGTTATCAAGTTCTCTGTGAGTGAGTACCCCTAACAGAGTGCTCTTCCCAGCATCCACATTGCCTAACACTGCCAGTCACATATCCATGAATTGAAAGCAGAACTAAAATCTGTATAACCTAAATGCAATTCATATACAATCAAGTATGACTTGTATTTATATGAATTTGATACATTTCTATATGGTTATTAAAATATGATGGTTATTAAAAGAGCCTAAATATGTATAGTCCACTACCAAGAGATGATGGACTTTATTGGTTTCTTCTTCTTTCTTTCCTTTTTCTTACTTTTCTATTAATAATAAGGTGTAACATGTTCATAATGATTTGTGGTGGTTGCCATTTTCTTTTCTTTCTTATGTAGTGAATAAATCGAAAAAAAGAAATAATTTAGTTAAACTTAGTGGTCTTGATACATTATTTTAATTTACTATTAGCAATGATCGAAAAAGTCACTTGTAATATAATTATTTTTTTGATAATTCCTAATAAATTTATACAGCATATCCATTTAAAAAAAAACTAAAATTCTGTTGAGAAAAACAAGCTGAAAGAAATATAAAGTTTGAGAATCTGAAATCAAAATGTTGAAACTGAAAGAAAAGAAACCCCATTAAAGTTTAATAATTAAAGCAGATTTTTAGTGTCAAAATCAGTCATTTGCTATTTATTCTTACGTTTTAACAAATCAAGGCAAGTAAATAAAACAAATCCTATTTTCTAAATAAAATATTTTCTCTTTAGTACACAGGACGGCCTTTTTTCAAGGGACATCACTGTGAATCTGCGGCATCTTATTACATGCCCTTCTTCTTTGTTTGTTTGATGTTGAGGGTTTTTCAAAGAAGCAGTTTTTATTCTATTATAAACTTGATTGCTAAGTTAACCCTTACACAACATCCATACATATAAATTAGAGCAAATCGTTCCTAAACAATGATATTAATTTTGAAACGTTACTTTCTGGGATATTTCATGATGTGTACACGCTATAGTTCACTGAACTATTTATAAATAAAAGGATATATCTATCATTACTAATAACATCTGAAACACATATTTCCACTTCTTTAAATATTAATAGCAGTAATAATAGTATCAGTAAATGATTTGATATTAAGTACATGCTATATTTGCAATTGTGTATTTCATCTAAATAGCACACACCAAAATTCTTTTTAAACACTAACAGCTGTTAGTAAGTCAAACATATTTTCTAAACATTAATTATGTTTGTTTTATTATGTTGTTAAAATCAATTTTGGCTTTTCCCCTTTTTTATAAATTGTTTGCACAACCTTCAAATTGCATATACTCCACATACACTATATGATGCAAACAAAAAACATTACATTTTTTAAATTTTATCTTAAACCCTGAATTTAAAAAAATAATAATAATAATATAAAAATAAAAAACATCTGCTTTTTATTTCAATAAAATGTTTTAAGTGTTGTTAAATTCAGATAAAACTATTAAAACTGAAAATAAAATTCAAGATTTTTATTTTTCAATGAGATGTTTTTATTTACCTCCTGGTCATTAGGGACTTTTCTGACTAAAACTTCCATTGATTGTTATTTGCCAATTTCAGAATATTTTACTTCTACAATCTTCTCTCCTAAAACTGTTAATGAAGCCCTTGTCTAAAATATTTTATAAATATTCAAACAAATAATGCTTCACCTCTAGAAATTATTAAAAAAACATTAGCAGTTTGAAGGTTAATGTATCTCATATTGAGCATGTTTGCACCTATCTCTACCCCCTTTTGGATATATAAATATATAATGTACATGGAAATAATTACAATAGAAATTTATGCAAAGAATTACAAAATAACTAGATACAATCAGTTATTTTACTTCTAGCAAATATAGAAGTGTAAAAAACAAAAACAAAAAATTCTTTAAATAATTTATAAAGCAGACATTGTTTTTACTTAGAAATAAAAAAGAAAAAAATAATTTAAAAAAGATAACAATGAATAAAATATATTCATAACACAAATAATCTGTTTAGTTTTTTTTTTTAAATCAGAAACACTAATGATAATAATAATAACAACAAAAATAACGATAATAATGTCAGTTATAAATAATAACAATAAGATGTCATTTACAAATAATAATGTAATATCAATAACAACAAAAATGATGTTGAATTCAAACAATAATAACAATAACAATAATAATAAACCACATTCTTTATAGTAATATATTACATAGTACAAAACTATTCTCCTTTGTGGTCTTCTCTACACATTATAAATTTACATGACAGAACGTACTTGAACACATGGCATGCATACACAAAATAATTCTTACCTTTTTGCTTCTAGATCAGAATCTGCCAATCTTGGCAACATCCCATTATCTTCAACTCTTCCAAACACCATTTCATCTGAGTGATGAGATATTCAATTCAGAAATTACTTGGATATATAAGATTCAGCTGAAATACAGTTCTGTGTTGTGTAAAATAAGCTACATAATGTAAGAGAATTAATGAAACATAATTTTTATTTGAATATGACGAGCCTCAGTTAAGCCATTAGCTTTAACTGTGCTAGGTATTTAGATGTCATTCTACTACTCACTTCTATAACAGATATATAAAAATTATTTTTTATATTATTAAAAATAAGGAAAAGAGGGGAATAGAAAGAACAGCTGAATGTTAAGGGTGTGTGTGTGTGTCTGTGTGTTATGGATTATTTCTAATACCTAATAATCTCATTTAACGCTAGGAAAATGTAGCTAGTTGTATGGTTAGTGGCAAACGGTTGCAGGGAGGGCGATGGTGGACAGGACTGATCGGCTTGCCACTCCCATTGACTTTGAGTTGGGCGCCCAGCAGGAAAACTAGTGAAGAGTTGTGAGTTAGATACTAAGAATTCTGAAATTGGCTTTGTTCATGTTTTGCCTGTTCCACTATTATAAATGGTGAATACGTTTGACAGAGTTCGGGTTAATGTACAAGAAATATGTCGAGCCGTCGATATTATGTAAATCCAGCCATGAAATGGAAGCTAGTCAGGGTGGCGTAAATAACTTGTTATGGAGGGATAACAGGCTGTCAGCTGACAGAAGCAGTTCATGGGCATTGTATGATAAACAATTTAGAATAAAAAAGGCTAAACGCCCAGAAAATTCTGGGGTTAGGAGGACATGTTGGGGTTTTAATAGGGGAAAATGTACATTTGCAAAATGAAAATTTGTGCATGCATTTGTGAAAATGTGAAAAGCGACATTCCTCTCTGCAGTGTGAGTCACTGGGACGAAACAAACTTAAATATGTGACATTCTCCAATGCATACCAGTATTCTGGCTAAAAAAACAAAACAAAAAAAACTACCCCAAGAAACTAGCAGCACAGGAATCGAAGGTTTTACTGAGGGCTTTAGACTACAATACCAGGGACCGAGAGTAGCACCAGATGCAAACAATTTAAAAAGTGTAAAACCAGCTCCAGAGATACTCCGAAAAACAGTTCTAAAGAGATCTAGTTAGGGAGGGTGGCAGGCCCATTTAAAAGCCTGAGGTTTCTGTTTACTAGGGTTTAAAATGGTACTAGTTTTGCAAGTGAAAGCATCTGCCCTATGCGAAGTTTGTGTGAGTATTTGCAATCACGATGTAAGACTGGTTCAACCCAGCTTCTGACTCGTTATAATGGTAAGTCATTATGACGGTAAACCTTGTTTGATTTTTTTGTTGTTGTTTTTTTTTCTTTCTTTTTGTTGTCTCTAACATCTTATAATTAACCTGTACATATCGTTAAACTAAGTAAATATGTTACCCATTCTTTTCTGCAAATATTTCTAAATATGTACCGTTAGTTAGCAGTAATCCAATTAATAAAATGACATAGCAATTAACATTTTATACAATTCACAGAAGTCCGCACAATTATTACTTAAGGCGAGAATGTTGTTTTGTTGTTGTTCACTTTGGGTTTTTTTGTTTGTTTTTTCTTGATAGGAGAGGACAAGACACATTAAGGGAATGGGTGGGACATTTTTAGGCAACTATGTTGGTAACTATATTTTGCGTTTTCTTTAAGTCTGAAGCATATTGCAGCTTATAAATGTAAAACGTCAGTGTTATAAATCACATAGCTTTCGAATAGGAGCAGCCACAGAAGCTGCATCTACGAGATACAATTAAACAATGGGGCACATGGCGATCGAGGGCTTACAGTAAATATATTCGGCTGCCACAAGAAATCTAATTTATTTATGTGACATTTAAATAGTAAATTGCTTATTGTAGGGAAGCAAAAAGTGTGGATAACTGAATCTTCCATTGTCCACTGGGCAGGAATCCAGGCACAGGCAATGCCATGTGGAAGTAACCTGGGTTTGCAGCAGGCACGTATCAAGGTAAAATGTATGGTAACAGGGGAATGCAATGGTTGCAGCTTGAAACACCAGCTCTATTTTATGCTTTCATTTTACAGCTGAGGATCAGATAGTCGAACATGCAGCCTCGCCTCTAGGAGCATTGGGCCAAACACCCAAAGCAGGTAAACAAGGGTAAAATCACTGGTCCTTGCAGAGGGAAGAGCAGTCGTTGGGCACCCTGCAGTGCGAGTTTGAGATCTCGAGTTGTTCAGGACTGATGGGGCGCACTTGTCACACAAAGGAAATGAAGTGTACCTGGAAGGAATACGGAGTTCAGCGAAAGTGTTGTTTTTGGGTGGAGGCAAGCTGTTTCCATGAAGTAAGTAGATGGAAGGAAGTGTGTACAGACTTACTCCGGGAGACTGCTGAAGAGCAAAGGTTCACCTGGCCCAGGGGTACAGGTTATTATTAACGATGTCCACGAGTGTGCCAGAGGAATCAATTCCATCTTCGGGGCCGAAAGGGAGTTGTTCAGCCCACCTACGAATTACCCAGGACGCAGGTTAATGTAATGTAGATATACCCGATGTAGATATACTGACGAACTGCATACTCTATCACTGAAGGCAGTCGTTATTAATTTGTTTTAGTCAGCTGCTGCCAAGTTTTGTCCAGAAATATTAAAGTGTTTGGTGGCATTCATGTAGAGGTAATTATAGATGTAAATATATATCCTGATAGGTTTCACTTGTACATAGTTGTGTAAATAAATGGAAAAATGTTCACAATGAAGATTGTAAACAAATAAATAAATAAATATATATATATATATATATATATATATATATGGGCACTGATGTATTCATTATTATTATTTTAATTTAATTTAGTTTAGTTTTATTTATAATAATAATAACAGTAAGATGATGCTGTGATTCCAGTTGTTACAGGGTAAGTTAGTGACATTCAGATAAGTAGTAATTGTGTTATTTCTCATTCTTTGTTATTAATCGTGCATGCTAGATCGTTCAAACAATAAAGCAATAACTTCAAAGTAATAAAGAATTCTTTTGCAGGTTATTCATTACTAACACCACAGTACACTTTAAACTTCATGGACACTTTGGTATAGTACTGTTTATGAATAAATGAATACTTCTTGTAAAATCTTTCAGACTGGTTTGAAATGATTCATACTTGTGCACATCTTTCAGTATCATTAATTCTTTACAAATTCAAGACTCATCAAGAAGTGAGTACAAAGAGAGTGTTAATAATATGTTATATATATGTTTATGATACAACAGAGCATAATGTGGAGGTACAGAGGTGAAAGAGAGACAAAATTACTCCACATGTAAGATGGCTTTCTTATACTTGTGGTCAAATGTTTGTCTACGCTTATGCACATATAAAGAGATGTGAAATGTTAGTGTATATATACAGACTTACAAACAAACAATTAAATATGCACACTAATGTTAACACTAGCACAGATAACAAAAATATTGTAAATTCATAATCAAAGTTTTATTGTTAACATCTGATTCAAACTGAGTCACTGGATATTCTTAAAACTGATACTTTGTAATATACACTCTCTAGTGTGATAAAAATAACTTTTAGTTGTAAACAGAATATGAAGCAATTTATACATATATGTCAGTTAAACTGTTAATTAAAAAGATTACAAACATGATTAAAAAGTTAATGGCTTCTATAAAACATAGTCTTAAGAACAGCAGCTAATATTAAAATACTCTCATCACTATAATAAGATCTCAAAATAAGTAGATATTGTCATTAAAATGGTAATTCATATTTAGATAAAATGTTTATTAGTTGTAAAAGGGTATTTTTCAGGTTTGTATGTCACTAAACATAATTATTTATTAATTACTGTTCAGAAATAGCATAAAATGTTTTAGTATTTAAATAATAATAATAATAATAATAATAACATTAAACGTAATACAATATAAATACCAATTCCTGTAAAAAAACAACAAAGAAACAAAAAGGAATTTAAAACATAAAAAAACACTTTTGAACACATATACACATCATATAGATAAGATGTCGTATCACAGAAACTTTAAAACAAACAAAACAATTTGAAAATTGTATAAGAAAACTAACAAAATAGGAAATTAACCCACAAAAAACAAAAAGAAAAACAACATCAAACAAAAAAAACACTCATGAATGACACTCCTGAACAAAATAAAATAACTTTCTTGGGTGTTAAACAGAGAAATTCATTAATGAATTAATACAGTAAACTAAAATATTATGGCACATTGAAAAGTGTAAGGATTTTAGTCACTGATAAATCACAGAAAATGTACTTAAATAGATGTTATAAATCACACAAATCTTAGATGTGTGAAAGATACACAAGAAAATTAAAAATAAAATCTAACGAAATAAAATGTTATCCTATTCAACTTTCACACATGCCAACAGAGGCAATATGCAATTATGTATATACGAGGTGGAGAGATAGAACAAAGATTTGAAATTATTTATTTTTCAGTGATTATGTTTAATTAAAAAATGCTTATATCAAAATTTAATTAAAAAAATTAATGAATGAAATTAACTATGTATCATGTTCAGTTTTGTTTTCTGGCAATACTGAACAATTTTCTGCAAATTTATCATTGAAACTTTTTATTATAATTAGAACTTGTTTTTCTCCATATCATTGTACAAAAATAAGATGTCCTGTAGCAAAGAAGACAATAACGAGAATAATAATAATCATCATTAACATCATCTAGATCATCATTCCATTTATCACATCTTATTTCTGTAATAAAATGTAATCAAATTTACTTTCAAATGTGGTTATGAAAATTTAATAATATACAATAAATAAAACCTACAGATGTAAGTGTTACAAAAAGAACTTTAGAAAAGTCTTGAATGTAGGAACGTTTTATGAATGTCATTATGAAGAAGAAACAAAAAAAGAGAAAAAACAACAATTACACCATGGTGAACATCTTTGATCTTCACAATTTCTGTTATATTTAAACAGACTTCCATTTGCTGTGCATTGTTGAAAATAACTGTCACACTAAAGTGTCAGCAGTCTTTTATAGGCTTTCATTTCATTTTTGTGTTTTCAATTAAATAAACAGAAAATAGTACCACATTGATTGTTCTTGGTTTTCTAATATGTAAAAAAATTAAAATGTTTTTTTTCTGGAAAATATTACAGCATAGTGTTAACATATTGTATTCTCTACCTTATCTCATATTAACATTAAAATTAGTGTGTCCAGCATATCACAATTTTATGATAATTAAAACAAAGCAACAGTAAATTATGCTTTAGGTGAGGGATGTGTGTTCAGAAACAATATGTAAATAGTTATGATTTTAATTTAGTAATAACAATAAAGAAGAAAAGAAAACGGTCCTTAACCATCACTAACCCATACATAAAACAAATACAAAAAACAACAACAGCATATTGACTGAGTCTGATCTTCTCTACATCAGTTGTTCTGTAAAACTTGTACATACTTTCCTTTATATAACTTTCTCAATGTTGACACCAGCTGATGTTGTATATAATTTTTCTTCATCATAAAGTCTTCCAGCGTTTTTCATGTCTTGATTCTTGTTTTCCCTTGGAGATTTCTGATATGTAAAACAAAGCATGTTGTTTTGAAACATATTTCAGCATAACAGTAACACATAGTATTTTATACCTTATCTTATACTAACACTAAATCATAATGTGTCCAGCATATCACAATTTTATGATAATACAATGCAAGGGCAAATTATGCTTTAGGTGTGTGTGTGTGTGTGTGTGTGTGTGTGTGTGTGTGAGAGAGAGAGAGAGAGAGAGAGAGAGAGAGAGAGAGAGAGAGAGAGAGAGATGTAAATTTGGAAAATCAGTATGTAAACGGTATCGAAATGTATAATATCTATCTGTGTGTCTGCGTGTGTGTTTGTGTGTGTGTGTGTGTATGTGTGTGTGAATGTGTGTGTGTGTGTGTGTGTGTTTGTGTCAGAGAGAGAGAGAGAGAGAGAGAGAGAGAGAGAGAGAGAGAGAGAGTTGAGGTAGTGGGCACATGTTTCCTGGTTTCAAGGAATGCTGCAGTCATACACTGAATCCTAACGTTCATTTCAACCAATTGTAAAATGAACTTTCACCTTGTATCCACCCATGATATTTTATTTTACTTTATTTTAGCCACGGCAAGTTTCCATACAACTGGGAAATGTCCCACAATCTGCCCGTGTAAAGTGATATATAAATAAATGATTATATCAGATAAACAAGAAATATGTGATAAGTATGTATGTATACACACACACACACACACACACACACACACACATATATGAAAAACAACAATAATAAATTGAAACAGAAAACACACATACACAATTTAAAACAAATACAAAAAAACACCATGAAAATTGTGTTGATCATCTCAACATCAGTTGTTTTGTAAACTAGTTTACAACCTTCAGTGCTTTGTTGAACATAACTTTATACATACCTTCCTCCATCTCTGGCTCTTCACCTTTCATATGTTTTCTTCCCATCTCAGGAATTATAGGGTTTTCTTTCACTACATATTCAGCTGCTTGCAGTGTTTTTCGGAGAAACAGAAAAAAATGATATCTTACTGTATATCTCTATAAAACACTTTTATACATATGAGATAGAGTGAATACGTACGAGTGTTTGATGACTGTTCACAAATTCTTTCTTTCTTTTCTAAATACTAAAATATTTTTATTTCTAACAGTTAGGAATTCAATTAAAGCACCCAGCATAATCTTTCATTATGTTAATCAGTGCCACTGCGTCTATTTTATGAGTTGACAATACTGGTGAGGTGCGTGCATATCTGATGTTATCAGTCTCACTACAGTGAAACATACTTCACACACGCAGAGAGAGAGAGAGAGAGAGAGAGAGAGAGAGAGAGAGAGAGAGAGAGAGAGAGAGAGAGAGAGAGAGAGAGAGAGAGAGAGAGAGAGAGAGAGAGAGAGAGAGAGAGAGAGAGCACAACTGTTTTAATTTTATACATACATGTGAAATACCCACGCGGCCTTATCCACTGGTGCTCTTGCAGCTCCCTTGGAGCTTGTTTTCGGAAAAACAGAGAAAATGGTGTATTACTGTACATGTATATGACACTTTTATACATTTGAGAGACATAGTGATTACGTGCGTGTGTTTGATGACTGTTCACAAATTCTTTCTTTCTTTTCTAAATACTAAAATATTTTTATTTCTAACAGTTAGGAATTCAATTAAAGCACCCAGCATAATCTTTCATTATGTTAATCAGTGCCACTGCGTCTATTTTATGAGTTGACAATACTGGTGAGGTGCGTGCATATCTGATGTTATCAGTCTCACTACAGTGAAAAATATTTCACACACACATACACGCAGAGAGAGAGAGAGAGAGAGAGAGAGAGAGAGAGAGAGAGAGAGACAGAGAGAGAGAGAGAGAGA
>CM022672.1:8857903-8922903 GCA_012295275.1 Chrysomallon squamiferum | reverse complement strand
GAGACTTTTGATATGTAAAACAAAGGATATTGTTAGTGGACAACATTTCAGCAGAATGTTAATATGTTTTATATATACGTTATCACATACAACACTAAAATTACAGTGTGTCCATGGAACAGTCCATAACATACCTTTATACATCATTTCCTTTGCCTGTGACCATATTTGCTCCTTTTGAACCAGTAACTCTTTCTTTGTTTCCAGCAGCTGTGTTGAGGTCAGATCCAGTTCTTCTTTCAGTGTTTTTTCTTTTTCCATCCAATATTTAACTTCCTTTTCCCACTCAGTTTTTTCATCTTTTGGTTCTTGGTTTTCCAAAGGGATTTCTGATATGTCAAACAAACCATATCATTACTGGAAACTATTTGAACATGGTGCTAACATCTTATATTCTATATCTTTCTCATGCTAATGCTGTAACTACATGTTGCTTTGTGCTCCAGTCTTTTAATTAAAATACTACAATAACACAGTTTCTGATGTTTATCTTTAAAATGTCAGGACCAGAATGACTTGTTTGAACATGAAGTGTCAAAAAAGTCCAGACATGAGGCCCCTCATTTTGATATACATCAACGATTATAATGATTAGGATAAACAAGCGCCTGGACTACGTGACTGAAGGAAAATACAATCATCAAAAAATCATAAAAGAGCAATTCAACTAAAGCACCCAGCATAGTCTTTTATTATCTTAAGCAGTCTAATTGGGGCTATTTCATGGCTTAACATTACTAGTGACGCAACTGTGTATCTGACGCTATCAATCTGCTTACAGTCAAAAATAGTTCAGAAAAGAGAGAGAGAGAGAGAGAGAGAGAGAGAGAGAGAGAGAGAGAGAGAGAGAGAGAGAGAGAGAGAGAGAGAGAGAGAGAGAGAGAGAGAGAGAGAGAGACCCCCAAAACATTTGTTTATCATATTCACATCACTTGTTTTATAAACTAGTTTAGAACCTTCGTTACTTTGTTGAACATAACTTTATACATACTTTCCTCCATTTCTAAGTCTTCTTTAGGTTTTCCGAACTCAGTTTTTTCATCTTTTCCCTCTTGTTTTTCCAAAGGGATTTCTGATATGTAAAACAAAGCATGTTATTAGTGGAACATTTTCAACATCGTATTAACATATTGAATTTTATACCTTATCTTATAGTAACACTAAAATCACAATGTGTCCAGCATATGACAATTTTATGATAATTCGAAAAAAGCAAGGCAGATTATTTTTTAGGTAAGCAGTCTCTGTGTATGTGTTCAGAGACAATATGTAAATGTTTATAATTATAAATTTAACAGGATATCTCTGTGTGGGGAATGGGGAGTGCGTGCGCATTAGATATGTCGTGTGGGTTCGGAAACAATATGTAAATGTTTATAATTTTAAATTATAAATTTTACTCGATATCTGTATGTGTGTCTATGTGTGCTCGAGAGAATGAGAGAGATACAGAGAGGCGGTGGGGCACACATGGAGCCAGGTTTTCAGGAATGCTGCAGTCATATAGTCAATCCTTATATTCACTTCAATCAATTGTAAATGATCTTGTATCTGCCCATTATTTTATTTTATTTTATTCTAGACAGGGCAAGTCTCCATGCAACAGGGAAATGCCCCATAATCTGTCCCTGTAAAGTGATATGTAAATAAATGATTATATCAGATAAACAACAAATATTTTATATGGGTGTATGTATGTATATAAAACAGCAATAATAAATTAAAACTGAAAAAAAAAAAAACAATTAACATGCACGCGCACACACACACACATGCACGCATAATTGCAGCACCGGATTATCGATACAGATTTTTGTCATGTCAGAATCATCCAGGTGTTTTCTCAAATCAAGTTTTTCATCTTTTGTTTGAACAGTAAAGTAAGAAAGAACATACACAAACACACACATGCACGCGCGCGCACACACACAATCAAACACACACACACACACACATGCATAATTTAAAACAATTACGATAAAGAGAAAACTGTCATTGATCAACTCCACATCACTTGTTTTCTAAACTAGTTTACAACTTTCAATACTTTGTTGAACATAACTTTATACATACTTTCCTCTATTTCTAAGTCTTCCTTTTGTTTTCCCAACTCAGTTATTTCATCTTTTCCCTCTTGTTTTTCCAAAGGGATTTCTGATATGTAAAACAAAGCATGATGTTAGAGGAAAAATTTTCAACATCGTGTTAACATATTCAATTTTATAGCTTACCTTATACTAAGACTAAAATCACAATGTGTCCATCATATCACAATTTTATGATAATTCGGATCAGGAAAGAGTAGATTATGCTTTAGATAAGCGGTGTGTGTTCAGAAACAATATGTAATTGTTTATAATGGTAAATATAAACATAACAGGATATCTGTGTGCATGTGTATGTGTTAGAAAGAGAGAGAGAGACAGAGAGAGACATACAGAGAGAGAGAGAGGTGTAGGGGACACATTGAGCCAGGTTTTCAGGTATACTGCAGTCATGCAGTCAATCGATACATTCAGTTCAATGAATTGTAAAATGACCCATTTTATACCTTATCTTATACTAACACTAAAATCACAATCTGTACAGCACATCCCAATTTAGTACAAAACAAGGGCAGATTAGGTAAGCAGTGTGTGCGTGTGTGTGTGTGTGTGTGTGTGTTTGTGTGTGTGTTCAGAAACAATATGTCAATGTTTATAATTATAAATTTAACAGGATATATGTGTGTGTGTGTGTCTGTGAGAGAAAGAGAAAGAGAGAGAGAGAGAGAGAGAGAGAGAGAGAGAGAGAGAGAGAGAGAGAGAGAGACGGGGGAAGTGGACAGATGTTGTCAGGTTTGGAGGAATGCTGCAGTCATACACTGAATCCTTACATTATTTTCAATCACTTGTAAAATAAATGTTGACCTTATATCTGTAAAACATATTATAGTCTGCACCTTATCTCATACCAACACTAAAATTACAGTGTGTCCCTTCAACTGAGAAATGCCCCATAATTTTGTACGTACTTTTATCCACGCTTTGCTCATCCTGTAACGGTATTTGCTCTTTTAGAAGATGTAACTCTTCTTCTGTTTCCAGCAGTTGTGTTAAAGTCAGATCCAACTCTTGTTTCATTCTTTTTTCTTTTTCCCTCCAATGTTTAACTTCCTTTTCCAACTCCGTTTTTTCATCTTTTGGCTCTTTGTTTTCCAAAGGGATCTCTGATATGTAAAACAAAGGATGTTGTTACAGGAAACTATTTCAACATGGTGCTAAAATATTGTGTTCTATACCTTATTTCATGCTAATGCCAAAATTACAATGTGTCCAGCATATCACTGTTTTATCATAATTTCTTATTAATAATATGCAAATAATATATTATCTCTGATAACATACACATACAGACACACGTGACATAGGCATTATTTTCGTGTCTAGTTCTGTATTCTATTTGTGATAATTCACAAAAACACATTTATAACTGAAAAGTAATTGAGAGACACATTTGTCTTGAAAATAGGGATATTACCTTTTTTTCTTAGATGAAGGTGAAAAAAATTCATCCCTAAATCCATTTATCACTGATAATTATTTTCAGACATGTTGCTTTGTGCTCCAGTCTTTTAATTAAAATACTACAATAACACAGTTTCTGATGTTTATCTATAAAATATCAAAAACAGAATGACTTGTTTGAACATGAAGTGTCAAAAAAGTCCCTACATGAGGCCCATCGTTTTGATATGCACCAATGATTATAATGATTAGGATAAACAAGCGCCTGCACTATGTGACTGAAGGAAAATACCCTGATGATTACGAAAAAAAATCAGAAAACAACACTTCATAAGGCAGCACAGTCCTATTCATTAGAAATGCAATCCTACATTATTGTTACTTTGTTCATACTACCCCACTGTAAGTGGTCAAAGTGTCGCTGAAAGCCAAAATTCCATGGGAGAAAATGTAGCAGAAGTTAAGAAGCCATTTGTTCTTGAAAAGCATGTCTGATTATATAAAAACTATTGTGTACATTGTGAAAAATGTGAACTATAGAACAAATTAGCCAAGACAACAACCAGTGAGTTACACCTACCCATATACTTTTTCAAATAATAGTTTGTTTTTTTGTTTTTGTTGTTTTAACAAATATTGCTTTGGAGCTGATATATGCATTATCATAGACCTTAGTCTCCTAAACTCAGGTGTGGATCTAGGAAATATAAGAGGAGATGCTGAGTAGCCTGAAGAGCAGATCAGCAACTGAAGGTTTATGCTGAGAGGAGGACTGCCACAGAAGTCAAGTCCTGCAAGGAGGGTTCTGGGTGTGCTCCCCTAGAAAGTTTTGAAAAATATGGTGTATTCTGGTGTATTCTGGAGGCAAAAAATATCAGTCTGAAAGCAATGAATGTTCGAGGACAAGTTTTTATGGTTGGATTTATCAAAGAATTAAGCTTATTACCATATTCACAATGAAAAGACTTTAGCAATAAATACCAGTACAACAAGCAATCATTGAATAAAAGTTTATCTCTTAATTATCACATATATTCTCACCCTGTACACATACATGTAATAAAAATATAGTATTCTACTGAATACGCATTATTGTTTATTTTTCCTTTAACATTAGGAAAATCCAAAGTTTAAAGGCCGAAAGTTACTCTGCTAACTGTTTCTGCTTCTTATGACTTTATTTTTCTAATTCGTATTTCCATTAATCAAAATACTCAGGGCAGTTAGTACACTGGTGTGAAAATATTGAGGAACATCAAGTCTGAAACTCTCACACTAATTCTATAACATAAAAAATGGGAAACTAATATTTACCAAATTTTGGATAATCACGATATTTCACAGAAGGAAATTAATTAGGTGTTTCTGTTGCTTCTATTTGTAAACTAGAAATTGCGTGGCAAGATGCATTAAATAAAAAAGCATAAAAAGTAGTAAGTTAGCTCGGTAAATATGCAGAGCTGTCAAGTGTTTTGCTTTTTCTGGTTTCTTTGTTTGTTATAAGTGATTCAAATAAACACTTGCCTTGCCTTAAAAAATATTTACATTTGATCCTTATCTATATAATATATCAAACAACCATTTCATGAATTAATTAAAAGCAAACAAATAAAAACCCACAAAGAACAGTACATCTAATAATAAAATAAGAAATCAAACTGGGACCACATACCTCTAATTGTAAGGACATCTTCAACAAATTCCACACTTATCCCTTCAATGGTGGGTTTAAGGCTTTTAAAAATTTCTATACTTATTTCTGGAACCATGAATGTTAACAAAATACTGTTAGATGGCTGGCTTCCATCTAGCAACACAAATTGTAATGGTATGCATAGTAGCCTAGACAACTGGTGTCTTTGTTTTTCTTTTTCTTCATTAGTCAGGTTACCAATACCGCCTCTGACGTGTACATTGACATGTCTGTAACCGTTTACTGAAAAATGTACACAGATACACCAAATAAAATAATCACAACAACATTTTAATGCAGATCACTGTTTAATATACTTTTCTTAATTTGGATCTAATGTTGTATTGTATTAAATACAATTTAACTGTCACAGGATGTATGCCTGCTTATCACTTTTTTATCCATGAAGTTTAAAAAAGCATTTATCTGGTATAAAACTGAAATAAACTGCGAATCTCTGTCAGTTTTGAAGACAAATGTAGGCATAATAAAAGAGTAAAACATCAATACATGTAACGGGTATTGCATAGAACTATTCATTTTATTTAAATCTTGACCAAAACTTACTCAATAATGAACACATTTTCTATCATTTAGTCAAGCATAATTTAATAAATGCCTTAAATTTGAATTAAAACAAATTGAAATTCACCATCAATTTTTAATTAATGTGTATTAATCACTTATACAGACACCTGGTTTTAGATATTCAGTGTGACAATGACTATTAATGTTATTTTTAAAAACAATTTTACTTATATAAAAGTTGTATTTCTTTCTTCTTTTTTTTTCTTTTTTCTAATAGCATGATAAGGAAATGATTATTAATTGGGACCCAGGAACTGATAGTAGTGATGATGACATTGCTGTAGACATTATTACCAGATATTAACCCTGCAGACAATGATTCAGAGATATAATTGATATTAATGGCCTTCGTCAGTTAGAAGATGATGAAACCATGAAGCAATCTATGTATGAACACAGTATTAGACAATTCATTATCTTCAATTCATTAATTAATTAACTTTTAACTTTTACCTGGTTCTTCAGATGGCATGAAAAAATACAATGGTTTTTTGTCATTTTCTTGGGAAAATTTAACAAATTTTTCCATCAGGTCCTTTCTTTTTATATGCCAAATAAGATTCTGCAGATAGAGAAGATTGGATCTGCTGATTTTCCTACATTTCATTAGACACTGAAAAAGATCTAATGGTCCATTACAATTTTCCAGTCTCTTTTCATCAACTCCAAACTCGCCTACAGATAAAAAAGTAAGAATAAACATCAATATGAGAAACCAACGTTAGACAGACAGCAACATGGCAAGAGGGGGGGGGGAGAGAGAGAGAGAGAGAGAGAGAGAGAGAGAGAGAGAGAGAGAGAGAGAGAGAGATGATAAATACCTAGATAATTATAATAGATCTATATGACTGTAATATAAGAAATCAGCAAACAACGAATCAAGAACTGTTAGGCATCCATCGAAACACCCAACAGATCAAGCATAACCAATCAACAGACAAACCACAAGCAACCAACAAACAGACCTATTAACCAACTACTCAATCACAACCAGTCAACCAACCAATTCATCAACCAGCCAAATAATCAAATACAACCCACCCGTGACAAAGAATTTAATTCTTTCATAATCACTTTTGCTAATTTCTTCAGTTATGTCATCCAAAAATACTTTGAGATCCCAATCTTCAGACGGATCAGCATTTGGTAAATAACGTCTTTCACCTGAAAGTGCAGTAGTCTGTGTAGTGTGATGAAAGGAAAAAGAAACACAAAAACACAAAATAATATATATATGGATAAAACATATGCTAAAACTCCCTTATAATTATCCTCTTCTTGCCATTTATTATATCACAATCATCATCATTATCATATTTATAACTATATGTATTAGTAGTAGTAGTAGTAGTATTTTTATTATTATAATTACCGTTAAGGTCATTTTTGTTATTTATTTATTTATTTATTTATCTATCTATCTATCTATCTATCTATATGCAATTACAAAAACTGTTTCTCCATTTCACTGACTTTGTCTTTATATTCACTTATTGTGTTTGCTAAATGGTGAAGTTCCGGCCCCTTGTCCTTTAAGATACTGAATATTAATTCAAATTTTTTAGCCTCATTTTCTGCTTCAACTTTCTGGCATTCTTCAATAGTTATTACTGATAATGTAAGTAATTTATTTGCTATGTCATTGAAACTGAAAGAAGTGGATTGTCTCAAACTCTTTTCATATTTTGAACATCATCTTTAGATGGCAAATGAATACATTCTGCAACAACAAGAAAGAACAAGAAGAAAAAATTGTCTAAATCATAATACAATGGAGAAAAAAAATAATTCAAAAAACCTCCCAAAACCTGATGATAATGATAATAATTATAGTAACTGGATGATGATGATGAAAATAAAATATTAATATTAATATTATAGTTACCATCATTTTCGCTGTTACAAGTGTTATCACCATTAAAATTAACAAAACTAAATAAATCAAAAACAAATAAAGAACAAATAAATAAGAAAAAGACTCTAAAAAACACACAAAAGTAAAATCATAATAAAAGATATTTTAAAAGAACATACAAATAACTAAAAAATACTACTATTGCTGCTATTACTCGAATGTACAACTGTATCTGCAACTAGTACTACTACTACTATTACTACTAACCACAACTGAATAAAAAATAATACAACTACGATTTCTACAACAATTCCTACTATTACTAATTTCAAGTCTAGATTTTATTATAATAATAAATAATTTTATTCATTTAAATTTAACTGGATTTAAAGAAAATAACTGATATTTCCAAAAAAATTAATATTTTATGTTACCTTCCATATTACTTTCTTGCATTCGTGTTTCTCTTCAGTGGTGACACATTTACGTGTAAATGCATTTGAAATATATCAACCAAACTGAAATAAATAAATAAAATTATAATATACCTAAAATAACAGGGGGGGGAGAGAGAGAGAGAGAGAGAGAGAGAGAGAGAGAGAGAGAGAGAGAGAGAGAGAGAGAGAGAGAGAGAGAGAGCAGCCAACAACAAAACAAACAATAAATGAATTTGTAAAGATTGCATAAATAAATAAATAAATAAATAAATAAATTGATTAAAAATTCGAAAGAGAATGAGGGAAATCAAATTCAGAAATTACACGCGCAGATAGAGAGAAAATCTGAATTAATAATTGTCATTAAATTAAAATTTAAAAATAGCTACGTTAAGCAAAACACAAAGAAATGCCATACTAATGACGGGGGATTCATTTATGACGGTTTACTTCTGTTATATGTAATTTCACTGATATTCAGAAAAGTATTACAAGATCAAAAGAGCGAATAAATAAAGAAAGAATCAATAAACAGACAAAGAGCTGAAGAAAAAAGAATCCTGTCAATCAACAAGCGAGAAAATAAATAAATAAACTAAAGAGGAAATTAATGAATGAAGGAACGACTAAATAAATGAATAATAAATAACTTTAGAACCTATGATTAAATAAATAGAATCTAAAGAACGAACAAGCGAAAAACTTTAGATAATTACCGTCATGGACAAACAAATGAATAAATTAATCACTCGATTAAATAAATATATAAAATGAAATAAAACAGGAACAACAACAACACCAACAACAACAATAATGAAAAGAAATTGAAGAAGAAGAAAACAAAGTAAAAGAAGATCAACAATAAAAATAAAAATTATAATGAAAAATATCTCTTGAATACTAAATAAATAAAAAGAATCTATTAAATTAAATTCACAAAGAAAATACTTCCTGGTTTCAATAGTTTTACGTAAGAATGGTTACTGACATTTAGTTGGAAAATATTTATATTTTATAGAGAATATGAAATCTTGATTTGTTCTTTATTGAAATTTCAACCTCGTAAATATAAGATATTTTTCTTCAAATAATACTGTGCTATGTACCAATAGAATAAGTAACTTTTATTGGGAGGAATTTAATTACGATAGTAATTTTCAATTGAAATTAATCTAAAAAATAAAAAATAAATGAAACATCCATTATCACTCGACCAATAAATAAATAAATAAAATGAAATAAAACAAGAACAACACCACCAACAACAACAACAACACCAAAAATAATGAAAAGAAGATGAAGAAGGAGAAAAAAAAGAAAAAAGATCAACAATAACTAAAGATTTAATTAAAAAATAAAAATAACTCTTCAATACTAAATAAATAAAAGAATCTATAAAATACTTCCTTATTTCAATAGTTTTACGTAAGAATAGTTACTGACACCTAACTGGAAAATAGTGAAATTAATCTATGGTTGTTGTTATATGCCCATCAATAATAATAATGATGATGATGATAAACAATTATTTATAATAAATAAATTATTAAATAAATAAATAAATAAATAATGATAATTATATTTACTATTACGAAACAGTATCTAACCAGTTTTCTTTCGACCTTTCTTTGTACCCTAACGTCACATTTGTCTACTTCGATCATATATTTACGTAAAATAAAAACAAAATTTATAATTACCTCGTTTGTTGAATGTTCAAAATGTTTAAATATGTAGTTACAATGATCACTTTATTAATTAAAAAAGGGGAAAAAAGGAGAGAAAATTGGGGACGTGAAACTAAGAGCCATCTTTGTCGTCGTGTTATTTGTTGTTTTGTTTGGGGTCAGTTTTGCTGATAACAGCCAATCGCCGCAGTGCACAGCTTGGCCTATTTGATATAAGTACTCGTGCCCGTGTGATTCAGCTGCACGCTGAAATCTCCTGTCCCGGAACCCATCCCTGGCGATCCCAGAGATCGGATCCGTGATAGGCGTGCCCGAACCTTGAATTGGACGTGGGCACGTAAAAAGAGTTCTCCATCCATCCAGCACGCTGAAAATTGCTGCCTTTCCTCAGCTCGGCACAAATACGCTATTGTTCAAGGGAACATGTAACATGCACCACAATAAAGAGCAACATTTCCTATTTCTAACGCAGTTTGTTTTCGTTTTGATGAAAATGTGCGATTTTTATTTTGTTATTTATTTATTTGATAATGCCTTTGAGAAATACAAACTGAAATATTATTAGCTTTATAAGCACACTCCTGTTAGAACAGGCTGGTCAAGTGAACCGCATCTTGCTCTACAACTGAACTGAGTTCAGTCATTTGATCCCGACCTCCTAGTCAACATACCCAACCATGTTTGCTTTTGTTTGTGATTTGAGGTATGTCTTGTAACATCTTTTTACACAGGTATTTTCATTGTAAACAAAATCAGATCATAAATACGCATTTTATCGCGCGCCCATTTTTACAACCAACAACATTTAAATTACGAAGCACAATATTTATAAAAGTAATGATGTTATGAAGAAAAACTCATATTATTTTAGGCGTCTGAGATCAAAATAATCATGGTTAGCGATTTTCATCAAACTCAGAATCGCTCAGGTTACAGTTTTTACACGGAATGATCCGTATCATTAGCGTAGGGTCGAAAAATGTCGCCTGTGGCGTGCACTCAAATTGCGCACCAGTGAAAACATCAAACATCCACCTTTCAGATAACTTTACCATAAAATCAGCTCAAAAAGATCTAGTCCGGTTGCCAAACCCCAGATTTTTGCAATACAGTCCGTACGAAGTTTTTTTGCTGTTTCTATACCTCCGAGATGTGCTCTTTAAGAATCTGAATGATGCCACTCTGTCACCCTTGGGCAATCCGCACAAAAAACTTTGTACGGACGCAATGCACGCTTATCGGTCCCTGCCACCGGACTAACCAGTCACATAATAGAAAGTGTTCTCTGGCACCCAGATCCTTGCCGTATCTTAACTACGCCATTGACCCATGCACATACATTTCGAAGTTCATCGACATAAAATACACACACAAACATTATCATCAAAAGCATCATCTTCACATATCAAAAGAATGAACTAATATTTCTAGAATTTACTCCTTCAACATTTATTTTCATTGCATTCTGCTATTTCACATTCATTTTAGTGATTTAAAAATTAGATTTTTTTAGCCTACATTTCAATTTATTCTGGTGAATAATTGTATATATTTTCATAAAAGGTTTTCTTGTGATAAAAAAAAGCAAAAAAAAAACAAGCTTTCCAGGTAAAACGTTTCATTTACAGTAGGACTGGCAGTTGAGAAGTTTAGTACAGCTTATACATTAACTATTGTGCATTTCTAGGAAACCATCTCGTTTTTGTTGCAAAGCTCGTTTAAAGTAAAATGTTTTTTCTACTTGTCTTTGTTTTCTAAATTAATAAAATATTAACTGCGAAAAAAAAAAAAAAAAAAAAAATTATATTGTATTCTCTCGCCTTCTATTACATACGACAAATATTAAACAGGCCAAACATTGCAATATATCGGATGGCTGTTACCACAACACATAATAGATGGTTCCCACTTCTCTCGTTCTCTTTATTTTCTCTTTATTTTGTTTCGTCTGATCTTTGTCAATACGACACTACTGATCATTAATACTTTTAATTCAAATGATGGAGGTAATTATAAATTTTCTTTTTATTATAGATAAATAAATGTAATCGCTACAGGCAAACTTGTTGTTAGGGTAAAAATTGAGGTCAACGATAATACGAACTGTTGAAATACTTACTGATAATAATGACGATGATGGTGATGATAGTAAGAAAAGTTTATTAAAATATATCTATTTACTTTTTTGATAGTTATTGTAGTATTATCTTTATTCAAAATGAAAGTAAAGACACTGGTTGAATTCTAGGAAGAAGTGCGACATCTCGTGATCTAGAGCCAACTCACGTAACCGGGAGTTTTGCGCCTGTTTTCTTACATCTTTTTATCTTTCTTTTTCTTTAGTTTGTTCATTTTCTTCCATTTCTTGTATACTTTCAATAAATAACTGTGCTAAATCATATCTGAATAATCCCCATATGACTGTGAAATGGTACAAAATACAATTTTTTCACTTTATGGACAACGATCAAACTTCACACTCTTCCTTCTCTCCTTTTCCTGCAACACCGTCTTCTATCCACAGAGACAGTGAATCAGGCCCATGTTGACCAAGTGCCATTTTCTGGTAGTTTATCCACATCGACGCTGCCTCATCTGCTACAGGAACAGAACACGAAGGAATGCACATTTCCATTGCAAGTTTTGTGACATTTCGATGTTCTAAAATTCACCACATTGTTGACTAATGTATAATTATTTGATTAACATCTAGTATTGACTATATTATTTTAGCCAGATCCAGTATAACTGATTTGATTAATAAACAATGAAAAATGCCCTTTTGAATGATCTCAGTATGTTTTGTCAGGTTTTATTTTGTGATAACATGATTACTGAAGCACTGATATTTTCAACAGAACACGGCTACACAGGGTCTAGAATGATTTCACACTCCGACTAGAGCTACCTAAGTGACTCGCTACAACTTGCAGTCCCTCTTCCTCAGTGACCACGGAAATCACAAAATAAGATCATCTGTCCTTTCACAGAAGTTCACCAACCCAAATATCAGCTCTGAAACATAATAAAAATATATTAATCAGCGAAAACAAACCAGTGATTGTCATCAATCAACTGTTGAGTGGACCGGCTGAGAGGCAAACCGTGTCATCACTCACAGGCTGAGTGACTTGGGGCCCAGCTGGTTAAAGAAATTAATATGAAATATTTCATTATGAAAACAACTGCAAATCAACAAACAAAACATCAGTCAGCACATGAGTGCATTAGTTAAAAGAAAGACAAAAAAAACAAACAATCTATTTTAATACTTTATTTTGTAAAAGAAACAAAAAGCGGTTCTTAGTACAGGTAGTGATACAGATGTATGACAAAACAGTAGACAGCAGATAAAAACAACAGTAAAATAAATAATACAACAGGTTTGCTGTAGAGAATGTATCTGAAAAATATTTTCATGGTTTTGTAATAGCAAAATGATTTGGAATCGCTGAGCTAGACTATTCTATATTTATCAGTTTAACACTATGATCTAAACAGTTCTGATTTTCAGCCCTGGTTTTATTTCAGACTGCATGTTCTTACTTTTCAGCTCTGGTTTCTTAATATGAGTCTTTTATTCACTTTTATTTACTGATTATTAAAATTATTGTTTATTTCTGTATATTTCAATTTTGTTGTTTTTTTCATCAGGCGGTAAATCCCATTTTCTTACAATTCAAATCCTGCCTGAATTAACGAATCCTATTTCGGTCATAAACTCGGTCAATTTTTTAGTTTATGCAATACTAATCTTTTAAGAAATCATGCTTATGAAATTAAGCTGAACATTTTGAAATATTATGTTTTTCAGATTTTTAAATCCAATTTCTTTTTTTTCTTTCTTCTAGAAAAAGCTGGAATAGTTACAGGTTATTGAAACGTTTCTTTGATTTTAAACCACCTTAATGACTGATAATAGCCTGAAGACGATATTTTGCTTTCACACACAAGAACAGACTACATGCACAAACAGGTTTGGAATGGGACTAAAAACATTCATGTATTGTTACACATCATCATGCTATCTACGAACATAATAAATAATAACCTGACTAGTGAAAAATACAGATTAAAAGTATTGTGTTAAAACCAAATCAACGAAAATTAAATGGTTAGTATGGTTAAAACAAACATACTAATTTACACTATGCTGATTTGAAACAAACGAGAAATAAAATTACAATACTTTAAAGCTTACTAATTACAAGCATTGTTTTGGAATGTTAATATGTGAAATACAAACATCTATAGACTCACATTAAGTTAAAAAAATAATAATAATAATAATAATAAATTTTAAAATTTAAAATCATGAAAAGCAGACATATATGGACAAATGAAATACACTCAACAAAAAAATTAGGGACCATGAAATATTTTCACTTGTGAAGAAACATTTATGAAACGTTGATTTTTTTTCCATCAAGTATGAATTAAGGACATCAAAAGTAAGATTATTTTATGACTTTACCATATTAACAGACTTCAAATGACATGACCCGTCAAGACAATATAAACAATTAGAGTGAGGTCATTAAATATTTTTGATCAGTATAGTTGGGAGTAACATAGTCTATGGAAGAGTTTGAGGGACAAATTTCTATAATCTAACTGTGAAATATAAATAAATCAGTAAGAATGATAATAAAAAGAGAAGGTACTACCAGTCAAAACAATATGAAAAATATTACAAGATCCCTAAATGATTTTGTTCAGTATATATAACATTAAGGTAGGTTTTGACAAACAAATGTGTATAAAAACTCACTGTGGTTTTGTAAATAAACATAACTACATGTAAAGCGATAATAGAAATAATAATATTAGCAACAGTAATATATAAGCAATATAAAACTACCAGGGAATGTTTTATTATAAATTCTTGTTAACTAAACTTCACTGTGTTTTTTTTTTGTTTTCTATTTTTTCTGACTAGCATTTACGTTTTCACAGGCAGGTGTTTGTACTAAAACAATACAAAAGTAAGAAGCACCATGGTTATCATTACAGTTACAAACAACCGAGTGTATAACAAGTAAACAAGGATGATTCGTGTGGTTTTCACAGACAGAAATTAACAAGAGGTCAGTCATTTCTCTAACAAGAAGGGTATATCCCCATCTAACAACAAAAAACTTGAACTATGATGACAGGAGACAGTACCCAAGCATCGTGCTGAACCAGCTACTGATATCAGGTGTTTTATTTTTATATCTCAGTGTATTTTGATTGCTAATACACAAACACTTAATTATGATCACTACACAGGTAACCAAAATGATAACCACCACAGCAGTCAGTAAAGGTTTTTAAAAAGTTAAAGAAAATATAAGTCTCACTTCTAAAACCATTCTATACCATGGATTCGTCTAGCTATGCTTTTCTAATGATAAAGTTTCACTTAATTTATTATTTACAACTCAGGATTTAATAATGGTGTGAAGGTGACTAGATATAAGTGTGTAAAATAATAATAAGAAGAATAAGATTAAAAAAGAAAATTTAAAATCACAACTAGCGTGAGATTTTTTTTCTTTTACTATTTATAACGGGCACATTTGACATTAACTCCATATTAAATCTACTTGTTTTAGATGGGTTGTACCTGTCTGTCTCAAACAAACTTGATATAAAATCTAGGAGAGGTCAAAGGTTGTAATGCATGTTAGCAACAAATAGATAAAAATTAATCGTTTTTAATTGAGATACAGCTAAAGAATTTTCTGTTAAAAATTAATGAAAAACAAAAATAGATCAAATATAAATTGTATTATTTAAATCTGAATCACAGATATAAAAAATAAAGATAGTGAGAAGAAAAAAACATTAACAAGAAATATTTATATTAAACAGAATAATAATAATAATAATAATAATAATAATAATAATAATAATAACACTAATGATGATAATTATAATAATGGAAATAATAATTCATTAAATGAGATTTAACACTGTAAAATTCAAATGTAAATCACAAGATAAAGGTTTTATGCATAAAAGCAATAACACAAAACATACTGGATATATAGATCATTTTTAAATTATAAAACTTTTACATAAAGAGAATCACTGAAACAACATGGAGACAGATATGTTTGGATATTGGTAAGTTTATGGATTTTATGAGGACACCTACCATCATCTCCAAGCCATTTTGTGAAAATTAAGTAAATAAATAGGTTAGTGGAATGTAATGCTATATGCTAGTAGGTACATGTATAGAATGTTGGTTTTGAAAGGTTTTATTTAATTAACAACTAATTGTTGCTTTTTTTTTCTTTTTTTTTAATAGCTAAATATGAAATGTTATTGGCAGTAAATTATAATATAAGTTTGAAAAAATTTGTATTAATAAGCATAGTGATTATACAGTTAAAAAAAATATATATATATATATATATATAAACATATACACACACACTACACTTTTTTCTTTTTATTTTCTTTTTCAATTCTGTGAATTTTAGAAATACTGGTTTTCTCTTCTATTCTATTCTTCTAAGCAGAGTAAAAATATATTAAGAAATTTTAATTATCAGCTTAATATTAATACAACAGATTACGAAATTCTATTGTTTTAGTAAAGGAAATTAAGAATAATAATAATAATAATTAGAAAAACAATTACAGTATTATAAAAGTAATAATAGACAATGATGATAATAATGGTAAAAGTAATAATAGTATAGGTAATGATGTAATAATGGTATTAATAACAATAATTATTAATTAATTAATTAATTATGAAAATCATGCCATTAGACAGTGAGAGTTAGTAGTAAGTAAGACTAACATATTAATTGTATTCACAATTTTGTTACTATACTTGCACATAATGAGAGAAAAAACAAGAAAAAAGTAAAATTTCTATTTGTAAGTTAATTTGTACAGTAACTATTAATGAGGCTAGCTTTATCAATCATGTGATAGTTTTATCATTTGAAATGTTATTGCAGTATCCCGATCATATGTGTCAATATTCATACAATTAGTAATGAAATCTTGAATATTTAAAAATGTTATGATGTGTCTTGTTAATGACTCTATTTCATTCAGTCAGTCTGTCATAATCTCTCTCTCTCTCTCTCTCTCTCTCTCTCTCTCTCTCTCTCAGGAAAAAGTATATTCATCAAAATTACTTTGTTAGACATATTTTCATCAAATGGTCACAAAACACAGCACTAGATTTTAAAATGCTTTTAAAAACATAAATATGTTAAATAAATTTGGAATTCAATGGAAAATATATATAATTATTTTTCTATTGTTGTTGGAATTACAATGAAGATAAAATGAAATGATTAAATAAATAAAAATAACCTATAAAAATTATAACTGAGTTATAACTAAAACATATTATTCTTTTTGTATAATAATAATTATAAATCAGTGGTAATAATAAAAGTGATAAATTAATATGTATAATAATAATAATAATAATAATAATAATAACAATAATAATAATAATAATAATTCATGATGATGAGAATGATAAATGCTAATAAATTATAAATCAGTGGTAATAATAAAAGTGATAAATTAATATGTATAATAATATTAAAGAATAAATTAATTAATTGAATTTTGAAAACAGACTAAAATGGTCTACAAAGCTATGAAATGTTTTTTTTGCAATTACAGGTTCTAAGATCCCTTAGATGACTTTATATATAAAACATAATTATTTTCTTACTGGAATCATACTACACATTCACCCTGCTCAATACACATCACATGTTACATTACTTAAGTATGACATTAAATAACATACAATATTACACATATTTTTACTTTTTATTTATTTATATACTATTATTATTATAATAATTAGAAGCAGTAGTAGTAATATTAGAAGTAGTAGTACTAGTATGTATTTTAATCTGGTTTTAAAATCTTTTTTGTTATATTTATAAAATGAAACTGTTTAACATAATCTTATTATAAAAAAAATTATTGTGGTTATTTTATTTTATTTTATTTATTTTTTTATGTTTTTTTTTACTATAGACTCAGTCTTAGTATCAGTCAATTTCACCAATAGGAAAGAAATTGGTGAAAACAAATTTTGATTATGTTATTAAAACATTAAAATCTGCCTGCAAATAATCATGTCTGGTTTGTGCTGTGTCAGTCACAGGAAAGAAATTATGTGGATGATAAAGTTTTTATTTTATTTTAAAATTTAAAATTATAGAATTTTACACCACAAACTTTAAATACAGTGTTCTGAAAGTTCATAATGGACCCTTTCTAGGTCAAAAGTACAAAAGAGATTTTTTTTTTCTTTTAAAAAACAGGAAAAATATCTAAAAAAATGGATGACATACTGAATTTATGTGAAGAAATTATTAATATTTTTCAAGTGAAACCACATATTAAAATAATGTCAGACCAAATAATAAAAAATATTATGTTCTGAAAATAGCTCCATTTCAGCAAATTCTCTTATTTTACAAGAAACATTATTTATTGTACTTGTCATATATTATTGTTGTTCTTGCTGATGTTGTTGTTTATTATTTCTTTTTAAAATGAAATTTATGTATTTTCTGCACAGTAAACATTCCATCAATTCTTTTCATGGAAACAATTATCCATTTTAGTACTTCTTATCCTAACACTCTTTATTCTACACACAACTAACAACAGTCAAAAAACACAAAACAAAGTTCATCAAAGAGAAACATTCATTCACTCTCTCGTGCCCATCTTCATAACCAGCTTGCACTCGTATATAACAAATATGAGGGACAGAATGAGCAAATGATTAATGTACATGTAGAAGAGATTTTCATAAGTTAGTAGTAATATGGTACACAGATTTACAAAACCTCGAAGGCTATCGGTCTGGCGGTCTTTCAGAAACAAATAAATGTCTGCGTTCTCGACAGATGCGTTTATGAACTGGCCAGTCCCTTTGTTGACAAAATGTGCCACAGTACCTGCACGATTAGAAAGGAAAAACATTTAGATATTAGTCTATGTATACATATTAACTTATAATAATAATAATAATAATAATAATAATAATAATAATAATAATAATAATAATAATAATAATAAATAAAATAAAATAAAATAAAATAAAATAAAATAAAATAAAATAAAATAAAATAAAATAAAATAAAATAATTTTAAAATTTTAAATAGGACAGCTGAACCTGTTAGAAAGAAAAAACATTTAAACATATATATATATATATATATATATATATATATATATATATATATATATATATTAGTATGTATTTTAATTTCAAATAATGATAAATAAATAAATAAATAATTTGACTGGTACAAATATCACAGAAAGACTGAGTAACCGTATTTAGGACTAAATTATTTGCTGACTATAATATTAGGTAAAATGAAATTTGTATTTTTAAAGTAATTATTCTTAATATAAAATTTTCCCTGGGTAAAAACAGTCTTTTTTAAAAGTTCTGGATAGAAGGTGGTCAGCATGATGCTATCACTGTAGTGGTTGTAAAATGAAATCAATTCATTTTAAATTTTAAAAAAGTAATACACTAAACAACAGAGTAACACAATAGAGGCTAATTTTCAAAAGTGTGTTTCAATAAATTTCATTAAATAATAAAATAATTTAATTAAAGATAATATATGCTGCCAGTCAGTTGAAAATTATTGAACACATTCATCAGACAAGGAAAAAGACCGAAAAAAAAAAGAAAAGAAAAAAGATATCTACATCTTAATTATTGTAATAAAATCAATCATTTCACATTAACTTCAAAGACTGAGTAACTATATATATCCATCACAAACATGCATCAAACGAATTTAATAATAAATCCATAACTGATAATTATCAATATTGAAAACAAACTTTTTTTATTTTTTTTTTTAATTTAAATTTCTTTATTTTTTCTTTCACCTTTTAGGAAAATAGTTATCAGTTATTTCATATGTCTGTTAAAGAATGTAGTATATATTTCTTGTTCTTTTGTTCTATATTTATCATGGGATTCCCCAAATTGGAAATTTTTATACAATTTCTGAAAAAGAGGGTTTTATTTTTTTAATAATTCATGTGACACTGTTTTGTGTGGGGTTTTATGTTAAAACCTGTCTTTTTTTTTTTTTTTTTTTTTTTTTTTTTTTTTTTTCTCCTTCTTTTTCCGAACAAAAAAAAAATAAATGTGTTAAAAATATTCTGGAACAGAAACTAGTAGAGACAAGAAGGCGTCACCCAGGGACGTTAGTGTGGTTGTTAAATCTGACTGACTCTGTTTCTCAGTGTTCTAGACTCAAAAACATTTAACTGATTTTGCTACTGATTTTAGCACAGACAAGATGTCATCATGCACAGAAGTTAGAGTGGTTAAGAGTAGCAATATTCATATAGGAGATAAAAACACACAAAGTTTGATGATTATAGCCCAACCTGGCAGTAATGTGATAATACCAGGTAATACCAGTGTGCAGGTGATTAATGCCAATGATAATTCTCTGGACAACTGCCACAACAACGTTGTTACTGGTGCAGATCATCAAGAAGAAAAAACACAAACAGTTCCTGGTTTCTTAGACAAGAACAACCAGGAAATAAAAGCAAACAAAACTGTTACAGAAAGTGTGAAAATCAGTCGTCTTGGAGAGTGTAAAACAAGACACATTGAAAATTGTGCAGTTGTTGAAGGTAACACTGACGTAGATGATGACAGTGATAATGAAGCAGAAAATAATCCTTTCCATGATGAAAGCAACAACCTGATCAAGCCAGGTGACTGTGTAGACATATGTCTACAAGAAGAAGATAACTGGCTGGAATACATTTATCTCGGCATTTACACTGGCTACAAGACTTTAGTCCAGATTTGTTACAATGGAGGATGTGTGTCTACAAAACAGATAGACAACAAAAACTTTCTCTATCACAGAAATGTGATGTTTTCTAGTATGACTTCAAGCATGCCAAAAATAGTTGTGCAAAAAGCATTGGAGAAAATGGACAGAGACTACCAATATGGTGTTGACTTCATTAAAGATGTGATAGAGGAGTCTAAAGAGACAAGAAGAATGAAAAACAAGAATATTGTTAAACCGGGAGACTGTCTGGATGTCTGTCAGCGAGATTCAGCTGGATGGCTCTGTATACTATTCTCTTGCATTTACACAGGTGGTGACACCATTGTCTGCATAAGTTCACATGGTGGTGAAATAAAGAGAGAAACAATTGACAACTCAAAATTTTTATACTTTAAAAATGAGCATTGTTCTGAACAGTTTTGGAGTAAGAGTCAAAAAGTGGTTGAGAAGGCACTGTTGAAAGTGGGCACAACATATACTGATAGAAATGACTTTTTTAAGGACCTAGTGAAAGAATGAATGTATATGTATGACCTACTTTATATCAATTACTTAAAGTCTACAGATTCAAAGACTGTTTGAGAACTAGAGATAATGGTTAAAATACATATCTGTCTACTTGGTGCATTCATTAAACTGTTTCTTTGGTGATAAAAGAAACAGTCTAAGTATGTTATGCATACTTTCAAGTTATATTTTACATATTTATAATTTTAATGAGTTTTTTATATTTGTTTTATTATTTTCTGTCCTTAATCAAAAATGAATTATTATAACAAAAGTTTATTTATATTCTAATCATAATGCCATCACAAATAATGTGCTCTAAAATGTTTTTGGCATCTAATTCAAAACATTTTCAGTTTCATCACTGGTATTATAATTCCAGCTATGAAAAAGGTAAATGTTTTGTTGTTTTGTTTTACTGCCATACATTATGAACAACAATGGTCATTGAAAACAACAAAAATAACAATTTGTAGATGCCATTAGTGCCATTAGTAAACATACATGTACACACACAACATTCCACAGAATATCAATGTTGTTGGGAAGTGTTGTTTGTTATTGTTGCATTTTGTTCTCGCTTTCTTAAATGATAGTAACAAAAAATGCATGACTAGTTAGCAAAATGGTGCAGTTTTCACAAAATGTCTAACATGGGTTTTTTTTTTTTTGGTTTCTTATTTTTACTCTTTACAGGTAATAGCTGATTCCTGATAGCTATCACCTGTTTTATCACTGGTAAGAATTTTTATTGCAAGTGATTCTGTACTAAAAAGAATAGTTAATACCTTGAAGGTGACAGTTTATGAGAAATCATCATTCTACATTACTCTGGTAATAGTCAATTTCAGAAGCAATTATTTTGTATTCTTTGGCATCAGGCTGCAGTTGAAATATCATATACAAATGCTAAATGGCAATGTGAATATGATGTTTTAAGAACAAATGTTTCTGTACCCATCAACTGTCAATGATTTGAGAAATCATGCTATACAAAATAAATAAATCATTTAAATAAACTTTGACTTGTTTTATGAAATATGTTAATAAGTAGGACCATACTGGTCTAGTACATGTTCTAAACAATTTCAAGACTATGTTTCCTATTAGGACAAAAGGGGGATCAGAATTGTTGAGGGGTTTTTGTAGACCATTGCCACCAAAAAACATTCATATCTGCTGCATTAAAGCATCTAGCTGACAGCTCTAGGAGTGCAGCCAGGTTCTACTGTATGGGGGCAACTAAGCTCCTGAAGAAAAAAGTTACTATGGCATGTCCTCAGTAATTTTTATTCTTTAATGTTTATTTTTTTTATTTAAAATCAAAACAGAACTTTAAAAATGTTTGCAGTAAGCTCATAAATTTCAGAACATAATAAAAACATGTCTTGTCACAAATGCATCAGAGGTGATTGGACAGACAGTTCAAAACACTGGTAGACTGATCAGATAAAGTAATAAATCTAGAAAAGTGATAAAAATAAATAAATATATAATGAGATTCAACTGAACTAAAGAGTTACAAAATCTCCTTGAGGGTAGGGGCACAGTCACTCCTCTTGTTATGCCACTGGACCGCTCCTAATGAAAAGTTTATAATATCAGAACTGATATCCTAACAGTCTACAGTTTACTGAAATTCACCTGACTTCTTGACACTTTCCACATGTACTGAATTCACTCACCCAACTTATTTTCCACATATACTGAATTTACTCCTGTAACATCTTCACATTTTCCACATATACTGAATTTACTCATCTAACATCTTCACATTTTCCATATACACTGAATTCACTCATCTTCAAAATGTTCCATATACAATGAATTCACTCATCTTCATATATACTGAATTCACTCAACAAACTTCTTGGCACCTTCCATATATACTGAATTCACTCACCTGACTTCTTGGCACCTTCCACATATACTGAATTCACTCACCCAACTTCTTGACATCTTCCACATATACTGAATTCTCTCACCTGACTTCTTGACACCTTCCACATATACTGAATTCACTCACCTGACTTCTTGACATCTTCCACATATACTGAATTCTCTCATCTCTTTCTCCATGTTGGTGCATGGAGGATAATGGCATTCGTAAAACACACAGCTGTCTTCTGGAAAGAACAGATCAACCTCAGAACACGAATAACTGATACAAACACGTTTAACAGAGCTTCAAGACAAGTGTTAACATTACTGATTTTACTAGAAGATGACAATGAGCAACCCTTGTGGCTGTAATCTAATTAACAGCATAGAATCTTTTACATGTACCAGTGTGGTTTTTTTTAAAGGATATAGAGCATTCCATGAGTATTTTTTACAATAACAGAAAACTCAAAATGACTTAGGTAGTTGACAAAAATCATGGAAGAAGGAAAACATTTATATATATACCTGGAGGACAGAATTCCCATTATGAATTTATTCTGAGCTAAAAGGTTTTCACTAACTGTTTGATACATCTATTCTCAATTATTTTCATTTTAGTTTATTTGATTTTGATGCGATTTTGAGTTTATTAATTTAAATTAAAGAAAATAAAACATTTTATATGATATGATGTGATATATTATATAATAACATAAAACAAAACAATATGATATGATATGATATATTAAAGTTACCTTCTGTTTCCACAATTTCTCCATTTAAATTGTAGTATCGGTTACATATTGGTTCTGGAAAATGCTGAAAGTATAAAATTCATATTTAAAATCTATAATTTACATTCAATTTATAGACTCTTGGTAATAAGTACAAATGGCCCAAATATATATTAATTTATCACTGTTAACCAATCTTTGCTAATAACAAAGTAATAACTGAACAGTCTAGTTAATGATTGGCAGCTTAAAATGAATATAACATTACAACAATAATAACAGTAACAAAAATAGTTACAACAATAGTTTTAAAACTAAGTCCAATAAAATTCAGTCACCAAACTCTTCTAGTGGACAATATCAAAATTAGTTAGTAACCTCTTCTAGTGGACAGCATCAAAACTAATCCATTAGTACATTTTCTAGTGGACAGGGAAAAAGCCAGTCAGTCACTAACCTCTTCTAGTGGACAGATTCAAAACTAGACAATCATTAATCTCTTCCAGTTGACAGTATAAAAACTGGTCAGTAAGTAATGTCTTCTAGTTTTAAAACTAGTCCATTAGTAACCTCGTAGTGCAAAACTAATCAGCAACTATCCTCTTCTAGTTGACATATTGAAACTTGTGAGTCACTAACCTCTTATAGTGATCAGTAAAAAAAAAAAACTAGTCAATCTGTAACTGCTTATAGCAGACAGTATCAAAACTAGTCAGTCACTAACCTCTTCTGGTGGATGGTATCAAAACTAGCCAGTCACTAACCTCTTCTAGTGGATGGTATCAAAAACTAGTCAGTCACTAACCTCTTCTAGTGGATGGTATCAAAACTAGCCAGTCACTAACCTCTTCTAGTGGATGGTATCAAAACTAGTCAGTCACTAACCTCTTCTAGTGGATGGTATCAAAACTAGCCAGTCACTAACCTCTTCTAGTGGATGGTATCAAAACTAGTCAGTCACTAACCTCTTCTAGTGGATGGTATCAAAACTAGTCAGTCACTAACCTCTTCTAGTGGATGGTATCAAAAACTAGTCAGTCACTAACCTCTTCTAGTGGATCTCCCTGCAGCTGCTGCACAGTTATCCAGTACAGGCTCTGCTCTCTGTTCTTACTGGACGGCTCATCAGGCGGTGACATGGAACACTTCTGCGGAACCAGACAAAGATTTTCCATTCGGTTGTCCACTGTGACCCCGTTGCGGTGGACTACCTTCCAGCCTGGAGCTATTCCTCCTGAATGTCTCTCCCTGTTAAATGTGTTAAAGTCATAATACATCCTCCTTCAACATGCAGCATGCATTCTTCATGCAGGTGTAATAGTGTGGATGAATGGAAGAATGGATGAAAGGATGGATGGATGGATGGAGGAGTGATGATGAATTTATGGAAAAGCTGGATGGATCAACAGAGGAGGGATGGATTAATGGAAAAGATTGGTGGATATCTTGTATTTTGTGTTACTGTTGTGTGTTATATTTTGTGTCTTATGACTGGTATGTATGTATATGTTTTGTGTTATGTTGTCTATATCTTGTATATGAGTATTGTTGTGTCTGGTATTGTGTGTATGTATGGATATATGTGATGTGTTATCTGTGCTATGATATATTTTGTTTTGCTTGACGTGTACTGCATAGTGGGCATAATCTGTGTGTCTTGTTTGAGTGTTGTGTGTGCATTTTGTGTTGTGACCAGTGTAGTGTGTACATATGTGTTTGTATTATGTGGTGCCAGTTTGTGTGTTTAGTTTGACTGGTATGTGTGCAGTAATAAAAAAAAATATCTGAAGTTATACACATCTTATATGCACTGTAGTACTAGTACTGATATTACTGACCTAGAAAAATATGGTATGAAATAAAACAAATTTATCAGTTTGTTATCCCCACAGTACTCCTATCAAATCATTTATCCGGTCTCCAGAAAACCAGCTGTTTGTTTCCAGTTTTTTAAATTTATTTTTAAATTGACTACTTTTAAATCTGGCGCACTTTACCTCACCACTGCTCTGCAGTTGTTTTGCTCTCTGTGACATACACACTGAACAGTGCCAGTTTCAGTATAGCTGTGTTGAGATGATCCTCTCACAGTAAGTCACTATTATACATCTGTACAGGTGTACTGAATGACAGTAAATAACTCACTGGTTTTTTAATTATTTTGTTTATTTTCATATGATATAATTATACATGGTTCTGTAAGAACTGAACTTTAACCTTTAAATAAAATCCTTTTTTTTTCTTTTCTTTTTCATTTAATTTTTATATATGGTATTCTGTAAAGGTATTTTAAGAATTTTAATGGTGTAATAAAGATCAGACAGACCAATGCTTTGTTTTGCACTGTTTATTTTATCTTTTAAGTATGCGTTTAGTCTGTATGCAGAAATCCAGACCACCTTCGGTCCCAAGCTTGCCATATAAATGGCCCCAGTACCTGCAGTACTAGTACTGGTATTACTGACCTACAAAAGCTGGTATAAGAATAAAGAAAGTTACCAGTGAGTTGTAGTGTACTGGTAACAGCAGGAGCTGGCAGTATGTAGGCAGGGTGTGGTAAAACACAAACAGGTGAAAGACTTACACAGTTACAATAACACTGGCTTGTTCCCCAGTGTGTGCTGGATTCAAGTAAACAGGTGTCATACAATAGCTGAAATCTTTTACATTTACACGCATATATCAAACACCTGGAATAATATACCCATATATGTACACACACACACACACACGCATGCACACACACACATTCAAACATGTGTACAGAGGCAATCATACTGATATATCTATGTAGATTTTATTTCAGATATTAATGTAAATGTAGATCAAAATGTTGATGCTGATGTATGTGTAGATTTTGATGTTGATGTATATGTTGATGCCATTGTGGTTGTGAATGTCACTGTTGTTTCAAACTGTTCAGACATGCTGTATTGGTATTTCCAAAGAGTTTCTAACTTTGTGAGTTTCTAACTTTGTGAGAGTTTCTAACTTTGTGAGTTTCTAACTTTGTGAGTTTCTCACCAGAGCAGTTCGTGTAGATACTGGCCCGTGCTACGTCCTCGGTTGATGTCGTAAGCAAATGCGTAAATTTTAGCACCATTTCCATCCCTGTCTACTTCCACTCGTGCCTGAAATTATAAACATTATTTACAACTAAAAATATTTTACAATGCTACCATCATATCCCATAAAATGGTATTTAACATTATGTAAATATTTCAAAAAAATTGAAAAATATTCATGTAACAAAATAATGAATTATAAATTCATGTTTATAATCAAGAGAGAATGGCAAACAGAATATTTTTACAACCTTGCCTGAAATTATAAAAAAAGAGAGAGAGAGAGAGAGAGAGAGAGAGAGAGAGAGAGAGAGAGAGAGAGAGAGTTTGCTTAAATCAGGTATTGCAATCAATCATTTTGGAAATATTCTGAAATTTTTCCAAGCTAACTATACAAATTATATTAGAAAAAACAGATATGCTTTCATTTCAGTTCATGTCAATTTTAAACATAACAAAACAAAGTGTCTTATTTTCTGAAAACTGAAGCTAGATGTAATTTATAGTTCTGAATTGTTGTTTACATACACTGCAAATATAGATGAATATTGAAATTATAGTCAGTGGCACACTGTAATTATAATTAGTGTTAAGCAAACAAGGCTGATAGTATTTAACAAAGAAGACTTCTGAGTAATACTGGAGTTAATCAGTGAAATACCAGTCATATTACATCTAAGTGTGTTTGTGTGGTTGCGCATGCATGTGCATGTGCACAAAGTAAATAAATACTGGAATTACAATCAGTGATGTATAACTATAATTAGTATTAATTGTAATAAACATTTGTTTTCTTTTTAAAAAAGACTGGTAGTATTTAACAAATAAAATATACCTGTTCTATTACATTTGAACATATATACACATGCACATGCATGCACACACACATTCACAGAGTAATGGATACACAGGAGACACATATATTTTTTCAATTAAATTAAAATGAGAATTTACAGTATGTAAATAAACTAACTGATGACATTCTTTATTACCATTACTGACTGTATTATACAGATGAAGAAACCAAGAAAGAAAGACATTAATGACAAAAGAAAGACAGAACTAAGAAAAGGAAGAATGAAAAAGAAAAAACAAACTCCAAAAAGACAACAAAAAAATAAATGAAATAAAAAATAAATGAACAAAAAAAAAGAAGCTTGAAAGAATGAAAGAAAACAAGAAATAAGAGAAGCCAATGGAATAAGAAAAATGATGAATGAATGAAAGTTAAGAAAGAAAGAAAAAGAAAGCATAAAAAGAATGTAAGAACATGAAAGAATTAAAAGAAATATCTGCTGAATGAAAATTAAAAGATCTGTTGTTTACGTGTTTACATATGTTTATGTAAATGCAGGTATGTATGTTTATGTCTGTATTTATTTCCAAACATTTTAACACCACAACCCAGCTTGAAAATTAAAAAATAAACATGAACTATTTTATTTGATTTTATAGTAACAGAAACTGAAATAAAATTGAATTTTTTTAAATTATATAACTTAAAAAAAACTTAAAAACAAACACATATAATTATCTGAAAATGGCTGTCAAGAAATAATAAAATAAATAATATATAATTGTCTGTTACAAAACAGCATTCCTCAGTATGAATATCATGTCAAACAAGTATTGTTTTATTTTATAAATTATTATTATTATTATTATTATTATTATTACTTCTTTCCTTACTTTTTTTTAGTTATTATCTCCTCCATAAAATATTCACTGTTCTCCCCATGGTTAAAAAAACTTAACGAAAGCCATTACATACCACTGTGAAATACTGAGGTTATTTCACATCAACACAGTAACAGATAAACTTTAATTAGCTGTGAAATTAAACTTGACATTTCAAAGCTCACATGAATGTCAAACTTAATTTGATATAGAGCTTTGTAGAGACAACATTAAACTGGATTGATAATTATTATATATTTGTTTCTCAATGTATGTATATATATGTGTATGTTTATATATATATATACTGAGAAACAAATATATAATAATTATAAAATATACATATAACATGTAACATGTATGTGTGTGTGGGTTTGAATGGGGGTGTTGGGGTGTTATATAAAGCATTATAATTGTAAAATAATAGTATTAAGACAAAGTATTGGAACCATAAAGGTTTTATTAAGCTGAACTGATGATTATTTGTTCTTAAGTATAATAATGAACAAAATATAAATGTATGAATGTTTTACAGTATAAATATGTGGTTGTATTTCATATTGTAAAATAACTTTATCCATCTGAAGCATGTGAAACAAAATCATGAAAAGATTCATTTCTTTTTTATAACCAAATTACCACTATCAAATTTTGTACATTTCAAAGATTGGTTTTCTTCAAAACCATAATTATAAATAAATATTTTATAATCTCTAAAAAAATAAAAATGTTTTTTTCAGCATATTAAAAATATAAAGAAATGTTATACAACAACAACAACAAAAAAAAGAAAAAAAAGAAAAGATAATGGATGAATATTTAACGTCACAGATAAACATTTAAATTTAATTTAATTTAACAAATATTTTAAAAATCAACTTACTTCAAATGCAAACTGCTCCACAAGTGAAATATCACGCTCATCAAGAAGGGCATATTTTGTCTGCAACAAAAATAAATTAAAAATAATCATTTAAAATAAAAAAAATACTTTTATAACACAGTCCTATATATTAAAGTACATGTACCATAAACTGAATTTATTTTATTTTTTTCCATTCTCTGTCAAGTCTGGTGCAGATAATTTGAATTCAGGGGCAAAGTGTCAGACTGTCATATCATGATTGTTCATTTTAGCCTTCAGTGCGCAAATACTGAAGAAAATAACATGATTTCTTTTCTTTTTTTTTTTTTTCTGTCTTAAAAACATATATATCTGATTCATTACATGCTTCAGTTCAATACGGTCTCAGTATAACACAATATAATATAGTATAAAATAATCATAGCATATCATAGCAACTATAGGATAACATAATATATCAAAATATAATATATACATTTAACATAATAAATAGAAAATATAAAGTGTGTGTGTGTGTGTGTGTGTGTGTGTGAATGTGTGAATTTAATATTCTCCAGGGTAAAATTAAGGGGTCATCCTATGTACATTCACTTAACGAACCATAGTGTGATATATGGCATGATACAGGAGAGGAATGAACAAATGAATGTTTTACAACACTGTAAAACAGATCAGCTGTTGAGTGTGTGACTGAACAGGGCAGTATAGGATTGCACTGGATATAGTATACAAAACAACTTGCTTTATATACTTAATCATTTAAAATATAAATTAAAAACTAAATAAATCATCCACATATGAAATAATCTGGAATCAAAATTATATGTCTTATTATTTTATTGTTGTTGTTTTTGTTATTATTATTTTTTATTATTATTATTATTATTATTATATTTTATTATTATTGTTATTATTATTATTATCATCATCATAATTATTATCATCATCACTGATGAAAGGAAAGTTAGCCAAAGCTCTTCAAAAGTGTGTTCAAATTGAGATGAGAAGTGTATATATTTGTATATAAGTTGTATCAACAACCAACAGAAAACAAAATAACACAGAAGTCCTGTGTGTTATGGTTTGCACACACCAGATATTCTGTGTACTTATATCACAGAGACACTGACCAAGGGACCAGCTTCAACATTCACATTTTCACTAAGCTTGAGAAAACACCTCTAAGCAGTCAGTCTAATTTGCAGGTGTGAGGCTGACCACACAGACTGGACAGTGCATGGACAATACAGACTGTTAATTGAGCATACAGGGTATGCAGTTCTTATAAACAGAGCTGTCAGTTTAAATTTACACTGTTAGACATTACCAATTTGTCACCAGATACTGAGATTCAAAATGTAAATTATTTTCTATAGCCTGAATGTTGTAGTACTGTGAATGCATTTGAAGATAAACTAAAAACAAATGAATAGTCTAAAAAAAAAAAATAATAATAATAATAATAAAAAAAAATAATAAATAATAAAAAAAAATAATAATAATAATATAAAATAAAACAAAAACAAATAATAAAATAAAATAATATATATATATATATATATATATATATATTATAAAAATGTTCTATTTATTATTTTTAAGGGTGACCCACTGTAATTAATAACAAACAATACCAATTAAATACTGAGTTCAGCATGTAATTCCACTGAGTATGTTATTGAAATAAAAATATTATATTATTATTATCATACCATATTTATATAGCACCTGTTCCACTCTAAGTAAGTTCAAAGGTGCTTTATATGACATATATAAATTCTGAAAGGTGAACAAAATGGGTAACAGATGGTTGAATAAATCTGTGTAGAAATATCTAAATATTGCCTTGCAATCTCACTTTAAAATTTAAAAAAAGCTATCATCTATTGTCTCAACCCAATAATATTATTACAACAGATTTCATCACCATCACTGTACCTCTTCATACTGGAGATATGAGGTCATAGTGTACATGACAGACTGACAGCTGTTTTATCTAACACTGCTAAATGAACACTTTAGACCAAACATAGGTCCATCATATACACAACCAGAAAACAAATGGAGCCCAGATGTTTTTAAACTGTCCTCTGTTGCTGTTGTATTTCATTATTAATTAAGGTTGGACAGCAAAATAAATTAAACATACCGTATATACTTGTGTATAAGTCGAATTTTTGGGAGACTATATTAAGGTAATATTTTGGGGGTTGAATTATACATAGGTAATGCTTTTGTAGCTGTTGCTGAAGAGTCGCCATTTTGACTATTTTTTGCTACGGGATGCAGCTAAAATAATCGCGGTCTTTCAGCTTTTCAAAAATATAATTTTATCATATAAAAAATTTGGAAAAATTAAATAACAAAACCAAATATGAATGTAAAACATGATATTCTTCCATTTAATGACATAAAAATACATTTTAAAGCGAGAAAACCGTCAGTACGGTGTTATGCCCCAACGGCGTCTTGCAATGATCTAGGAATGCAGACTTCTCTGCCAAATTGCACTAAATATCGGTCCTAATTTCATAAACAAAACTCACTTGTGTAATTGTAAAGAATTTGGTGAAATAATATTGCAATCGTCATTAATATCCACTACCGACAAATCGAAAACAAACTAAATTTCTATAAATGTTCTGCAACAAAAATCAGTTCAACTTCTCACCATATTTGTTATTCTAGTCGGTTGCCAAGTGCGCGAAGCCTCGGCCAATTAGCGCGCTAGGAATAGGATCGGGGGCATGTCTTGTAGCAGAGTTTCGATAGAAAAAAATATTGCTGAGGTTCCGAAATTATCTTACTTTGAATTGCACGTGCAAGTTACAGCTCGTGCAAGTTATGTTACAGTAGGCATACAATGTAGGCCTTCATGGCACTGCCACACTGGTCTAAAAATAGTGACGGTGCCTGGAATCTACAGGCGACTTATACACAAGTAATACCTAAAATGACGCAATTTTTGGTCTTAAAATACACATTGACTTATATATAAGGTCGCCTTGTACACAAGTATATACGGTATCTTGGGTCTGTAAAGAATATACGGAGGCCATTTGTCATTGAAGGTTATTACTCCTTTCAGCAGTGTTTGTAGTGACTGCAGCCCAATGATTACAGCATATGCGTTAACAACTGACTGATCATCCCACTTGGTGTACTTTTTACAGTGTAAAGAGACTGGTTTATCTTTTTTTTTTCCTGTCTCCTGGAAAGGTCAAGATTTAGCTTATGATGAAAACCATGGATGTTTAAATAAACTTACATTATTTCATCCTATACAGTGACATGCAGAGGTCTGGTGATGCCCAGGGCCAATTCCTTGATTATATGCCCCAAAGACTCAAGTATAAGGTTTAGTATTGAGATATATTATGAGAAAGGAAGGTATTTTGAATATGTAAACACAGATGAAACATAACACAAACACTTCCTTTGATTTAAATATAAATTCTGTAAGTTCTTTTCTCTGTCTGAATGCCCCACATCTGGATACCCAGGCTCACTGCTCCTTCAGCACCCCCCCCTCTGCATGCCACTGATCCTATATTATGTTCATAACCTGAAACTCTACCTGTTACTACTAAAACCGTTGCAAATCTACTGACTACATTATTTTAGCAACAATAAACTATCCATTTCAAATCACCTGATTGATGAAACTACATCCCTTTCAATTTTCCTGGAAAGTGGTAATTAGGGCTGAAGAAGCTAATATTTCCATTTTTAGAATGATTGGACCAGTGGTTTCCAAGGCAGAGACAGCCCTCTCAGTTCTTGAAATTTTGAGAAAAATGGGTGTGACACAGTTATTTTAGATGATTTGACACAGAATTCTTACAGCAAAGACCCTGACTCAGTTCCTCTAAGTGGAAATACGTAAACTGTTACACTATTAATTTTTATCATTACACATCAGAATTAGACATAATAAAAGAAGCTTTACACTTCTGGTTACTACATCATCACTGTTTTATATATTCCATGTTATGTTTGTATGTATGTATGTATGTATGTATGTATGTAGATAGGCGTGTATGCATGTATGTACATGTGTGTGTCTGTGTGTGTGTGTGTGTGTGTGTGTGTGTGTGTGTGTGCGTGTAAAGCTCATACTGAGTGGATACTGTTCTATACAAAGTCTGCTGAAAACAACAGTATTATCAAATCTTTCAGCTGGTTATCATCAAAAGCTGCAGTCAGTGATGTCTTGTTTGGTAAAGATGCATGGTTGAAAGATAACAGAGACAATTTAAATTACACCACTGGCTTTTGTGATGTTGCAAAACTCCAAACAACAGCTACCACAACATTCACTTCAGCTTGAAAAGTAAACAGTACTGAACAATTAGTATCACTGTAACTAAACAATTGGATTAGGTGTGATATATAAACAATGATCAGTGGTATAATAAGTAAACAGTAAGAAGTGGTGTAATATGTAAACAGTGTATTGATATGTAATAAAGAAGCAGTATACAGTGGTATAATAAGTAAACAGTATGAAATGGTAAAACTAAGGAAACAGTATGCAGTGGTATAATAAGTAAACAGCGAGCAGTGATGTAATAAGTAAACAGTGAGCAGTGGTATAATAAGTAAACAGCGAGCTGTGATGTAATAAGTAAACAGTGAGCAGTGGTTTAATAAGTAAACAGCAAGCAGTGGTATAATAAGTAAACAGTGAGCAGTGGTGTAATAAGTAAACAGTGAGCAGTGGTGTAATAAGTAAACAGTGAGCAGTGGTGTAATAAGTAAACAGTGAGCAGTGGTGTAATAAGTAAACAGTATGCAATGATGTAATAAGTAAACAGTATGGTGTGGTGTAATAAGAAAACAGCAAGCAATGTTTAATAAGTAAACAGTGAGCAGTGATATAATAAGTAAACAGTACGGAGTGGTATAATAAGTAAACAGTATGCAATGGTGTAATAAGTAAAAAGTATGGTGTGGTGTAATAAGAAAACAGTGAGCAGTGGTGTAATGAGTGAACAGTGAACAGTGATATAATAAGCAAACAGTGAGCAGTGGTGTAATAAGTAAACAGTGAGCTGTGGTATAATAAGTAAACAGCAAGCAGTTGTGTAATGAGTGAACAGTGAGCAGTGATATAATAAGTAAACAGTATGGTGTGGTGTAATAAGAAAACAGTGAGCAGTGGTGTTATGAGTGAACAGTGAGCAGTGGTGTAATGAGTGAACAGTGATATAATAAGTAAACAGTGAGCAGTGGTGTAATAAGTAAACAGTGAGTAGTGGTGTAATAAGCAAACAGTGAGCAGTGGTATAATAAGTAAAAACTGAGCAGTGGTGTAATAAGTAAACAGTGAGTAGTGGTGTAATAAGCAAACAGCGAGCTGTGGTGTAATAAGTAAACAGTGAGTAGTGGTGTAATAAGCAAACAGCGAGCTGTGGTATAATAAGTGAATAATAATATTTACTGTTAAAATAAATAAAGAAAAACAAAACAAAAAAGAATAGCACAGTGTTCTTAAGCATCATTAAAAAACATTATCTGCTCTCGTCTTCATTTCTCTAGACTGGTAACTTTTCATCAGTTTCACCTGCACTGCACTCATCCATCAAAACATAATTGTTGTTTTTCTCCATCTGTCTACACCCACTCACTCACTTCCACTTGGCTTTTACTGAATCCAGCATCAGATATTAAATAATTTCTCAGTAAGCATGGTCATTCTGTCTCTGGGTTGAATGTGTATGTATATGTATGTGCATATGTGTGTGTACATGTGATATACTACACTACACTACACTACACTACACTAACTTTACATAATAAATATTATAAATATGCTTTGGGGAAATGGGTGGGATGGGAAAAAGTTAAATAGGTATGCCAAGGAGGATAGATCCAGTGACAAAGTATGCCTGAAGACTGAACTCTGAAAGTTTAGATGAGAGAATCATCTTCAAGTTCAAGGGATGTGAAGATGGTAATATTTTTTGAGAGAAAACAAAACTGTATTAATAACTGTGCATTTTTGTTTATTTCTACAGAGAATAAATGAATGAATGAACCACACACACAGACTGTAAAATGAAAATATGCAGTCCAAACTGAGTTGGACTCTGATGATATGAGAATGCAGTACCTGTATTTTGTTAATTATGTAAACAGTCAATACACAATATATGTCACAGGTGTGAGTGGGTCAGTATACTGCAAGTTGTAACAATGTGATTATTTATTTATATATATATATACATATATACATACACACACACACACACACACACACTGCTTACATATATATATGTGTATGTGTATATACACATATACACATATGTATGTGTGTGTGTATATAAATATATATACATGTGTGTGTGTGTGTGTGTATATATATATATATATTGTGTGTGTCTGCATATATATATGGGTCATTCCGTGTCAAATCACCCAATGGTTTAAACCCGACCGTCTCAGATTTTTATGAAACTTGGTATACTTGTTTCACAGCACCAAATCTGAAATATTAGCCCAATCAGACCAGTGGTGTGGGAGATACAGCCCACGGAATTTTGAGATTTTTGCCAAAAATGGGCGTGACCACCAACCTTAGAACCCTCATATCTCAGGAACTACTGGGCCAATCTTCATAAAATTGGTATTGTTAGAAAGGCAAAATGACAAGGATACCAAATCTGCCATTTTTGTTTAGTTTGGAAAATACTGGAGTACCTTGACCTTTTGACCTTTGTATCAATCATCCATGCAGGTATGCATTTTTTTAAATCTCTATTATGGCTAAACAAAAAATATTATACCCAGGAAACTTTTATATGTGAACTTTATGCATACATGTAGGCCTACAATGTCTTACTCGATGATCAAGAAAGATGGTGATCCCTAGCATCCAGAGTTGATCATTCAAGTTTTAGTTAATCAGATGTTAATGGCTGAAAATGTGTTATTTTCATGTATGTGCATTTTTTAAATCTATATTGTGGCTAAACAAAACATATTACACCCAGGAAACTTTTATATGTTTTAGTTAACATGTGGGAGATTAAATTTCAATAAAGGTCATCTCAAGATCACGTGATCTACACGGTCAATTTCAAGGTCATAGCAAAGGTCAAAAGGTCAAGGTACTCCAATATTTTCCAAACTAAACAAAAATGGCAGATTTGGTATCCTTGTCATTTTGCCTTTCTAACAATACCAATTTTATGAAGATTGGCCCAGTAGTTCCTGAGATATAAGGATTCTAAGGTTGGTGGTCACACCCATTTTTGGCAAAAATCTCAAAATTCCGTGGGCCATATCTCCCACGCCACTGGTCTGATTGGGCTGATATTTCAGATTTGGTGCTGTGGGATCCCAGTCAACAAATATACCAAGTTTTATAAAAATCTGAGACGGTTGGGTTTAAATTTCTTTTTTGGGGGGGGTGATTTGTCACGGAATGACCCATATATATATATATATATGTACACATATAAATGTATTTATGTGTGTATATTATATCTGTGTGTGTTTGTGGATCTGTGTATATATGTATGTATTATGTGTGTATGTATGTGTATCTATTTATCTATCTATTTATATATATATATATATATATATATACACTCAAACACACATATACATAACAGCTTACTGCATATGTTTAAATAAAAGTACACCTCAACAGAAACATCAGTGTAGGACAACAAATGATAACATTCACGTGTGTTTGTATCTAGGTATTACAACAATGTATCTGTATATACCACTATACTATTTCTGGCAAATCAAATATTTCATGGAGTAGTGTATTCAGGAGGTCTTTTTTAGCCTAGAAGACTACTTAAATTATTATAACCATAATAAAATATTATTATTATTATTATTATTATTATCAGCCTTACAGTAAAACTTGACAAATACAGACAAAAGGAGTGAGAAAAACATATATACAAAGAGAGAAAGATACAAAAATAAGGACTTAAGAGAGAGAGAGAGAGAGAGAGAGAGAGAGAGAGAGAGAGAGAGAGAGAGAGAGAGAGAGAACAAATATTCTGATCAAGTGAAAAAATAAAACATATATCAGACCCTGGGAAATATCAAACTTCTATTGTACTTGAAAGAAAGAGAATTCTGCATGTACAGGAAAGTTCAAACCAGTTACTTTTAATTTCACACTTTTCAGTTTCTATGTACCAAAGCCAGACCATGTTGTTATTATGCTAGAACAATTAATTTTACTTTTTAATCTTAATCATTGTTTATTTAATACTGCTCACTTTTCAAAACGGAGTGAATATTATGCTACGTTATTTCTATTTTATTTTTGTTTCAGAGAAAATTAAACTTCATTTTACTTCTAACTCAGTACATTAGATAATCTCTCTGGACAGACAGACAAACAGAAATTATTACTGTTACCAGTCTGACAGCATCGAAGAGAGCCAAGCCAAAATCCTATCATTCCTTCAGACTTCATCAGTACGTTCATGTACTGTAACCTTTTGATGTGAGTGGTTTGATAAAGGGCAGGGCTATACAACACAAGTACAATACATGTGAAACACATTTCTTTGGTATATCTAGATTGGTGAGGGTTTAAAAACAGCCAGTGTGTATGGTCTGAATTCAGTACATGTGGTATAAATATTCTTTATACATTCGCATGGCTACATTAACAGCAGAAAACATTAAAGAAATGAGGTCCATGTGGTGCTGTGTGTATGTACATGGTGTGAGAGGTGTGTGTGTGTGTGTGTGCGTGTATATGTAATAGACAAAAAAGAAATAGAATAAAAAAATAAAGAAAGAATTAATAAAATGTACAGTATATTTAAAATCAGTGTTCTGGTGTGTCCAAACCACTAATAACAGTAAATTCTGTCTGCATCACCTGTATGGGTGTGACAACTTGTTAATAAGTAAAAGCAGCTGCAGGTGAAAACTGGTCAAAACAGCACAAACCATCTGATTCTGAAAACAATGCCTAATGATAAAGGTTTCCAAACATGGCTGAATCCGTTGAATCTAATAATCTACAATGTAGTAGTTAATGCCAACATTTGCCGTACTGAGGATTGAAAATCTTTGATTCATTCAGAGAAGAAGATTAAGGTTGATGCAGAAGTAACAGGTTGTTGTGGTGGTTTTAAAAATGTGGATTGAAACCTTTGATTCATAGGTTATTGTTGTAACTTTCAAAATATAGATTTTAACCTTTGACTCATAAGTTATCATTGTGGTTTTTAAACTGTAGATTGAAATCTTTGAGTCATATTATTTATTATAATGTTAACATCTTGAGGCCATGCAAGATAGTACTAGCAATAATAATAATGAAATGAAAAACTGAATTAAGAGTAATTACAGGAAACTTTTAATGGAAAATTACCATTGTTGGAAATAACTATTTTTAGATCACGCTACCACCCATTATTCTAATTTTAAATAATTAATAACATAAAAGAATGAAGGGTATAATTATATAACAGTCATACACGATAATGCCATGAACAATGCTAATTTAATAGAATAATATTTATAATTTGTTTTAACAATTACTGTCTTTGTAGTACAAAACCGTACATTGTTACCACAATGTTTTAATCGATAACGAATGGAGGAAATATTAACCGAAACTGTCCATATCAGTAACACATAGATTAACAATGTTCATCTGTGTAATACAATGTACTGAATATTATCAAACCTACAGCATATAATAAAGAAAAGAAAAATTCATTTTAACGAAACTAGATAATCAAATAAAGACAAATTGCGGATAGAGAGATAAAAAAAAAAAACACCTAGCAGTAAAACGCTCGTTTCCAAAGAACCCACACCGTTACCCATTCACCCACAAATCCCAATCTTAATAGCGAATCTGTAACAGTTTACAGTAACAATATCGGTGAACGTTATCTGAATTTTCCGTCACAATCATGTTCGCTAGGAATCCGAGCGAGGTTTGGTATCACCAAAAATGTGGGTCACCATAACTGCTGATATAAACCCATTACTTTACAATACACATATACAATCATATCTATCTAGCAGTGGTAAATTAACCGCTTATTAACCCAGTACTCGTGCATTTCATAGCGATAATCCCCACCCGCGAACGGTAACTCTTTGTTTCGTTTGTCAAGACACACAGTTGCTCTAATCATGGTGGTTGAATATTTATTAAGATCCAGCGCGAATCGATAATAAGCCGACTTTTATTTTAGCGAATTTTACACAATTCTCAAACGTTTCTCACCTTTCCCGCTGCTCTTCCTAGTCGTACGATACCTAATTTAAATCCCGACATGGATTCCCTGTTCGAAATAAATAAATATCAACGCCAAAACAACAACAAGGAAAACCTGCCGTTTGAAGTACTGGCTTTTGTTGTCTCTCTTCTCCCTATACACGTGGGAATGAGGCGAAGCGTCCACCAATCAGAACGGAGAAGATTCTCATTTCCGCAAAAGGTTAAAGGTTATATTTACATTTTGCTATAACGCTGGATTAAGATATCGTTTATGTAACAAGTAACTGGTCTTTCCGAAGAGTAGCCTACATGATAACTTAATTTTTACTGCCTAAATTTAAACCAAAGTTGTTAATATCATAGAAATTATTGTTTGAATGAGAGACAAAAAATATAATAGTAATTAATCATTAATAATGTTGTTTCGTTGATAATTATCATTATAATTATGATTGTTGTTGTTGTTATCATCATCATCATCAGCGTCATTACCTCTTTGTGTTTTGTTATTGATTTTTAAGAAAAACATTTTTGTATGAATTAATTGATTTATTTTATTTTGATCTGTTTGTGTCTCTGTATATTATTATATCATATTTTCTCTTTCTTTCTTATATTAATTTTTAAGAAAAATTATATTTGTTTGAATTAATTGATTTATTTGATTCGATTTTTTTTTTTGCACACACACACACACATATGTATCGTCGTCGCCATAACCATCATGATCGTTATTACTATTATTATTATTATTTATTTATTTATTTTTATTTTTATTTTTGTTACTTACTCTCTTTTTTTTTTTTTTTTTTTTTTTCTTTGCTTATTTATTAGTATGTTTTAACTTGCTATTTTTCTGCGCTGTTCTGTATCGCTTGCACATGTTTGATGTAAAATGAACCTGTGGATATTAAATAATGTTTCTCGTAAAACTACTAGATTTTTATTATTATTATTATTATTACGTACACATGTAAAGCGTGAAAACAGGTATATTATGATAAAGAACTACAATTATCACCTTTCATCGCGAAACAGATGTGAACCAACAGAGTAACAGTGACAGCCGAGGGGCGGATCCAGGCGTGTTTGTAAGGGGAGGAGGGCTAAATCGATAGATTTTGTAAAGAAAAAATCTGTAAAAGAAAATCATTACATTTATCTGTAGAATCGGCTGATGTTAATTAATATTTATTATGACTGTTACTGTTGTTTTTCTTTATTTGTTTATTTAATAATAATAATAATAATTGTATATCTTATTATTATCACTATTATCGTCATCATTTACTTAGTTATAATGTTTCATAACAAATTACGCGATTGCAAATGAAAATCAATCATTAGTAATAATAAAATTTCAACATTTTATCATAATAATTTCGTTGCAAACGAATGCTTTTAAAATAAAAATTGTAAGAAAAACAAATTAATTTATTATCAAACACTGCATTTTTTCGCTATTTTTAGTTTTTATATATATATAAAGTTGAACTAATAATAATAATAAAATTTAAAATATTTTATTTTATATTAATATCTTGTTTTGGGTTTTTTTTTTTTTTTTTTTTAATTTACGCTATCTAAAAATAGCCTATCTGACATTTGAATCGAACGTCTCCGACCTGCTCTGGTAATTTCGGAGCAACTTTACGATCCCAGTCTTTATAGGACGTCCTCAAATACCTTGGTATCGACAGATGGGTCTGGGTATCAAACCAGACCCTAGACCGTCTCGTAACCATTAAGACCACCCCCTGAAACCGCCATTGGTGAGTTACAGGATAAAAGCAGCACCTGTCACCGTGGTGTAGTTAACTGAATGTTGTGGCTAAGTAGACAGATGACACAAACTCGTCGTTATAGTTATTCAGTCAGCAAACAGTGTCATCGGCTGCACTAATGAGTTTTGTGTGTGTGTGTGTAGATATCTAACGTTCAGATATATAATTAGTATGGACATTTTCTCTTTGTTGTATTGTTATTTACTTACATAATGTTGTAGGTACAGTTTTTTTATTATTATTATTATTATTATTATTATTATTATTATTATTATATTATTCATTTCTCTTTATTGTTTTATTTATGAATTATAACACTGTAGATATTATTATTATTATTCACTTCTCTTTGTTGTTTTATTTATGAAATATAACATTGTAGATATTATTATTATTGTTGTTGATGTTTCTATTATTAGTATTATTATGATATATAAAGTTGTATGGATTATTATTATTATATTTTATTACTGTTATTGTTGTCATTGTTGTTGTTGTTGTTACTACTTCTACTGCTACTGTTCTATTATTATTATTATTATTATTATTATTATCAGAGAATGAATGAGAGAGAGAGAGAGAGAGAGAGAGAGAGAGAGAGAGAGAGAGAGATGATAATAAAATTAACAACATGAACAGTAACAGTGTCAAAAACATCAATAAATCACTACAGTATTAACAATAATAATAAACATAGAACACACATACACCTCCACTCATTTATATGAAAAAAAAAAAGAAGAAATAAAATAGTTAGTCCTCACAAAAACATCTGTGTTTCTTCTTTATTAACCTCTCCTGTTTGTTTAAGAATAAAAATATAAAAATGCATCATTGAATAATCTCAGTCTGATCTTGTACAAGTTACTGTATTCTGAAATGTGATATATAACATGATTCTACAAGTCTTAATCTGTAGATATGTGAAACAAATAGTTTAAATAAGCCAATCTCCATTGTCCCTACAAAATGTGTTTGTATTATGCCAATAATATCTGAAGTAAGACTACTACAACTGGTTAAAGAGAGAATGGAAAAGGGTCATTCCGTGTCAAATCACCCAATGGTTTAAACCCGACCGTCTCAGATTTTTATAAAACTTGGTATACTTGTTGACTGGGATCCCACAGCACCAAATCTGAAATTTTAGCTCAATCAGACCAGTGGTGTGGGAGATACGGCCCACCGAATTTTGAGATTTTTGCCAAAAATGGGTGTGACCACCAACCTTAGAACCCTCATATCTCAGGAACTACTGGGCCAATCTTCATAAAATTGGTATTGTTAGAAAGGCAAAATGACAAGGATTCCAAATCTGCCATTTTTGTTTAGTTTGGAAAATATTGGAGTACCTTGACCTTTTGACCTTTGCTATGACCTTGAAATTGACCGTGTGGATCACGTGATCTTGAGATGACCTTTATTGATATTTAATCTCCCACATGTTAACTAAAACATATAAAAGTTTCCTGGGTGTAATATTTTTTGTTTAGCCACAATATAGATTTAAAAAATGTACATACATGAAAATAACACCTTTTCAGCCATTAACATCTGATCCTGAATGATCAATTCTGGATGCTAGGGATCACCATCTTTCTTGATCATCGAGTAAGACATTGTAGGCCTACATGTATGCATAAAGTTCACATAAATTTGAGAGAACTAGGTGTTTCTGATGCTTAACCTTCTCACCATGTTTGTTTCAAATGCTCACTGTATCCTTCATTCCCAGACACATTCTACTGTTCTCATCACTTTCATAAAATTGGATTATTTCCTCCTTCAATTCATTGTGGTTTCAATGGTAAAGGGTGACAAAATCAAGATTTGCACACGCTCAGGGTAGGATTCAGACATTAAGATGTCATTTTAATGTTACTGTAGCTGATGCTAGTCTTTTTCTGTCCTTTCATTCATTCACTGGAATGTGCTAGAGAATGGAGTTTGACAGGAGTTTTGCCTAAACTCGACAGAATAGAATTCAAATCAAAGTCCTTTTCTGGGGAAACAACAACCAGCAGTTTGTCTGGCAAGTTATCACCAAATTCTCCCATTGTAATACCACCCATACCAAAGCCATCCTCTGCAGGACCTTTGATTTCTGAAGGGTAATCAGACAGTCACAGCACAACTTGTCTCCTGGCACTAGTGTCTTTGGAGGATTTACTAAGCATTTGTAAGTGCCCATGCTAACAATTCTTGCTCAGGGTGGCGATTAAGGGGATCACAGCAGTTTTTCTGCAATGTTGAAAATTTGATGAAAAGTTCTTGTTCATGATACTCTTGATGTCCCGTGTTTTGATCCCACTTCAAAGAGTGAGGAGTTTGACTTCCTCAGTTTTCCAACTCCTTTTTAATATGATGGTGTTGATAACACACATTTTCAGGAGAGTTAAAGCTGCAGTTAGCCCTGGAAGAAATAAGGATTTTCAGTATTGGCCTGCACCTTCAATTCAATAGAACAAAGTCAGTGCTTTCCTAAATATATAAGGGTTCTAAGGTTGGTGGTCACACCCATTTTTGGCAAAAATCTCAAAATTCGGTGGGCCATATCTCCCACACCACTGGTCTGATTGAGCTAAAATTTCAGATTTGGTGCTGTGGGATCCCAGTCAACAAGTATACCAAGTTTTATAAAAATCTGAGACGGTCGGGTTTAAATTTCTTTTTTTTTTGGGTGATTTGACACGGAATGACCCCAAAACAGTATATTACAAAATGACCCAGAAACTGTAACTCTGTGGTATGTAGTGTAGGTCTGTAGCTGTAGTTAAATGTTGTTAGCACCTGACCATGTTATTAACTTACTCTATGTAAAGAAAGCATGCATTTCAGGATTTTATGTTTATAATGGAATGCATAATTATCTTTAGCCATAAGGTAAAATATTTTTACATTTATGTTTTGTTTTTGTTTTGTTTTTGTTTTTTTATGTTATAATAATAATTTATATTTTAATACACAAATGGGAAATAAAAAATAATAATAATAATAATGAATGCATTGATATAGTTATTGATTTATTTCCTTAAATATTTATATTTATTTATTTATTTATTTATATTTTTTTTATTTTATTTTACTTATTTATTAATTATTCCCTCAATAATGACATATACAGATATGGCATATTTTTATTTTAAAATATCATTTTTAAAAAAAAACCAATATAACAACACTACTTTTATATGAAACAGATTTTATTATAATAAAAAAAAAAAAAAAAAAAAATTGATGGAAGACAAATTGAAAACATATTAGGAGTACTCTCCCTTTATCCATGTGGTTAACGTGTTCCTGTGGCAGAGCAAGTAAACTGTAACCTGTTATGGATAAATGAGTCACAAGTCAAATGAACTGATTTTGAGTAATTGATATTAGAAACTACTATATCTCTGCTTAAGTTCCATACACCATTGAACAGAATAATTCATGTAGATACCAAATATAGACATTCCTCAAATTTAAGTTTTGCCTCATGTGTCTCCTTTAGCCAGAGTGGCTTCCAATTACTCAATAACAGTTCATGTGACATGCCTTTCCTTTAGGTGTAGCAAGTCAGAATTATCTAGTAAGCTTCTGTAAACTTCCAAATTATTATTTTATTTGGTTTGAGCAACCCACCTTCACTATAAAACATTTGAATACAAGCCATTTAAACCTTCAAACTATGACATGACTGTATACTTGGCAGATATCTTTCATTTTTTCTGACAATAACCAGAAGGAACTTCACAGCAAATTATACAATGATGTCACAACTACAGAAAAATTACAGCATTTTATTAACTAACACTGGAGAGCAAAAAAAAACCACTAATTTTTATTTTGTTATTAACTTGGAATGAATGACAAAAAACAAAGAAAAATAATACTTTGAAAACATGTAGAATATATTTAGAAACAATTTTATAATTAATCTTGAAGTTGACATATATCAGCTCAGTTTTTGATAAACACGTAATTGACTCCCATAATATTTATGAATCCTGTACACAGTATATTCTGTTGTAAACTTAGAGTATTATTCAAAGCCAAGTGTCAGAAAAATTTGAGCATGTCTCAGAAAAATTCACTCTCATCATATGTTATAATGTCTCTTTTTTCTTTATGTCCTGAACCCTTCTGGGAATTATTAGCAGCTGAAAATAATAATAATAATAATAATAATAATAAGAAGAAGAAGAAGAAGAAGAAGAAGAAGAACAATAAGAACAATAACATTTATTGTCATCATCATCATAATCATAATTATAATAATAATGAAATAATAACAATCATAATAATATCTACGATACAATTAAAAAAAAAAAAAGATTTAGGATTAAACAACAATTTAAATAAACATATTAAATATTAAAGTTACTTTTATATACTTTACTTGTATTATGTGATTTAGATATTGCTTAATTCAGCTAGGCACTAAAAGCTGTATTAACGTATTAAAGTACAGACCTATGGATGACCAGCCTGCTGAAGATGGATCCTGGACCAACTCTATAGTAGGTTGTCGTCTAGCCATTGAGACCTCTAGTTGAATATTGTCTATCATGCTCCCATTCATCTGAGAAATACCAACAAATAAATAAATAAACAAATAAAACCATTAAATATATAAATAAATAATTAAATAAATAAATAACAAATACATCTAAAAATGTTACATTCTAATCATACAGATACAAATTCATTAAAATACACATTGTACCTCTGTAATTGCCTGTTCAGCCGACTCCATCTTCTCAAAAGATACAAAACCACATCTGTGAAATCAAAAATATTAGGAACAAATCAGAATGTAATTAATGAGGAAAAAACAAATAAACACACTGTCTGCGGTCATGGAAATTTGTAATGGTAAGAAAATGTATAAGATAATTAACTCAATTTACCCTTTGAATCCTTCATTAATCTTTCTATTCAATAAATATAAATGGTATTTAATTCAATTTGTCTCTAAGTAATATTCAATAATTCTTTCTTTTAAAACTCAGTTAATTTGGGTGTACTTTGTCTCTCTCATGTAATATTGTGTAAATGCATAAAAGAAGTTAATTCACTTTGTTGCTCCATACAGCTATTTTGAGTAAACATGAGATACTTAATTCAGTTTAACCTCTGTCATTCTCCACGAAGGGATTCAGTAAACATATGAGATAATTAACTCAATTTACCCTCGGTATCTCTCTCTCTAATAATGTGTAAACATGAAATAATTAACTCAATTTACCCTCGGTATCTCTCTCTCTCCATAGTAATAATGTGTAAACGTGAAATAATTAATTCAATTTACCCTTTGTCCGTCTCTCTCTCTCTCCATAGTAATATTGAGTAAACACCAGGTAACTGATTCAATTTACCCTTTGTCATTCAGCATAACAGTGTTCAGTAAACATATATGAAAGTTAATTCAATTTACCCTTTGTCTCTTTCCATAGTAATATTGAGGATGATACCAAAGTTGGAGGCAGCTTTTCTAAGAATTTCCTCAGTAAGGCGATGGCCTCTCACAAAGATTGTGTTCCCTTTCTTAGGCGCCTCCCTTCTATCTGGGTGGTCTCTGCGGTCCTCATGGTCCCGGTCATGTCCTTGTGGAGAACAGAACACATAGCTTATTGATAATAAGGATTTATAAAGGGCAGGAGTTAAAAAATTAAATTTTTTAAAAACTGATGTTATAAGTACTGATATTAGTATTAAAATATTACAGCTATAAGAATATTTGAATTAAAATAAATATATTAACTGGAAAGTAGAAATGTTAATATTAAAATATTAATATTATGAGATTATTGGAATTATAATTAGTATATTAAGATTAAAAAAACAAAAACTGGAGTTAATGTGAATCTTTTGAAACCATTCTTAAAAGTATTGAATTTAATATTAAAATATTAAGATTTTATGAATTTCTGAGAATTATTAAAAGTACTGAAGTTAATATTAAAATAGTAAGAGCTCAAATAAATTAACATCAGTTTTACTTTATTTTCAAAATGTATCTTTTAGATTTGAAGACAAATAGAAAATGCCTATCAGACTGAGTTAAGAAGAAGGAACAATTTTTTTTTTTTTTTAAATAAATAAATAAAAAAAAAAAAAAAATAAAAATTGTAATAATAATAATCTTTAATTTGAAAATAAAAAACTAAATTTAAAAAAAAAGTTAAAACAATAAAATATTTCTTACCAATTCCAGAACTTACAAATCTATTATACAATTCCTTTACTTTTGTTCTAGTGCCCTGAAATAATATACATAAATCTTAGAAAAAAGGTTTTACCTTAACTGAAATATATTTACCATTCTTTGAATACAGTAAATTTGTTATCTTAGAGATATATGATACATTTTGAACATATACTTTTGTATCTAGATAAAAAAAAAGTTTTTTAAGTAAATTTTAATTTCACTTAATATCATGTCAGAAATGCTATACACACATTTTAAATAAGGGAAATAAATTTTTAACTGGCATATCATGCTAATTATTATTTATAGACTGAGTGCATTTGACTAAAGGTTGTAAATGATGACAGTTATCTGAGTATACATATAATTATGAATTTTTGTTTTTATTTACTTTAACTTACACTTTCAGTTTTATCTTCATCTTCTGGATGTGAGGCAGAAAAAGGCTGAAAACCAACTGGAGGTTTTTCTGGATCCTGTTCATATAAATGGATAACTGAATGAATGAATAAACGAATGAATAAATAAATGAATGAACAAAATAATTAATTAATGATGGATAATGATAACTCAGCACAAAAGCATATCACATAATCAAAATAATAAATAATAATACCATGCTTTCACAATCTATCATCAGTTATTAAAAAAATAACAGTATATTTTAAATAGGTTATATCTATCTACATGTGTGTGTGTGTGTGGTGTAAAATATAGTTATATATGTGCAGATTTTATCAAATAATAATCTAGATCTAGATATTTGTAAACAGAAATATTAAGAAAATAATTGTATTTTTCAGTATGTAATTTGAAAAATAAAAAGTTCTATTACTTTCAGAATTATATCTTAAACTTAGATAGGCAGAAAATAACATCAGTTTCTATGCTTACAAAATTTATTTTTTACAAATCTTGTTTTTTACAAATAATATCAAAATAGCATCAGCAAACATTATTTTGACATACTGTTTATTTTGTTTTACCCACTGAAGTGTTAACTAATAATAAAATGATTTATTCCTAAATATTTAGAAAAGATAACAAAAGATAATTTAAACTATTTTTAGAAAATAAAAACATTTGACTATTAGAAGAGTATTCTAAAACAACATTTCAATAACAATCAAATACATTATTCATTTAAATATATTTCATACCTTCAACTTCTTTTCAAAATATTTGGATCTCTTGAATCCAGTTTTTTCTCGTTTATCAGCTCCAATTTGAATTGCCTGCAAATAAGCATCACTCTTTTCAGATAATTTTACTAAAGTAATAAAAAACAGTCATTAAAAAAACCACAATAATAATAATATTTCATTTATTATATTAGTCTTTATCAAGTAATGAAACAGTATTACTAATAATATTCCATGGTTATCATATGATAACACATATAAGAAAATTAATTACTGTCCAGTAGAAATCATGGGACTGAATAAATTTTTGTATTTCTGTCTAATTTAAATTGTTTAGGAAAGACTTCAGCTTTTAACTTTTAAGCCTTTCCTTGCAATAACTGGATGCTATCAACTGTGGAAACTGCATTTATCCCACAACAATGAAAAAACAATGGTAAAAAGATTAAAACTGCTTACCCCAGACTGCACTAACTTCTTAGCTTGTTTTACAGCATCACCTGCAGATTCTATAGCTGTAAGAAAGAAGTTTTATTATATATATAACCATTATATTTGCATACAGTTTACAAATATTAATAATTTGCATGCTGAACAAAGTTAAAAATGCATTTCTATTATTTCAAATGTCTTTCAAGGTCTGAGTGAATGTGTCTGAAATTAATTAATTTACAAACCTAGGTGAACACAAAAAAAAAATGTGTTTTTAAAATAAATGAAAGGGCTATTTAAAAAATATATAAAATATATAAAGTACAAATAATAATAATAATAATAAAAATAATAATAATAATAAAATCTTTTAACAATCTTGAAAAATAGTTGTTACGTCTTTTGACTGCCTGGGCTCTGGACTCTGTCTGTGTCTTTGTCTCAGGTTTCACATTTTTCAAGGCCTGCAAAGCTTTTTTCTGAAAAGTAAGAAACAGGTTTTAAACAATAAACTACTTTTCATATTTTGTAAGATGAGAAAGAAATGTTGCAACATATAAAATTAACCATTTATGATCATTATCACTTAGTATATTCAGCTGCTGCACTATTTCTATTATCATATGTTTTAAATAAAATACAACTGTAAACTGATTCATTCCTATACATATTTTTTTCAATTATTCTTTTCTTTTTTTAGCATGGATATATCTTTCAATAAATCTTTTATCATTATTCCTGCAATATTTTATTATTATAGCAATCATCATCATTTTATTAGTATTTAAAATTGAGGTTTATAATACAAGATCAGAAATAATTAAATCATTAAAATGATTGATATGTATCTGAATATTCTTACTTTCTTTTTGGAAAATTATTTTTCAAACTTAGGTTTTGTTTACTTTCATAAACGTTGTAGGTTTATTATTATTTATTTTATTTTTATTTTTATTATTATTTTTTTCAATTTATGGACTGTAATTTATAGTGCAAATATTTGAGATGTTACAGAATGAAGACGATAAATATGTATTTGTTGACATGAAAACCAACTTTGAAAAATATGTTGTTAACATATCCTATATGAGAAATAACAAAATTATGTAATGGTAATATATTAAATTATAACTTTTATATACCATAATGATAATATAACCAAAATGAATAAATGATAAATCTGGCTATGATTTTTTGATTAATATCAATTATTGAATTAATGCCGAGATACTAGACATGCAGTTTATGTGACAGTCATTGTAAACAATAAAGACATAACAATACCTTCTTTTTTAATTTAGCATATTTTAATTTCAGCTGTTCTTCTTCTTCAGTCAGTGTGTTACTAAAATGTAAGTAAACCATGTCTGTTTACATTTTACTGATCTTCAACTCGTAAGCATTCGTTTACATCTACTTATTATGTGATATGTCGTAACAACATTCACATTTTCCGCTCATAGGTTTATTCTATGTGAACGACGGGAACCAGTTCATTTGTAATTTGTATCTTCGGTTTGTATGTTCCACCATTAACTGGGAGCTCTTATTTTTTATGTATTCTTGTTACTATATTTTGATATTGCTATTGTGGTAATTGTATGTATTTCTGGTAATCGTATGTATTTCTGTTAATCATGTTACTGTCAAATATAAATTAGCTATAAAATCAACCAAAATATGTTATATTGTAACAAAAGTATTTTAGTTACTAGTGCAAATATAAAAAGATCATGTGAAAGTTCATTTGTCCTATTCTGTTAAATCAGGTTTTTTTGTTTATCTTTCTACTGATTATTTTTATAAACCTAACTTATTTTCTTTAAATTTATTAGCTTCTATTATAGGCTTAAATGTTGTTGTTGCTGTTGTTGTTTGTTTTGTTGTTGTTTGATTTTGTTGTTTTTTTATATTTTATATTCAACATATCAAGATTAAGATTATACATAGAATTTAAAAGAATAAAATATAAATTAACCATCAAAACATTTTATTCTCATTAAAAATTAAAGATCAAGTAACAGAATCATATCAATTTTATTCAAACTGTTAATGACTGTACATAATTTAAAATGTAAAGTTGTTTCATCTTTATAAAATGATGTAATAATTCTATACAGATATCAATAATGTAATCCTCTTTATCATATAAAAGACAATTTTAGAAGATTAAAAACAAATGAAGAAAAAAAAAAGTTTTCTCAAAGTAAATTGTGTTATGGTAAGCTGAAGGAAGGTTTTAATTTTTTTTTTACAAGTACTGTCTCATCACTTGTTGATAAATGAATCTTGTACCAGTCAAATTGGAGAATTACCACAGTGGTGATATGTTTGGTTTGACAGAGGTACCAGAAATACTTTTTTAACTGTTACAAAGCAGATCACTGGTGTTAAATGATTACAGGTCAACTTAAAATGGTTTTTGTTTTTATAGTGTTCCTCAAGGCTCCATCATTGTTTATATATATCACGAACTATATATGTGTAGTTAGTGATATATATAAACAATGATTTAATACATACATCATTGTTTATATATATCACTAACTATATATTTGTAGTTAGTGATACATAAACAATGATTTAATACATTTATCAAGGATGGAGCCTGGAGTAACACCACACAAAAAAAGCTCATTTGAAGTTGACTGTATTCATTTTAACACCAATGATCTGCTTTCTATCAGTAAGTACATCTATCAAACCAAACATATTACCACTGTGGTAAAAAGATTTTACAAGTATAAAATCTAAAATCTGTATATTTAGGAATTTTGTATTTTCGAAACTTATTATTAATTTTTTTATATTATTTTTTAAGACATGAATAATTGATTACTAAAATTTATTAAATATATTGTTGTTGACTGGCTCACATATTGTATGGAAATAAGTGAATGATGTAATTTTCATTTTAAAAATACATAAAATATAACTTTTACTGTTTTAAATGGCTCAAGATATCATTCAGCTAAAAATAAACTAAATTTAACATTATTATTTGTGTTGAAATTTGTTGTCTTGTATGTATGTATATATAACATGTATATGTATACATACCTATATATAACATGTATATATTACAGTTGTAGGCATTACTTATGATTTCATGATCTCTCTCTCTCTCTCTCTCTCTCTCTCTCTCTCTCTCTCTCTCTCTCTCTCTCTCTCTCTCTCTCTCTCTCTCTCTTATTTACATTTCAGTGTAAAATTTGAAAACAACATATGCCCAGATTAACAAAGGATTGGAAATGAAGTTTCATAATTTGTTTCCTAATTACCTGACATTTCTGTAACCTTTCATCTAGGGTCAGTGGGTATGCTTACAGTCTGACCTTTTCATAAATTTATGCACTTTGTTTCTGAATGTCGGTGCAGTTCCAATTCCCGTTCTTATTTGATTAAATCCATTTTTAAAACTTTCAGAGAGTAATTAAATAACACCACCAACAACAAAAAAAAACATCCTACAACAATTTCACTATTTTATGTATTATTTTATATTTCATATTTTTATTCTAACTATGGTCGAGAACATTTGATTATATTCCTAACGTTTAGATTTATCTAGAATCATGTGCTGATCTGGAAAATCTACCTAAACTTTTAAACAGACGTCTAGACAGAAAATCAGGACAAAATTAGTATTTAGTTGAAGAGTTAGCGACATTTGTCAGATTCCTCGACAGATTTATTGTAATGTGGGAATAGTTACATATAAACATGTAACTTGTACAGAGTAAAGACAGTAATCAGCTAGAAGCCCCCAGATACTTAGTTATATAACCGACGACGAGATACAGTCCCACTGTTGTTTGACATCTAGCTTATTACATGACTAAAGCGTTTAATTTCAACTACAGCTGCCATCTGCACTCGACGTAAAACTGTCACTGTAACCTTTCAGTGGGCTGTTGATTGAACACGAGGGAGATTTTCTGGTACGCCAAACGGTAATTTTATTTATTTATTTATTTAGTGTGCGTGTGTGTTTGTGTGTGTGTGTGCGTGCGTGCGTGTCTGTTACGTGTGTGTGTGTGTGTGTGTGTGTGTGTGTGTGTGTGTGTGTTGTAAAACATACTGGACCTAATAAGAAAGCTGACCTACTTGTTAATAATCAATAACTGATAATCAAATAACCGCTGCAGAGGCAAGTTCTGAGTAATTTCGCTTCCTAGAACCAGTCTTCTTTACAAAGATTCTGGCAAGAAGAATTCTGAATAAGAGCAGACATTGTTAGATAAACTTACTGAAAGAAAAGGAAAATTAATAATCTATGAAATAGCGGAAAAGAGGTAAGTCCATCGCATTACGTAAAACTGACACAAGATTTCGTGAATTACGAAGATTGCCGATTCCCTTCGTTATGATAGCCTACATCGGTAGTTACTATCGTATGTGTTAAATGGAAACATGAATATTCAAATGTAAATATGTGTGTGTGTGTGTGTGTGTGTGTGTGTGTGTGTCTGTGTGTGTGTCAGAGAGAGAGAGAGAGAGAGAGAGAGAGAGAGAGAGAGAGAGAGAGAGAGAGAGAGAGAGAGAGAAACTGAACACACCTAAAACAAGCCAACTAATTAATTGTGACATCTTAATATTTATTTAAATTCAGATTTAGGAAATGAAGTACTTGAGCACAAGAGGAGCGGTTTCTGGTCTGTCATTCGAGGAGGCTTTGTGTTCTGGTTTTGTCGAAGATGGAGGAATCTTGATGCCAGAATCAGTGCCAGCGATCTCACTAGACACACTAAAATCCTGGCGCGGTTTGTCTTACTCTGATTTAGCGAAGCAGATTGTACCAATGTTTGTTGCTGAAGACGAAATACCAGAGAAAGATCTTTTTGGTTGTATAATTTGGTTTATTCATCAATTTAATAATGTTAAATCTAGTTCTTTTATGATTTAGATTTAGTGATTTCAACACTATCGCACTATTAACACATTTATTTTAATGTTGTTTTGTTTATTTTGTGTGTGGGGGTGGGGGGTAATTATTATACTGCACAATTGATTTCACAGATTTCGATTATCCGGATTTCGAAAACCGGACGAAATCTTGAAAAATTACAGTTGAAACCATGTCTTTATGTGCTGTTGTTACACCACGGCAATCCTCACTAAACCCAGTTTCCAAGAAGGGAAGAGAACATTTTACCCATAACCAACCTAATCTAATAAATGTCACCCAACCTAGCCTCCATTTTTTTTCCATTTTTTTTTTTTTTTTTTTTTTCACATACACTTTATGACATTATCTATTTTTTCTGTAAATTATTATTATTTTTTTTATATATATTGTTGTTACATTATTATCTTATTTAATATGTGGCTGCTATATGTACTAAGATATAACGTTACAGAAAATTTGCAAGTTAATATTAACATTTACGATTTCCCAGGCGTCTGTATTTTCCGTTCCGGTGCTTCCCTCTATTAGTCCATGAAATTGAGGGTCAGCAGTAATAAGCGAATTGTTTTAAAATGTTTCAAATTATGTCCGTGACAATCAGCGTTTTTGTAATCTTTTCTTCTTCTTCTTTTTTTTTTTTTTTTATCTTATTTTATTTTATTTTATTTAAATTTTTAATTTATTTATTTATTTTATTATTTGTTTGTCCCCATTTTCTGAAATCCTGGATCAGCTGAAATACTTGTAAAAAAAAAAAAAAAAAACATCTTTGTTTCTTCTTTTTCTTTTTTCTTTCTTTCTTTGCTTAATTCTGTCTCTGTTTTCAGTCTCTCCACTGTTCATATTTCACTCTTTCTCTGTATCTGTCTCTATATCTCTTTCTTTCCCACATATTCATGCATCTTTCTTGTTCTTCTTATTTTTTTTATTTATTTATTTATTTATTTATTTTTATTATTATTATTATTATTATTATTATTATTATTATTATTATTATTATTACATCTTCTTTTTTTTCATTTCATTACCGTATCATAATTCGTAAATATCGACTTTACGCCTATCCAAAACACTTTATCACAATATTACAACTGAAAAGATGATACTTATTTTTAGAATATATTTCGTCTTGCAGATCTAATTGATGTGTCTGTAACAAAAATCAAACATCCAGACGTTGCTCCGATTGCTAAACTTACCAAAGGTCTCAACATTCTTGAACTCTTCCACGGCGTCACTTGGGCTTTCAAGGATCTTCCTTTGTCCTTCGTGGGAACCTTTTTGTCGTACTTTTTACAAAAGAGAAAGAAGCACATAACAATTTTAGTAGGTGAGAGTCATACTTAGATACATTCTTACATAGGAACGTAACATAGGTCCGTACATACATATGCTACTTTGGTGTGTGACCTACGCGCTAATTTTAATTATTATTTTGTTTATTCTTGGGTTTTTTATTGTTATTTTTCACTGCATAAATGAATTGTTTTTTTATTTTATTATATATTTATAATTTATAGTAACAAGGGCTAAAAAGTATACAAATTTCAATAATTTTATCGATGAATTAAGCAAACATCTGCTAGAAACTCAGGAAAAAGATCTTATGCATTCTTCCTCATCTGTAGCCAACAGAAATAATCAAGTTGTGATTGGAAGGTTCTTTGGTTTATTCCTTTCATCATTTCAAATTATGTAATTTCAAATCTAACCAGATCTTTAAATTGCCTGAGTATTGGAAATTTAGACGATTTAAATTGGAGTATGCTGGCTATTCGTCGGAATGAATAACCGAATAATCTGCAACTTCTCATTGAATCAAAGAGTGATATACAAATGAACTTCCAAATCGTATGTCTATTCAGAAATGAAGTTTGCTTGCATGTGATGTTTTTTTTTTTTTATATGTATCATGAATTAATCTTAAAGGATTTTAAGATCTTTCTCTTATCTTATAGAAATTTCCTTGATATATATAATATTTTTTTTTTTTTTTTTTTTTTTTTTTTTTTTTTGCTGTAGATCGCATTTTAAGTTGTACATTCGATTATGATGCCTAGATAACACGCCAAAGTAGAACCCATATATGTCTATATGTATACAAACACGCACACACATGCACCCACACAACACATATACGTATGTGCATACATAATGCATACATACATACATGCACACATACTCATACATGCAGAGACATACGTAAAGATACACATACATGAAATTTATTCACCAGATTCAAACGAAATTTACATATTATGAATCCGCAATAAATATATATAGAAAGACCATATTAATTATGTTGTTAACATTTAGAATCTATTAATTATTTTACATTTTTTAAAGCCACATCCGGGGACACAGGAAGTGCCGCGGTGGAAGCTGTCCGCGGCCTTGATTGGATAGATATTATCTGTCTTTTTCCAAAAGGTCGATGTACGAAGATTCAAGAACTACAAATGGTAACAGTAACTGATGACAACGTTCATGTTTATAGAGGTATGTATTATTATTATTATTATTATTATTATTATTATTATTATTAATTTAAATTAAATTAATTTACTTTGTTCGTTTGTTGTTGTTGTTTATTTATATTATTTCATTTCATCTTTATTTATTTATTTATTTATTTTGATATTTATTATTTTCAGATAAATCTAGCAGACATTTTAAAATATTTAAAGGAAATATAAATTATAGACTGTGACTAGGTATAATTAATATTATTAAAGTATATATGAAATTAGTTAGATTGAAATATATATTTTTGTAACTGTTACTTATTATTTTATCACGTGGCAAAAAGACATATTTTTTATTCGTTGCAGTTAATATTGAAATTTGTTGACGTGTTATTTATTTTATAATATAACAATGTGTGTTTCAGCTGAAGACAGTTCCAGCGACTCTCTTGACGGACTGATGAAAGATTGTTTTGCAGACGTAGAGTTTGCGCAGAAACATAACTTAGCTTCCATCAACTCTATCAACTGGGCAAGAATCATGATGCAGATTGTTCATTATTTTTACTGTTACTTGCAGGTAAGAGAATCTCTCTCTCTCTCTCTCTCTCTCTCTCTCTCTCTCTCTCTCTCTCTCTCTCTCTCTCTCTCTCTCTCTCTCTCTCTCTCTCTCTCTCTCTCTCTCTCTCTCACTCACTCACTCACTCACACACACACACACACACTCACTCACTCACTCACACACACATTTATGACTCATGTATCAAAGTATGGAATTAAAACAAAATTATGTTTTCTTCTTTAGATTTGTGATGTGTGCGGCGAAGAAATTGAAATTGTTTTTCCAACAGGAGGATGTGGAAATTTAACAGGTGAAAACATAGACAAATATGGTAACTATAAACATATGAGAAAATACATGCGAAAAGTTGGTTCGTTAAAGACAGAGATAAATTATATGTAACAGTTTAATGAAATTGTTATTTGTACCAGTATCTGATATCATAATATTTTTGAAAATATTTGTATAGTCTATTATCTATTTGTTTAACTGACACCAAAATTATCACTCGGATATTTATTTATTTATTTAGTTTATTCTTCATTGTTAATTAATTAATGAATATTATAAATTAACTGCAGCTGGCTGCTTTGCAAGGAAAATGGGACTACCTATAAAAATCGTATGTACACTGAACAAAAACGATGGAGTCGCGCGGATTATTGAGAAGGGAGATTACTCTCTCGAACCTGTGAAGATTTCTCTCGCTCCAGCCATGGACATACAGGTTATTATTTTAAATTTAAAAAAAAAAAAAAAAAAAAATATATATATATATATATATATATATATTATATATAATAATTAATAAATGAAATGAAATATATATACAAATACAACACTACATTTTACGATCATTCTATAATTTAATTTTGGGGTATAATTTGAATAAATAAAGAAATAAAAGTAAGTAACCCACGAAGAAAGAATGTAAGTAAATAAATGTATATATAATTAACAAATTAAAAAATAAGAAAGTTAAACATTTTTTATTTTATTTCATTCTTTAATTATTATTATTATTGTTGTTGTTTGTTATTTTTATTTTTTTATTTCCCCCCCCCCATTGAATTTAAGTCACAGTGCACCTTGGAGAAAAAGAAAAAAAAAAAAAAAAAAAAAAAAAAATAGAAACAAGCAAACAAACAATAAACCCTCCCCCACTGAAAAATAAATAAAAAATCCCAAAATCCTTTAAAACAAACAAACAAAAAACACCCAGAAAAATGCGCCAGTAAATCTAGCAATGGTATTTATGAAGATCTGGAAGAAAAATTTGGTTTTGACATATCTGCATATTTAAATAGTAGCTAAACAACACATACGTTCATTAAAAAGTTCGCTAACAAGACTGAAATACAAGTTTATCTAAAAGATTAACTTATTCGTTTATTTGGACAGTTGATTCTCAACATAGAGAGGATCTGGTATTTGTTTTCTGATGGGGATTCTCTTCTGGTCTCACAACTTATGAAGCAGTTAGAAGCAACAGGAAAAACCCACGTTCCAGAACCAATAAAACAAAAGGCAAGAAAAATAAGTATTGGATTTGTATCTGCATTTGTCTTTTCACGGTGTTATAATGTTATGTCTTAATATGCCTTTGATTTCATCATAAGTGAAAGTATATTTTGATGTTGACTATCCTAAAATACCTTTTCTAGTAAGTTGCCTTTTTAATGCCTTTAAATAATTTTATCATTGGCATAAAATGGCTGTCGTAAATTTGGAGTTTTTATAAATTCAAGGGTTTTCTAAAAGTTATTGTGAAAATGTATATTTATATTTAAAATCAGCAACTTAAGACATCTGTTACCACGATCTGTTGTGATTCATATTCAACATGAAAGCACCCTTCAAAGTATCAAATTTTTTTTTTACATTTTTTTTTTGGTCATTTCATAAATGTTTTTTAAAAAAAAAAACAAAAAAACAAATTGAAATGAATAGAAGTAGATGCCATTATATTAATCATCATCATTATTATTATTATTTCTTTTTGAATATATCAATTACAGATACAGTTAGTTGTAAGTACATTTGTTGTCGAGGATGAGGTGATAAAGAAGACGATGAAGAGGTGCTATGAAGAAAATAACTACCTGATATGTCCACACACTGCTACAGCTGTGACCTATCACTACGACAAACTGGAGAAAACACGGTACTGTTTAACACACCAGTATATTTTACATTACAGAGTCTTTGAAAAGAGTGATTTTTCTAATAATACTTTTTTACAGTTCTGAAATATATAATAAAATAATAATCTAGTAGAGACAGAAATTGATTCCTTTTTTCATCTGTATTCATTTTTTAGGTACGAAGTTATACTTGAGTATTTTTTACTGTATTTTATTTGTCACGGGGCTAACAGTTTAAATACATTCTGCAAATTTCATGTTACTGTTATATGTTTAAAGTCAGGATGCATAAAAATTCCGAAAAATTCGTAGTAAAACGGCCCTTATATTTGTTTATTTTAAATATATAGGCAGGCATGAGTTCACAGCAGCCTGATTCCCTCGCCGCACCCTAACAGTGGCTACCGATCTCTTAGGTACAGGTAGCAACGCCTATGTAGTGAGGCAAGGAAATCAGGCTAGATGTCGCGGCTCAGTGTAGCCCGGGCTAGGTTCACTGACGTTCAGTCTTTAATCCTTGCTCCAGGTCACGCTGGCGTACATGTCTGTTAATTTTGTCCATAGATGTTCAATGGGTTGAGAGCTGGCGATCTTGATGACTACGGCTTTCATTCTGTAGGAAATCCATTGTTGCACGCGATGTATTCAGTCTCGTATTGTCCTGCTGAAATAATTTTCTGTCCGTGATGCATTTGCCAGGATGCCTTGAAATCCCCACTTCACGGAATAATTTTGACGGCCAAAGTGTTATAATTGAAGTCCATCACGTTGCTGCAGAAGGAATCGTCACTCGTCGCTGAACCATCTCCGCCAATTTCCCACGTTCCACCCCTGAACAGCGGTGTTTGTTGCTGTGACAGTTCGGTGATGTAGTGATCTTGTGCTGCAATTGCTTCAGCATGCATTTGGGCATGCTGTCCCGCTCCAAGAACATTAACAAACACGTCATTCAGCAACAGTATACAAAAACAAAATATACAAAAAAAAAAAATCCAAAACCCCGATATTTTGTAAAATCAGATACCTTTCTTCTTTCTATATAATTCATATGTTTCTTTTTTTGACAGAGTGTATATATATATTTTAATAAGGTTTTGTTTAATTTAAATTAATATACTTTAACTGCTTTTTTTATTAGCTGGTTATTGTTTTTTTTAATGATTTTGGGTTTTATATATTTTTTTAAATTTATTATTATTATTAACTCTTTGAACAGAAGTGATGAAATTAAAGGACAAATCTGCATTGCTACTGCTTCTCCACTGAAGTTTGAAGAATGTGTCAGAGCAGCTGGACTGGAAGTGCATTCAAACGAGTCAGTGTTGAGACTTCAGTCTTTGCCAGTCAAGTGTTTAGACCTGCTAAACAACACTGACAGGAACTGTGAGTTTAGGAAGAAGATTGAGGAAATAACAAACACGTTTCTGTCTAGAAATCTCTCCTGAGAAATCTGACAGAGTGGTGTATACATACATGCTTTGTGTATACATACATACATTGTGTATTCTGGGAGAAGGGATCGCGATATGCTACACATAATTTCTAAGACGAAATTAATAAATAACAATGAATGTGTAAATAGGAATACAATGGGGCAAAAATTTAAATTCTACATAAAAGGCTTACGCCAAAAAGTATTTGCCTAACCTTTTTTTTTTTTTGGGTGGGGGGAAGGAGAAATAATGAAATTGTATTTTTGATTTTTATATATTAATAATAATGTGCATACTAAGCAGTATGACTGAAATAAATGAAGTAATGCAGTTAAAAAGAGGTTTTTTTATTATTTGAAACAACTTGAGATTTCTAACAGCATTTTGTCCTGTTCCCAGAAGTTATAAAATATTTTTGATATATATATATATATATAAACCCAACAACAACAAACAGAATATATTTCTAAATTATTAAATTTAAAATAAATAAATTAAGAGCAAACAACTTGTAAATCTGAAAAACTCACTTTTTTAATAACAAAACAAGTCCATAATGTCAAAAAAATTAACAAATTCCTAAGTATTAATTTTTTTTTAATTCATTTTTTTAAAATCTTACCGCAGAAACATCTTAAGTCTCTGACAACATTTATAGACAATATACAGACAAGTCAAGAGAAAAGTATATATAGTAAACCAGATATCCGCGTACACATACTGAATAAATGATAAATGTTTTGTCGGCGGAGTCAGGTGGTCACTGCCGTATTTCAAGACATGTTCTATGGCGTTAGCAGCTCTTTGAGCAGGCGTGTCTGGTCTGTCGTGAAATATCTCAGAAAGTCTTTTTATATTTTTGCGATATGTCTCGTTATAGAGAACATCGTGAATAGCATTTGACATCTGCTTCAAAGAGGCAGACTCTAATCTGATATATTTACCAATGGCAAAGATGTCTACCCTCTTAGCATTCATCGGCTGATCGCCTCCTCTGGGAGAACACAATACAGGAACTGCGTGATAGATCGTTTCATAAACTCCATTTTTACCACAGTGGGAGATGAATAATTTCGTCTTAGGATGTCCGAGAATATCATTTTGTGAAAACCATTTTGAAAATTTGATATTTCCATCTTCATGTTCAGAATCTGACTTCATCAGCACATTGTATTCCTGTTCATGCAAAGCGTTCAAGAGATTATCCATCATGGATTTCGGAGCAAACTGATATGGTATTGCTGAACCGAAGGAAACTAAAATAATACCTTTAGGTGAGCGTGCGACGAATTCTTCCAAAGACTGGTCAAGTGGCTTTGGTGATCGTGCTGTTATGCCGCCAACAAGAACAAAAGTTTGGAAAAATTGCTTTAGGGAGATCAAAGACATGATCAGAATTTTCTAAGAATAATAATGATTGCTGAACTAATTTATCCATATCGATATTTGAGAATTTCTGATCAATCTGGGACATGTCTGGTGACAAAAAATATGGAGAGATTAATGAAAAAGCCATTTGAATAACAAGTTCAGCAAATCTTTCAAAGAAAGTAATATTATTTGAAGCCGATGTCAGTATTGGAAATATGCCGTTCTGTAAGGGCATGCCACTCTGGGTTGCTAAGATAAACGAGCTCGCAGCTACTGTAGGAATGTTCAGATAATAAGGAAGACAAAAGAGGCACTCAGTAAATGGTAAAGCAGACACCAGTGCTAAATCAAACTTCTCCCGGGACAACTTCTCTATTCCCTTCCTGTCAGAAAATAAACCCCAACACATTCCTTTTTTGATTCTTCTCATGTGACGCATTCTGTCATAAATACCCAGTTCAGGATTCCAGCTTCCGCTCTGAATGATATTTACACCATCCTTAAACATGTTAGAGTATTCGTCATGAACCTTGTAAAGAATGACAGTGACAGCAGAATGTTTTAGGAAATGTGTGCCATAAAATGTTGGAAGATACAAAAAGACACTGTGACCTCTCCTGGCCATTTCCTCTCCTGTTCCCAGTAATTCTATCACGTGACTCTTGGTAACAGGCGAGGGTAACAGTAGTAATTTTATGCTATGCACTCTTTCAATAAAGGCTAATGCGATGAGACAACTGATAAACGACTTCATATTCATCTGTAAAATAAAAAATAAAAAAATAAAATTAAAAACTGCTTAATAACTCCTTGAAATTATAATTCATTGAGCAGCACAAATTAACGCAACCTCTGTCTTCCATTTTAAGACTGCTGCTTAACATGAGAGTAACATTTATATACAACAAAGTGAACGTTGCATTCCAATTTTAGATATGTTACAGATATTAATAGATTAAGTTTGTAGATTTTAAATCAATAAATTTGATTTATTTACCAAATTCGAATAATATCATTCTGAAAAGTTACATGTCACATTATCAGTCTTCTTCAGGTTATTACATTTCCCGTTCTAGTCATTACTCAAAGAAAACTTTCAGTAGGGAAAACTATTCTTTACCATAAGCAGCTAGATTAGCTGCAGATTTCCTTTCTTAACAAATCGTAAACTAGAGAATAAATGAAAACAGATCTGAAGTGTGGCTGAAACTATTTTCTCATACACAAAGGGTTACTGTGCATGGGTCGAACAGAATTGTGCCATGTTGCCGTCTGCTGGTGAAACAAAATGTAGTTTCGAAACGATTTATTTCACCTGCATCCGTAAGGAATAACGACAACAATAATGATAAACGGAAAGCCTTTCTAAACTATGAAAACATTTCTCTTGATTGTCTGGCGAAAGGACGTATTTACCAAACTTTTATCATAAAATGTCATTGCTTAATGATTACAGCTAACTTTAATAAAGTAAACAGACCTGATTCCCTGCTGAACTTTCTGTGGTACGTCACCCTAAAGTCACTCCTAGTATCATGTGATTCTAGGTCAAACAAAAAGAGATTATATACTATTATTAAGTTAATAATTACTGTGCACCTGTTCCATTTCGTCCCACTCACCAAAATCACTTCTAAAATAACATTTATAAGTGACAAATTGAACTTAACATTCGACATTCTTAATATACCCTCCACTAAAAATGGTATGTTCCGTTGAGTAAACAAGGACAAATGACGTGACTATTGGTTGCCTAGTGTCCTTATCCATTAGACATACGGGCCAACAGCCAGAGAGGCTATACATACCTATGATTAATTGGACTGCTCCAGAGCAGAGGTGTTTCATGGTGTTAGTAAATTGCTAATGAAAGCGTGTTTTGTCGTGTGTTGTAGAATTTTGTAATCTCTCACAACACAGTTATATGTGATCCTGAATGTATATGTGGTTTTATAAATTATATTATTTTATATACGTTTGTGATTCTGAATATATAATTATTTGTTTTTATATACTGAGTAATTTATGTCATCCTTAGTGTGTATCTATGTATGAATGCGTGCATGTGCGTGTGTATGTGTGTGTGCGTGCGTGCGTGTTTTAATGTACAGCTTTCCCAGTTTCATGGAACCATCCCTAAATAAATAAAAAATAAAACTTTTTTTTTTTCATTCTCGTCTCTCAGGCATGCACAACGTCTTAGAAAAAAATTTTCCACCTACCCGACCACCACTGATGCTGCAAACATGATTTTTTTTTTTGACGGAGTAGCTTCCCTTGATATCTTGAGAACAAATGACGAGCAACATATCCTGTAAATTTTATAATTTATTATAATTATGTTGTTTCGGAATCCCCACCCCGCCTTAATAACAGTAAATGGACATCAACAATTTTTTCATTCCGTTTGCGGAAGGATTAAGGAAGAAAAACGGAATACTGTGTAAAGACTACAGTAATTTTATTGATATTTACGGGAATTCCGATCAGTCTATTTCAGTTAATACTTTTAGTAATATCTAAATAACGGATTCATATTATTGAAAATAATATATTATAGGCGGATTATGCTTTAGATATTTAAATGAAACAAATTTGTAAACTTCAGATATAATGATTACTAAATTAATTTTAAAAAGAAAAAAGTCAGTCTTTGACTCTCCATGTAAAATTGTCTCTTTAATAATGAAACACACTTCCTTTCGAAAATAATATCAACCACATTTGTTGATCCGCTCATTTGACATCTTAATGGATATTCTGTCTACGTATTAGCTTAATTACATCTTTATATTATTATTATTATTATTATTATTATTATTATTATTATTATTATTATTATTATTATTATTATCAGTTGTGTGTAGAGATCTGCTGATACCCGCGGCCAAATCCTTGATTGTATGCCCCAAAGTCTCAAGTATAAGTCCTAGTATTGAGAAATATTATGAGAAAGGAAGATATTTTGAATATGTAAATACAGATAAAATATAAAATAA
>CM022672.1:8622903-8855403 GCA_012295275.1 Chrysomallon squamiferum | reverse complement strand
GTGCTGTGTTCAACATATCTCTAATAAAGATAACAAACACTGGCGACTCAAGATGTAAAGAAATATTTACTTATTCATCGTTGTACCAGGTTTAATTTATTTCTATACGGTATATTCCGATTCTTGGTTTGTTTTAGTAAAATATAATAATGTAATGAAAAGCACATATAATTTATTTGTTTATTATTAATATATCGTTATCATCATCGTAACCATCAATACGAAAGATAGTCCTTAAAGTACCAAGTGTCTAGAAACGTGGCTATTGGGTCTTAATTATGAAATGGGGGAGGGGAGAGTCGCTTAAAAAATATAATACTGTGGTAACTGAAAAATATGTTAGTGTCACGAATTATATATTTAGTGACTATCATTGTTAAGTTAAAATTGACGTATATCATCGTCAAAAAAGGAAAGTGAATTTTCAAAATGTTATTAATCATTTTCTTCGTACTCATGTGATCTTTGAAGACCGGGCGAAAAAAAACCTGTGGTACCTTGAGCCATAACAAATTTCAAAATTCATTCTTTTCTTTTTTTTTTGGCCTATTTATGACTATTTTTCGTTGATTTTATGACGTTTGACGGAGGGCATGAAACCAATGAGAGTTCGTGCGTGGTGTCAGAACATCTGTATTATTATTATTACTCTTGTTGTTGTTGTATTTCACCATCATCGTCATTATTATTATTATTATTTATTTATTTATTTATTTATTTAAACAGGGCAAGCTCTGAAAGACTTTGACGTCATACTTGGTGACTATTACAACCAATCGTCATCGTTGTGTGTACATTACAATGGGTCAGTAAAGGCGGGATCGACAGTGAGTGTCGTCTGCCAGCTGACTAATGAGGGTAGATATGTCAGCGTCCGACTTAACAGAAAAGACATGTTATGTCTGTGTGAAGTACAGATTTTTGGAACTCCAGGCAAGTGGAGATATTTAGAACTAAAGCCTGAATTAGCTTGGCTGTTGTTGCTGTTTTTGTTGTTATTGTTAAGCTGTTGTATATATTACTGTTAAATCATTATTTTTTAACATTATCATTCTTGTTGTTGTTGTTGTTGTTGTTGGTGGTGGTGGTGGTGGTTATATTCGCTGGTGGTGCTGTTATTGTAATGTTGTTTGTAATTATTATGATCGTCATCCTTGTAATAATAATTATTATTATTCAATGAATTACTGATATTTTAACATCATGTCCGTGTAATATTTCAATATTTCTTCTACTAATCGTTTATTATATTATCTCTCTTACTTCCAGTTTCCATTCAGTTCCCCGGTCTTGCTGAGAAGATTAGGACGGTATTCGAGAGCACTGCCTTTCAAACAACACCAGACACTGATACAATCGAGACGAAAGCCGTCAATTTAACAACAAACACTCCTACATCTCACACCCTAACAGACGCGATACCTGCCAGTGTCCTGGCTATGTTTTCTAACGACCCAAACACGTGCATGTATTACTGCGCTAACTGGACCAATAAGGCGAAGCCCTCTGCCGAGGAACTGCAGCGAATTATAGAAATGATTCAAAAAATGCTGATAGTCCGACGAAATGAAACGTCCAAATTCCGTCGGAAAAGAATTTCGGCAACGGATAAGAGGGTTTCGGCAAAACGGATTGGTTTCTTGGGCATTTTCTTCTTCTCAGGAGTTCTCTCCCTTATACTTCTGTCGGACATTGCGTCTTTAATTCAGCAATTCTGCCCTTCTCTGTCAAAATGGAAAACTGTATTTAAATGAAATATTTAAGGTATCAGGTCATCATAATGAACGGTATCAGACTGCAGTACTCTGTAGCTGGTATTTACAAACTCCCTAACTTGGGGTTTACGTTACAACAATAAAAAGCTAGCTTCTGATGCACATGTTCGTTATTATTTTTATTTTTATTTTATTAATCAAGCAGTTTACAAACATTACAACAACCATGCATATGACTACATTATTGACCACGTTTTTATTGTTACAGAGTGTGAGGTAAAACTGATTAATAAATATTACATTTCAAGATAATTACAGTCTGATAGTTAAAATATCTCCTGTTTTTTTTTTTTTTTTTTTTTTTTTTAATCGATGAGTTATATTTAGTTTTAATGGTAGTAAAAGTAATATCTGCAAAATGCTCTGATTGAATAAACAGAACAAAAGAATAAAATGATCTGGAACTTCTGTTTTTAGCTCCGTGTGTGACTGTTGGTGTTTTTAACTTGCCTTCATCAGATAACTGGTGGATCCAGGATTTCATAGTTTGTATAACTTGTAGCCTATAACATTTAAGAAAAAATAAATTTCATTATAAAGAAAAGAAAAGAGAAAAGTTTGAAAATAAAAAAATAATAAATAATTTTTATATAAAACTAAGAAACAAAATTAAATAATAAAACGGTTCACAAAAGTGGGTAAATGATAGCATTGAAAGCTCCTAACCTCCCTGGAAACACACACACACACACACACACACACACACACACACACACACACACACGCACACGCACACACACACACACACAAGCATACACAGACACGAGGAAAAAAATCCTCTTCTTTACTGATGTACAATGTCTCCAAGTTCCGCAAATGTTATTTTATACATCGCAGTGAATCAGAGCAAATGTAGAAACTCCTTCAAACCAAACACCGCGTACAAACACACTCAGAGTAAGACCTCGCCTCTTGTTGACCAGTCACGTGTTTTCCTTTCGTCTGTGAAATATTTTTTTTTTCACAACTCAAGTAAGACGATTATGTAGAGTAAATACTTCACTGCATGTTTCACTTGAATGATAAAGTTGTTGTAAGCGACTAACAAAAGGTTGATTTAAAATAATTATATCTGTTTTGGGCGCCGTAAACCGATTATCTTTTGATAGGATAGGACCAGAAGTATGAAGCACGCACATAATCCTGTAAACTGCACACATACAGTGTCGAACGTACAGTAATTCTGTTATAAAATTAATGCATTATAACTTTCACCAAAAGATTAACAATAATCCTAATCCTCCCTATTAAGTACTTCTCATATTTAAACAAAAGTATATAGTATTTCACGAATATCAGTTTTAAATCACATTGTTTATTGACTAGCTAAAAATGCACTTGTTAACTTGCGATATAAAGTTATCACTTAAAATATTACTATTTCAAAATAATGCTACTGTTAAAATTTGTTTGATAAAGTGTGCTTAAATTGTGTAATAAAGTATGTAAGGTTTTAATAATAATAATAATAATAATAATAAATGTTTGGATGTATGTATGTATATGCGTATGTGTTTATGTACGTACATACGTACATATGTGCGGGAGTTGTATTTATTTGTATGGTGTCATCAGTTAACTGTTTTTGAAATGTATTCTGATCTTTAGGCAGTATTTGTATATGGAATGCTCTCGTTCAATAATAACAACAACAACAACAATAATAATAATAATAAATAAATAAATAAATAAATAAATAATTCTGACTTTTATAAATGGTGAAACTTTTGATTATTTTTATAAAAAAGCATAAGTGGAGGGGCCAAAACGTACAAATACAACACAAACAAAAATTGTCAGTTCTTTCTCTGTAAAATACCATCAAACTGAACAGTGGAAACTGTTTTGTTTAATAATAAATATAGGCGACAGGCATCTGTTGGAACAGTCTGAAACTATATATTTGCCTTTTTGTTGGCACAAGTTAAATATACATTTATAAATATTTTCTCCATAAAAATACCAGTAATCAAACTAGAAATAATAAGACTGAGATTTATATTTTATTCACGAAACCAATAAACAAACATATATATACATATGTATATATGGAAAAACACTAATGGAAATATTTACGAATTTACAAAACCCTTTATGGGTTCATATTGCTAGTAGATTTTCATGCTAATTTTTATTAAAAGGGAGGAAAGGGCATTTGTACTTCAGATTTAAAAGGTAATTCTTCTACCTTAAAACTGGAATGTTTGTAAAGAACTGTTAATTTAAATAACATTAAACAATCTGCTAGCACCCTCTGAGAGACAGAGGAGGACGGACATGCGTCACATTTCCATGCGCATGTTCTAAAAAGCTCGCGCGACTCCAGTGACTTCGGAAAAGTGTCCCGATGTTATGGATATCAGAAACGAGGTTGTTGTATGCTAAGTGTGATGACTTTCTGCACTGAAGAAGATTCACTTGTCAGTCCTGCTGTAAAATGGATGTTGTTTATTACCAATTTTTTATGTTGGGTAAGTTATTTAATTTTTTTAAAGTTTTATATTTAGTAGATGTGTTTATCAGTAGTTTTTGTCTTTATTAAAAATAATATTACGTTTGTAAACCAATTCATATTGAACCTTACTTGTGAATATGATGTAATCAGACTAAGGCAAATGAGTGCAACGGATATCTTGAGAGTCGAGTTACATTCATAGCTTTTTTCTTTTTTTTTAAATATAATTATTAGAAGTAGTAGTTTGAAAGAAATTAACGCATGCAATGGGACTACATAAAATTATGCTAAATATTTTATTAAGACGTCATGATACAGCCAATCATGCGCACCATCATTTCACTTGAAAAAAAAGAAGAAAGAAATAATAACAAAATTAAACTATTTGTTATGTAAATTAAATATTCAGTTACCGAATTAGAATTTTTATTTATGTATTATTATTGTTGTTGTTGTTGTTGTTTTATGGTCGTTATGAAGATGCTTTTATGATTTTGGTATTTCAGAGCTCCTTTTATTAATGTGTTAAAACCATAAAAGTCAACTAAACAGCTAAATTGATTTATTTATCTGGTGTTTTTAAATAGCTGACTCATTTTAACTATGAAATATTTTAAGTTATTTCTTTTTAATGTTTTCTTTCTTTCTTTATTTACTTTTATATTTATTTATTTATTTATTTAATTATTTATTATTATTATTATTATTATTATTATTATTATTATTATTATTATTATTATTATTATTATTGTTGTTGTTGTTGTTGTTGTTGTTGTTGTTGTTTATTTTATTTTTTTTTTTTTTTTTTTATTTGTTTGTTTCTCTGTAAATGTCTTTATTTTGTAATAACATTTATTTCAGCCTTACCCAGTAAAACATCCAATTGTTGACAAAATTTTATTTCTTTTTCACTGCATGTGTTTATGTCAGAAAGTGGAAAAGCCTTTTTCATTATTATAGAGTAAATTATTTTTTCCATATATATATACATATACATATATTAGGTAAATAGGTAAGTAAGTGTGTGTCTGTCTATATATCTAACTATATTTTCCAAGAAAATTATTCTCTAAGTGACAGTTTTATATTTGTTTGCCATTTGGGCAGATTCAGTTTCAGTCCTGATTTACTAAACTCTATTTTTTTTTCTCTTTATGATTAAATGCAGTAGATAATATTAATAAAAATAATAATAAAATAAATAAATAAATCACTTGTTATGAGCAAGCTTGTGTAGGCACTGTTATGTTTGATAACTGTTAATATTAAATGTTTCTTGATGTCACTTAACATCTGTTGACATTCACACAAAAAAAAAAAAAATAATAATAATAATAAAAATACAATAAATTATACAAAAAAAAAAAAAAAAAAAAAAAATATTATATCTATGTGTGTCATACATGTATATGACTTAGTTTCAAATACAATTAGATGGATAATGGATAGTTTCCAGTTTGGATAATACATCTAGATTATAATTATGTGCATTATTTGCTTTGCTCCACAACAGTTATTTCTGGTGGTTTGCTTCTTTGAATTAATAGTCAGAGAACTTGACCTCTAAGGCTTGACTAATAAAAATAGATTATGTAACTTTGGATACACAGGACTAGGCAGTGGAAACTGAGTGTTAAGTTACAGATTAACATTAACATTTCTTTATAACTTAAAGTGATGCAATCAGATTATTAAATTTATTTAAGATAATAATAATAGTAGTGGTAATAATAGTAGTAGTAGTATAATAAAATTGTATTATATTAATAATAATTGTAGAAGTAGTTGTAATAATAACAACAACAACAACAAAAAATAAATAAATAAATAAATAAATAAATAAATAAATAAATAAATAATAATAAATAATAATAATAATAATTTTTAAAACTTGAATATAACACATAAATAGGAATTTGGTTGAAATGTGGCATTTATTTGAATTTCCTTTATACAGTTCCTTCAGTTTTTTAAGTGTATGGCTTATATTTCCATGCATCATTTCAATATAAATGTACATAATTTCTGTTTCAGTTGATTGGTGGTGCCATGGTAGGCACTGGCATCTGGGCATACATAGAAAAGAACAAATACTTCCATGTGGAGATCAGGAACATCTACGACATAGTCTTTGATTTATCTATTATCTTTCTTGTTATTGGATGTTGTATTTTCATACTCGGATTTGCAGGGTGTATAGGTGCCTTGAGAGACAACTTATGCTGTTTGAAATTTGTGAGTAATATTTATTCTTATTAGAGAAAAAAATAGCTTTGTTGCAGAGTTTGTTACCTTTTTCTTTCTGAAATACATACATACATACATATATCTACCTACATAAATATAAAATTTTACACACACAAACGTTTTTTTTTTTTTTTTTTTTTTTTTTTAAATTTAGAATTTAGTGTGTAATTATTATTATGTTTTGTATGAATGTTAAGTGGCATCAAGAAACATTTAATATTAAGTTATCGAACATGACAGAGCCTACATACAAGCTTATTGATAACAACTGATTGTTGTTTTTTAATTTTTATTATTATTATTATTAATATCTACTGCATTTAATCATAAACAGAAAAGAAACATGAAACATAGGGTTTAGTAAAACAGGTCTGAAACTCAATTTACCCAAATGGCCGACAAATATAAAAGTGTCACCTGGATAATAATTTTCTTGGAGAATGTAGTTAGAGACATAGACAGACACACTTATTTACTTATTTATATATTTATTACCTTACTTTCTTACCTACTTAATTATCTATTTATTTATTTACTTACTCATTTATATAGAGGCCTATATATATTTTTTTATTATTATCATGGTTTTTTTTGCAGTACTATGTTGTTATAGTCATAATACTTTTGATAGAGGTGGCTGCTTGCACTCTAGCTTTTGTATTCCGCAACAGAACAAAACAGCGAGTTATGTCAGTGTTGGAAGAAAATTTAATTACACGATATGAGGAAGATGATCCTGATGCCAAAGATTTCATTGACTTTGTTCAGGAAAATGTGAGTTTGTATAATACCCTCTCAAAATGTTTGCAGTTTATGGTGTATAAATCCATTTCATAGTTAAATTTGAACATAAACTTAAATATGTGCAGTCATCAGCAATTTATCCAAACCCAGAAAACTGGATGTATATAACTTAAGAGTATTAATTTGGGCCTTTTAATACAGCATCATTGTTGTTGTTGTTTTTAAAATTTTATTTTATATTTTAAGTCTGTAAATACTTAGACCAAAAAACTGGTAAAATCCTTAAACCCTTATCAATTCAGCTCTCCCCTATGCATGATAGATATTTTTTCTTGGAATGAATACTAATTGCAAATCAGTTTCAGACTGAATAGTGACTATTGTGAAATCTATCTATCCATCAAACACAAAAACACACACAAACACACACACATTATTATTATTATTATTATTATTATTAGATTGTGATTGCATCTGGTCCTCCTTTGCCAGTGTATTCCCAAATATTGTCTGAGTGTAGAGTTTAACCTGATGTACTGAAGAACACATAATATACATTCCTAAATGCATGCATACAAACATACATATATTATTATATGGAAATATGGATAGATGTAATAGAGAAATGTTGATAAATAGATATGTAGGTTTAGAAATCAGTAACATTGTTTTGCAGATTAGAAGTCTGAAACTGAATTATCTGTTTTTTAATGATTTCTGTTGCAGATAAAGTGTTGTGGTGTTACATCAGAAGGTTATCTGGACTGGAATAAAAATCGTTACTACAACTGTTCAAAAGAAAATCTCAGTGGTGTCAAGTGCAGTGTTCCACATTCCTGTTGCATCAATCAGAACACGATTATGGTAAGTTAATAAAAATGTGTTTACTTTCACTTTTATAACAGTTCTGTGTAGCCATTAAATTTAGTTATCTGTTTATATTATTATGTATTTTAAATTTGTTTTTTTTTGTGTGTTTTTTTAGAAACATAAATATGCCTGACACTTTAACCAGATATTTACAGTGGGGTTAAGCTGTAACAAATCTAATTGGTTCCAGAGGCTTGTTTGTTACAGGATCCATTGAAATACCTGTTATTATTTTGGAAATGTTACTCATTTAAGTGATAATTGTTTAACTGTATCTGGATATGTATTTTACGGTTTTTATTCAAGTAATTTGAAATTAGTTTTTGTAATTTTCAGCAAGGAATTCCAAATATGTTTTGTGGTGCTGGTGTTCTAAAGGAATCGGTAAATTATTATTATTATTTTTTTTAACATAATTGTTTAGGTTTTTTTTTTAAATTTAAGAGAAAAAAAAAAATTTGATTTAATGCTGTCAGGTATTTTTTTAAAAGAAGTTTCATATTAGAAATATATGTTATTATTTTACACAATTTTATTTTATTTGTTTTCTTTCCTTTTTAATTTTGATTTTAAATATGTTTTCTTTCCTTTTTAATTTAGATTTTAAATATTTTTACATTCTTGGCATATTTATGTCATGGCAAAGTCTTAAATGTTATGTTATTTTTTTGTGAATCCTGCCCTTCCTCCAAGTAATACCACATGTTTTATTTATTTTTATTATTTCATCTCTTGAATGTTATTGAAATTTTTAAAAGGTTAATTAATTTGAAATAATATAATAAATTAACTCCCAATTTAATGTTTTATTTAAATAATAAAAGATTATGAATTTAGGTTGATTAATAATTTAAAAAATGTATTGTTTGACATTGCAGTCGGTAGAAGCCAGAAAGAGAGTTTTCACAATTGGATGTATAGATAAAATGCTAATATTAGCACAAGAAAATTTACCTTTTATGGGTGGTCTCATTATAGCTGTGGCAATACCACAGGTAAGTTAATTTTTAATTTCTTAATAAATATATATATATATATATTTTTTTTTCCTCTTTAGTTAGGAACTTTCATTAGATCATGATCCAGAGTTATCCATGAAACATTATGTGAGTGTGCCAGTGTTTAGGATGTTATAATAATAGGGGCATATCAGGAAGATTCTAGATGTCATGTTTTTGTTTCTTGGATGTTATTTATTGAGATAATCAAAATTATTTATTTATTTATTTATTTATTTTTGAAATATCTTAATTAACTGAAACAAATCTGGAGAGATGTTAAGACTGTTAGAGTCATAAATTCAATAAGACATAATGAGTGCTAGAAATTCACAATTTTCAACTCTACAAATTGAACTGTGTCTGTTGCTACTCTGAGAAAAGTTGTTCCCATAGGTAAACAATAGATACAGTTAAAAGTTTATGATTGTAGAAACTGTGCTATTTTGTATTCAATGAAAACATTTAACAATTTAACCTGGTTTAACTTTTCCAAGAAAATGCCTGCTTTGTTCTCTTTTTCCACAAAAACATGTAATATATTGAACAAAACTACTCCATCTATTCAGCTTGTAACCTTTTTAGATGTAACGTGAATTGTATTATAATTACCACAGCAATTCCATTTTAGTTATATTTTTTAACATATTCATCACTGACCTCTGCTGTATTTTGGGGATGTAAGAAGATTTTGTTTGGTAGCTTTTAATATAGCACAGTCGTTGCTTCTCTTACACCCCTACCAATATAACAAACGATGATGGGTTGGGGAGTAAAATTAAAAAATAATATCAGTTCACAACATTCAAAACATTATTTTTTAAATCTGTTAACAAATAGATTGCACTGTCAGTATTTATTATAACTTCTTTATTAATTTGTTTAAATATTTACTATTTTTTTCTTTATAAATATCTTCTATTTCCTTTTCTTTTCTTGTTTTTACAGTTGATAGCAATATGTCTAGCTCGAACATTAGAGATTGAAATCTTAGATCAAATAGATCAGTTAGTGTGAAGCCTCTCAAACGCAAGGAGACCGAAATAAAAGGGTTGTATATGTTATCATCTCCAGAAAATTTATTTTTTATACACAGTTTTAGTCTGTACAATATAAAATACTTTATTTTAGTTATAAAATGTAAATCTCAGGTGTTTTTTTTGTTTTTTTTTTAATATAAATTTAGGGTATCAGATGAATTGTTTGTTAGCTTTTTATTTTTAAATACATTTTTGCAGGTTATTAAAATGCACTCAAAGAATCCGTTCAAAACATTTAAGTTGATTATTAAAATCTGATACTAATTAATTAGTCAATTATTTTCTCAGATATTTTACAGTGTATTTATTTATTTATTTTAGTTCATTAGTCATTGTAATTTTTAAATAATTCTTGTTTTTTTTCACGCAGAATTTGATAGTTCAGAGTTTTTTAAGTAATGTCAAGCCAGTAAAATAGTTAACTGTTTAAGATACTGTATATTATTTCAGCCAGTCCTTAATGGCAGAATATCCAGCTACTGTTAGCCAAACAAAGAGGGCATATTTTTGATACTATCCCTCTGAATTAAGTGTTAAACTATATATTAAATGTATACATTCCATTATTATTTGTTTTGAATTTTGTAGATACTACAGATTGTTGTATATAACATTTCACATAAATCATTTTGGTTGTCATTTTATGTCTATTAAACATTTTCTAAAATTCTTTTAAAATTCAGTGCTCATCATTTTGTGGTATTCATTTCTGTCTTGATGTACAGATTATTATTATTATTATTTTTTTTTATCAAGTGTTTAGTCCACTATGAATTAATGTTGACTTGTAATTATTATTATTGTTTTTATTTATTTATTTATTTATTTTTTTTTTTTTTTTTGCTTTTTATCATCATCATCATTAACAGAACACCACAGTCCATTCCATAAGATGCATGAACAAGATTCAAAGGAGTATTTTTTAATTCTAATATTTTTATTTGCCACATTCTTGCAGAACTTTTTTTTTGTTTTTGTTATTGTAATTATTTTTTAACAAAAAACATTTGATCAACACAAATTTTGAATATGTCTGTATGTAAAATACATATTTAATGTATCTGCTGTTTTTGATTTAAGTAATTGAAAAATATATTTTAATGTTGCTGACACTATTAATGTTATGAATCAAAACAATGAAATTATTTACTAATATCAAAATCTCCTTAAAACCCGTTTCATTCCTTTTTTGTTCTGTTTCTTTTTATTAAGAGCAATACATTTTTATTTTTTTTTAATCTGTTGTCTTTGGAGTATAATAAGTATATTGAAGAATATTTGAATAAACAAAAGTCAGTTCTACTACGTCCAGTGTGTTCTAATTTCTGTGCAGGACTATTTTTATTAATGTATAAAATGTTATTTTAAATGAACATCATGTATTTGAGTTAATGAGAATACAGGTGCAGTGTCATCTTATAAATTTTAATCCTGAACATTTTTAATCAGAAATAAAACATGTTTTAAATGTTTTGGGTTTAAGTTAAAACAAGTATAATGTCAAATTTTAATACACAGTGTGTGTATGTGTGTAACAGAAAATATTTTAAATACTGAGGTATGATATACAGATGTCTAGCTATTCAAAAAATAGTTTTATGTTCCACTTATTTATCTCACAAAAAAAATGATTTAAAAAAAAAATTAAAATAGTAAAAATAAGGTTCTAGATGTTTGTGAAGTTGTAGCAGTTAAATTATTATTACAGTATATTTGCTGTAAATTATTATATTTTTCATTTTAATATTTTACCTAGATTTTATTGCTTTTAAATTTTGGTTTATGATAAATAAATATATCTGTTTATGTGCTTTGCATAAATCATTTTGTATTCTTCATTAGCTTTCCTATCTTTTTAAATTTAATCATCACAGCATTACTGCCATTTAATAAACATTAAAAAAAATTAATGGGATTGTTAAATTAAATACCAGTTTGATTTTAAAATATACATTTAAAGATGTTAATATTTTTATGGATACTATGGTGGTGTAATATATATATATATATATATAAAATCTGTTTTGTTATTTAATAATGACCACAGGAGAAAGTTCTGGTTTAAATTCATACTTGATCATGTTCAGAAAATAAATTTTAAAATTTTATAATGTCTTTGGTAATCAAAAAAAAAAAAAAAAAAAAAAAAAAAAAAGTTATATATATATAATAATAAATAAATAAATAAAATAAATAATATTTAATAAAATGATATTTCCATGTTATTATTTTATAGTTTTGGATGGCCTGTCATTGTCCATATCAAAGTATGGGAATAAATGTTGTAACATTAATGTGAACTGACAGCCATATCTGTTTAGAACTCTTAAAGAAACTACAACAAACTGTATTCCATAATATCATGACTTCAGAAGATATTTTTAAACTTTATATTTTTGTTGTTATACTTCATTAAGCTTGGTTGACAAGAAACAAAACACCTTGCAAGAATATATTTAGCCTATTTCTTGTATATTATTTTAAAAGTATTTGTTTCATTTGTTGTATTGTTATTCAGGACAATTATACAGTGTATGGTTCTGAATACACAAACTTGATTTCAGACACAAAGTTATTGCAATAGATTTAATGTTCAGACAAATGTCCCATGTTGTAAAATCACAATCTCTATAAGTTTCTGGCCTAAGTATTTCAGATATGGAATCCTCACCCAGATTTCGTTATTATTACAAATAACTTCTTATCAGTTGTTAGCTCATGTTGTATGATCATGAATGAGTTAATAAGAAATGTAGATTTTTTTCTTCAGTTCTTAATATTTATTCTTTCTTTGGATTTTTCATTAGGTTTGATAAAAATAATTCACAGGAAATATTTTAGAAGTTAGAAGAATGTTTATATATATATATTTTTTTTTTTTAACTTGCCAGGCTAATCATGAAAAATGTGCCTTTATAAATTTTAAAACAACTTTGAAACTGTTTCTATGTAGTAAAATATTCATGACCAAAGTTTGTATATACTGTGTATTATATTTACTATTTTGTAAGTTGGCAATAAAGTGTTATAAATTTTCTTTATTTATTATTGTTGTCTTAGAATCATGTGATGAAAGAATTTTGGATATTTAAATATTAAAATAAAATTTCACAAGAAATAAATAATTATTACCATCATTCAAAAATTAATATTTAATTTACTGTCACTTTACAATTTATACTAAAATATTACTAACATTTTATGATACATATTATTATTCTTTATAATAACAATTTTGGAAAAAAGGTAATTTATTTCATGTCTGTTATCAGTGAGACTACTGCCTTTCATTAGTTAAAATATATATATAATATATAAAAGAAAATAAAGAAAAACATTAACTCTAAATTATACTTCTTGCTGAATTGACAAACTGATCTCTGCAAACTGGTACAAAATATATAATGCTAATGACTTGTCATTTTGTAATATTAACTGTGAAGTATGTATATTGTTTATGTAATGGCAATACAGTTTCCTCTATAATACTGAAAAACATTTCCTATTGCTGCCAGATGTACAAATTAGCAGTTTCTAATTTCAAACTGTGATCTCCAGTATCAAAGATACAAAATATAAACAGGAAAAATGTGTATCTGATTTTATGACTGTATAGTTATTAAACTGAATTAAATTTGTTAAAAGCATCTATATATTTCATAATTTCTGAACAAAATATTTGATGTAAAGATAACATGTAAAAAAAAAAAAAAAAAGAAATTTTTTTTTGAATAATAAATGATAAAATAATTAATAAATAAATTTTATTCATAAGTAAAAAAGAAAACTGATATTTATCTTCAGCTGTGCAGAAAATTAAAGAGATCCCAGTAACTGTGTATGTTGAATGAAGAAAGAATCAATGGATATTGAATATTAATATTCTTAACTGAATGCTCTTAGCACAATCACTGTGCAGCACTGGAAAGTCATAAAATTAAAGACTTAATATTGGTTCCAAATCTTTCAACTTAACATATGAGCACATGTAATTTATCACAATATACTGAATAACAACAGTGTCTCTCTGGTATGTCAAATTTTCTTTGCTGATTTTAGCTGTTAAATGGCAATACCCATCTCATTTCAGAATAAGTAAATTTTGTTTTCATGGAGTGTGTCATCTTACTCAAAAATAATTATTTTATCATCTTGAACTTTTTCAATACACATGAAGTAGTCTTCTAAGGCCTGTGTGTACATGGATAACAGTGCGACTGTATTTTGTGTATGCATGAGAGAGAGAGAGAGAAATGAAATTAGAACAAAAACAAGAGGATGTTGATTATGTTTATTCCACTTTCAGTGTAACAGAAACCTGAAATGACAGACTCATGGACAACCACTGTATGTATAGTCATTTGCAATAACAGCTATTGGCTAGTACTGAATTTCCAGAATCACTAACAAAATCTCTATGTACATATGTATTTCAAATACAAGATTATATATTCATGAATATAATGATATATATATATATATATATATATATATATATATTTTATTAAGGAAAAAAAACAAATCAACACAAGTTTAATGCATTCTCAGTTAATATGACCTCCATGGTAATAATATAAAAATTAAATTAAAAAAAAACAACAACAAAAAAGTTGAAAGATCTGCACAACCAAGAACATATAGTCTAATCTATTCCAGATCTACTTTAATTACTAAAATATACAGAGTTGAGAGACAAAGTGAAAAAAAATGTAATTATGACTACAACAGTATGTAGATAAGACAGAAAAGTAACAAGTAACAAACTTTTAATAATCATTCATAAATTCAAGGTGGAAATTAAGCTTTAATACTAATATATGCTATAATTTGTTATAAATGACTATAAAGTTAAGTAAATTCACAACAGAATATTTTATGATCCTCAGCTTTTTCAGTATGTGGATGGCAATCATACTGCCTGGGTGTATATGATTTGATATCGCATGTTATATGTTTGTATGTATGTATGTGTTGTGTGGTGCAGGTAATACATTTGTTTTAAAAGTAATATTAAATAATTACCAAAAAGAATAAAATGATTATCTGCTGTAGATTTTTTTTCACAAAAATTACATCTGTACTAATGAGACAATGTAACTCACAAAATAAGTAAATATACAAATCTAACTGATTTAAAAATAAATTAAAAACATTTATGAACACTGATCACAAGACTGTATATTTTAACTTGTAATTGATAAAATGATTTTAAAAAGAATTTATCATAATGTATTAAGTATTCATATGATAAAAATAGAATGTTATAATAAATTGTACAAAGATAATTAAAGAGTTCATTTATAAACTTGTAACTGATATGTTTACTAATATGTATGACACTTGTAATGATAATAGTTCAAGCTAAATATGTTAAATGATCTTCACTGTCAAATATACTTCAATAATTCACAACCAATCATGCAGCTCTATAATATAGAGGTAATCTCCAGGATTTAAAAAAAAAAAAAAAAAAAAAAAAAAAATTAATAATAATAATAAACTTCATAATCATCACCAAAATACATTCCTTCTATTTCATCTAAAGAAATCTCAAGAGAGACAGAAACTGAGATTTTTGTTCCCAAACATTTACATATATTTAAAGAATAAAATGATTACAACCTTTATTGGATAAAAAAAAAAAATTAAAACAATGTGCTTAGTCATCTGTGAATAATAAAGTTTCAACTGAAATAATGCCATTTTTATAACAACCAGTTTAATTCATAGTTATTTTCAAATATTTATGAAAATCCTTTGTTTTAGCAAAAACATATTCATAAAAGTCCTTTTTAAAATGCTTTACATTTATAATTAATTAATATTTAATATATTTCAATTCAAACCCTCCCCTCAAGAAAGTGACAACCTGAATTTAATAAATGATTTAAAATATTTCTTCCCGTGTAAACAGGTATATAAATTTGATATGTAAGTAGATACAGAAATCAATAGTATATCTCTACTAATAACTTCTGATGTACACAACATCAGAGCTAAGAAAATAACTGGTCCATTTTGATTAGCAGAAACTGTCCATTTGTATTTCTTGGAACTCGCTCAAAGCTCGAATTGGCTCGATCTTTGATTTCGATGCACCTTTTCTGATTTTAGCTCTCTGTTCATCCGCATCTTCTCGTCGGACCAACGGCTTCTTGGCAGGAGCCTTCATCTTCCACAGAACAACAGACGACTGTATAATGAAAGAAAACAATTAGTAATTACACAGAAACAGTAAGATCATCTCTGTGTGTGTGTGTGTGTGGGGGTTTAAGAAAGGTTGACAGAAAAAGGAGAGAGAGGAGTGAGGGAGCCATTATATGCAATACAGGGCATAAATGATGTTGTTTGTATAATTATGATCCAAGAGAAAACATTACAATCATTCTACAATCTGTGTTTATATGTTAATAGCAAGAAAATATTTATATACATATTCCCATGGTCAAGAAAGCACATATTATGGCCTTTGATAAATATGTTGTACAAGTCTGATTGGAATGGGGAATTATGTTTATGCCAAGGATTTATTATGCTGTTTACTTATTATGATACAATGCATGCTCTATCACTGCAACACACCCCACCCCTCACGTATTTGTACATTTGTATATAGCTAAATATGCAATTCATAGCAGAGAGTAGGTAATGAATGTTAGTATCATTAACAGATGTCAAGATGTATAGTAATATAATATGAAATGCTCTTAATTTAATTCAGCATTATGAAACTTTATGATTAATAACTCTTATCTAAAAATTATTCAAACAGAAGTATTAAAAAGAAAGAAATTGATTAATTAGAAATAATCTCATTTGAAAACTGATTCTGACAACATAAAAATGCTCATGCCATGCATATAAATTTTCCTGCTGGCTGACATCAACAATGCACTGAAATCAAAGACAAAATTACTCACATTTAATCTAGAATTCTTGGGGTACTGAAAGAAATAAAAACAACAATCAATGTACAATAAATAAAACACTACCACTGTAAATGATTCACATGAAAGAAAAATGACATAGAACACAAAACAATGAAAATAGGGTAACTATTCATTAAAAAATATTTATAAACAAAATATGCATTCCTCAAAAAACATTTTACACACATTCCTGACATGGTATACCAGGACTGTCAATATTAAAAATAAAAATTAAAATTAATAAATAATAATAATTAACATTCCCTCTGATCTATAAAAGTTATCTATTCAAAATATTAGGCTGAAAAACCCCCAAAAAAACACCTGAATAAAACCCAAACTATAATGCTGTGCAGGATTTTTCAAACTGTTCCTAAAACCTCTTTGATTACTTCTTTGCCCAGTTTCAGAGAAATATATCATTTTGAGATTCACGATAACAAAAATATTCAAATTCCATATCCAATTCATTTCTTTATGATCTTTCTGATAATACATGTGTCAAATGCAATAAAATAAACGAAAAAGAGAGACATAAAAATGCAAAAATAATCAAAGAAATCTTTTTGCCCTGTCTAGATGGGCTCCACAAGTACAAACATTCTGAGAAAATCTGGTGAAGGGAACAATAAAAAATTCCAAAATGTGAAAATCATTGGCATCCCTGGTATACAGTACAATAATTGACAATGACTGAAAATTAATTGCTATGATCTAAAAAATCATAAATAAAAAAATAAATTAAAAATGACCACACACAACAGTATATGTTATCTAAACTCTTACCTTTGTTGAAGCCACATAGCAGGCTTTTACAGTCAACACTACAGCATTCATCAAATTTTTTGCAGCCTGTATTAATGATGTTGCACTGTCCAACTGAAGTATTAAAAATGATATATGCACATATTTAAAAATTTAGTTTGAATTACAGAGATACACATACATGTTTAAATATACAACAGATGCACACACACACACACACACACTTTGTATGTTAACAGAAACAAGCTGCTGTTTTTTTCTGTTTTGTCCTTTTTTTTTTTTTTTTTTTTTTTTTTTTTCTTGAACTTATAAAGAAGTTATTTGTTGGTTTTTTTGTTTTTTTAACAAATTTGATAGAAAAGAAAGATAGAAATGATAGTAAAAAATAACACACAGACACCTCTCACATACAGAGAAAATCTTATGGAATTGAAGAAACTAATTAACAGAGTGATGACTTTTAATAAGATATAAAACAATTTCAGTCCAATACTAAAACAAACAACATACCCCACAAACAATCAATTCCCCGCTGACATTCTGTACGTCAGCTTTGACTTTGCTGGTGATGTTAAGCTGGTGACAATAGAGAGCAATACGCTGCATGTAAGCATCCAAATCTTTCTTGGATTGAGAATCAGGACACTGAAAAAGATATGTGAATGATATTTTAATTTCTTGAGTACCACTACATTAGGTCACAATTTTAACTTTCCCTATATGTACCTGTGGCTGTCACTTTATACCATAACAGAATCAGGACTCAGGAAAAATCTGAATAATGATATTTAACATTTTAAGTACCACTATACAGGTAACAATTTTAACTCTCCTATAGCAGTAATTCTGTATATCATTATATGAAGTGACAACAGTTTCCATCGGTCCAGTTTGATGCCTAAATCAGAGATTTTTTTAAAGAATTTTTTTTTTTTAAATAAAATATGCTGAATTTAGATTTTTACCTGTTCTGCTATGCTCTTTGATAGTTTGTCAAGCCTGGAACCAGCCTCAGAGATTTTCTTAGCAGCATTAATAACATCCATTGTACTCTTCAATGGACCTCGCCCTCTTCAAAAATAAATTTAGTTTGGCAATATCTAACATTTTCATATTAACAGTTATCAGGCAGAAACACACACACACATACAATTTCTTAGACAAAGAAGACAAGAATGGAAAATTCGCTTTCATCTTGGTTATTCCACCAATTAGTAGTAGCAAGGCATGTTATGTGTGTGCTTTCCTTCAGTGGAAAAAACATTTAACAGAACTTATGATAAACCTCTCATTATCAAATTATTATAATAAATCAATATATTCTGAGATTTAAATGTTTACTTTAAGACAATACTTGATGAAACCCTAAAATCAACTTATCAGTTAAAATTCTGACATCTGACTAAATCACTGCAGCTGAAGAAGACACATACCTTGTGAAATCTGTCATCTCCATCATAATCATACACATCTGCTTTGCTAGCACAATGATGTCGTTTCCACTGTCGTCCCATTTGGCTACCTCTCTGTCCAGTTTGGCCTTCTCCACACGAAACTGTTCCACCTGGTACATAATCTTTTCTCTGTCTTCTTGTGGCAGTCGACGCATCAAGCCACGTTCACTAGCATCATTGTATTCCTGACCAGATATGCTTGCTATGGAAAAAAATTTACTTGAATAACCAGACCCTTTCCCAACATTCTTAAAAATATATATATCTTTTTTTTTTTTTTTACCAAGAAGAGTGTCTTCATCTTTGTATTTTCAATTTACATATGAATTTTGTTACATCTAGAAACTAATAATTTAAAATATGACAAGTAGGTAGTATCATTAACTGCATCAAGGATATTCTTTAGTGACCTCTATTGCTTTGACTCTTGTTTACTTTAATGATAGCAATGATGATTTCGATTTCCCTGCACCTTCAGTGATCACTTTAAAAGTCAACAATACTTTGAGTTATAACAGAATCTCCTGTGTATCTCAGTGTATTGTCATTATTCTGGTATGATGCTGTTATAAAATTATGGTTACTATAGCCATCTTGGTAATGAAGAGATTAAAACTGAAAGAACATCATTAACTGTACAATTTATGCTAAAAGTTGGTCAGCATATGAAACATAATTATTTTCTTGGTCTTAACAGCAAACAGGTTCATTCTTCTCAAAGTAGCAAATGCCCTTTTTTAATCAGACTTCTTCAATAATGTGTTCACCAATACATTTCATAATTAATAATTTTAATGTAGTTTTTTTCACTGATATTTAAATATGGCTAATGTTATTTTTTAATACAAATATAATTGCTACTAGTGTTATTCTAATAATTATTAAGTGGTTTTCTCATTAATATTTAAATATTATTAACATGTGTAATACAAATTTAATTATTAGTAATGTTATTTTATAATAAATATTTAAACATTTCTCATATTTTTTAATTAAGCAGAGCACAACAGTTTTAGGGAAGACAGATAATTTATTAATGAGATTTTTCTAGCTTTTGATTAGGATGGTATTCTGCAAATACTTTTCTCCTGTCATCAGACACTGCACTGTTAGTAGAAAATAACAATACGGCTGCTATACTGCATTATTTATGAAGAATACTTACAATATTCAGCTCCATCATCTTCATATTCCACTTCACTGTCACTGTCATACTCAGTAATATTCTGATGTAATAAAAATATTGAAAATTTCTACACAATCTAACCTTTATTTTATTTTTTATATTCAACCTTATAAACACATGTAAGAACAACTTAGAACAACAAAAAAATGTTTATACATTAATTAATGTGACATAATTATAAATGTCAGTAATGTCCAGCTAAAATTCTGTTAAGTTGGAAACTTCAAAATGTTTTATTTTTATGGCTTTGTGGGAACCACAAAATGTTCATACAGCTGTAGCTATACTATAAAATTGGGAAACAGACAATGAATCAGAACTATATGCCTTCTTAAAACTACATCTGTGTTATGAAAATAGTTTACTGTTGCTTCTGAAGTGCAAAAATCCAGGAAAGATTTTTTGGTAAAATAAATTCAAAAGACATTTCTGAAAGATTACCCTGTTCATTAGGACTGCCTGTCTGATGTCCCTGACACCATCATACACCAGTCGACTGGCTTCAATAAAGTCATTCTCATCAATTTCACGAGGCGGGTTCGAACTCAGGCCATCAACAGCCAGTTCAACCTTCTCAGCAAAATTTGGCATTACTGAGAAATACAGATAAATGTACACTTTTATATTTTCTTTTATAGCTGCATAATAATAGCATTTTTTATTTATCATTGTTAATTTATGAATGACAGAGAATGAAAATAAATAAAAAGGTACATGTGAATGTTAGTGTGTTATTTGAAATAAATAATAAATTTTCATTTTTTAAATATGTTCATTTTCATTTTTAAATATTTTTAATTATTATAATATATAAAAAAAAAAATATCCTTTTCAACTGACCACAACCTAACCCCAAAAAATTAAAAAAGAACTATTACTCATTTTGTGACCAGCACAAGTTAACTGAACAACAATGGTAAAAATTATTTTTAATATTATCTAAATTACTTAATTGTTTAAATATATACAAATCCTACTTTGATCTCGTAACATGACCACTGCCTCCATGACGCGCTCAGTGTACTGGCCCGGCTCATAGTTGTTCATTTCAAACTGGACGACATTACACACGCGGGCAGATCTACCACGGATAGCTCCTGCAGTGCGATCAAGTGTGTCTGCGTCAGACTCTTGTAATGCTATGACACATTTATTGACATCCTCCAGAATATGATTTTCTGTAAACATATAATAATAATAATAACATAAAAATAGTAATAAAATAACACTTAAAATGATAAATAATGGTGATAATAATAACATCAAAATTATAATAATAATAATTCAATAAATTATACATAAATTAATTATTTGCTATGTTGAGAGTACTCTGCTATTTTTTCTTTCCACAATGAAAGACAAATGTTATATATCATCATCATATCAAATTTTTCATTCTTTTTATAATTTAAACATTTTTTTTTTTTTTATCTTCATAAGCATATTTCTGAAGCATTTCTACTAAGGCATATCTTTGTTGAAAACAACATTATCTAATGTATCTCACAGACCTGAGACAGCAAGGAAGTCATGGATTGTAGTGATGTCGTCAACAGCTTCGGTGAGAATGCGCACTTCTTTTTCCCAGGCTTCTTTAAACACATCCATGTTTTCCTGGGCAACCTTGGATCGTGGGCGTGCTGCTAGTACCCTGGCTGCATTAATCACCTAACAAATAATAAAACCCTTACTGTATTAACAAAACCCCTGCTGCATTAATCACCTAACAAATAATAAAACCCTTACTGTATTAACAAAACCCCTGCTGCATTAATCACTAATTGATAAAACCCTTATTGTATTAACAAAAACCTTGCTTCATTAATGATTGTAAAATATAAATTAATTTGTTAATTCTCTAACAGCAGCAGTATCTTATACTACATTAGATTTTGAGTTACCTGAAAATATATCAATGTGTTGAATTGATTCTATTTAGAGAGAAGGAAGGACAGAGTCAAAGAAATTGAAAGAGAAACTGTGATTGAGAGAGACACAGAGAGAGATTGAGAGAGACTGAGAGAAAAACAGAAAAGCTTGAGACTGCCAGAGCGATAAAAGATAGAGATAACAAGAAATATTTTATTACCTGTGGACAGAGGGCATCAATTTCAAAGGCTGCCATTCTAACCATCTTGACTCCTTCTTCATTGTTTGACATAGAACAGGCTAGATTTGCAACCTGGATTTAAAAAATATATATATATACTTAATATAAGTCTTGAATAATTATGTTTGTGTATGTGCATGGATATAAAACAGACACACGTATACTTCATACAACAGAAATTAATAATAATAAATAATAATCCTACAGTTTTTAATTTTATTACAAACCAATAAATTAAACATAGATCCTTTATTTTAAAAAAAAAAAAAAAAGCTCCTGTGCTTACAGGATCTGGTATACGATAATGTCAGTGGTGTTGGGGAAAATATACCAAAGAACAGAGTAATTATTAAAACCCCAATAGTAACTGATAAAATGTCATTTCAATGTATGAAAATCACCTCAACCAGCTTGTTAGCATGTTCAGAGAAGACCTGAGCATACTCTTCCACTCCTTTTTCATCTCCAGCTTTGGCTGCTTCAATAAGCACAAGAAGTGGAACGTTGGTTTCGAGAAATGTGTCTGACACATGATCAACTACAGCTTTACGCAACTGAAAATAACAATTAAAAAAAATAATTAAAAAACTGGAACTGTATAAAAAAGGTTCTGAATGAATAATGCAAGCAAAAAGTTTACAGACTACGAATTTTAAATAATTTATATTTAATTTTTTTCCATGAATACAGATTTCTGAAATAATATCAAGGTAAACTATTTCACTTTAATATTACACAAAAACAGAAAAAGATGTTAGACAAACACTGAAATATATGGTGCACAAGGACTTCTAAATCATGTCATAAAGAGCCAAGTTATTAAATTATGCCTGACACAAAACAAGCAAGATGTTCAAGCAAGATGTATTGTTGATGTACCTGTCTTCTCAGATCTTTTGTCTTCTTACACATGTTGTCAATGGCTTTCTCCAGAGACTCACTGGGCTCCTTTTGACCAGCCTGCAATACAAAAACACCTATCTTTTACTCGCGGAAAAGTTACTGGAATAAGTATTATTTAAATTAATGCTTTAATAATAAACTTTTAAAAACACTGTTCCTGAAAATAAAGTGTCAAAAACATATGTCTTTTTTCAAGCCCACACACACATACACAACACTTTTCTTTATTTCTATAAAATGTTTTTTTTATCCTTATATAATTTTTAGATGCATCTGGAATAATTATATAAGAAAAAACATTAACACAAATTATTTAATTTCACTTCTAAGATGACGAACTATCTTATGTAATGACACAAAACATTTTTAATCTATGCTTTTATGGCATCATACATATAATAAGGACCATGCAGATAATGAAAAGTGAAATACAGTAAAACAAACTACAGGTCAATCATATGACTATATACTTAGTCCTATCATTCAGTGTTAATAATGTAAAAATGTTTAATCAGGTATAAGGGAAGGCCACATCAACTTCAAGATAATTCTGGGGGTATTATCATTATCAGTTTTATATGAGAAAAGTCTGAGCATAAACATTAATATGTTTATTCAATTATTGACTATAAAATCACTGTTTTAAATCACTTTATGTATGTGTGTGTATTTAATCAAAATTTTGAGGCAGTTAACTTCAAAGTAGAAATTTAATAACAAGTGACATTTTTCTTTTCTTTTCTTTCTTTTTATTTATTTCTTTATTTCTTTGTTTGTTTGTTTGTTTGTTTGTTTGTTTGTTTGTTTTGTGTAATCAGTAATTAAATGATAAACATTTCCAAAAAATGAACATAAAAATATGTAATAAAAAAAGCCTGCATAATTTCAGCCAAAACACCCAAGATTTCAGTTATGCATGTCTAAAGTCAATATTTATAAATGGAGTAACAACACAGATGAAAAATTGTCAATCCATGCACAGAATGAACAGAAAGATCCATCGAGAAATTTTAACTCTGCCTAATTTGTAGATTTGATTAAGTGAATTAAAAAAAAAAAAAAAGTAATAATAAATATTAATTAATGACAGTATATATATTTAATTAAAAAAAAAAAAAAATTGTTCTCTGAAATTGTGAAAAAAAAAAAAAAATAAAATAAAATGAAAGTTAAAAATTAAAACTAAATAACTGAAAAGAAATGATGATAAATAAGAAAATAAAAATTGCACAGCTTTGATGAGACAATATGCAGTTGGGTAATAACTAGTTTATACTAATTTTTATGTTAGAACATTAACAGATGCTAAAAAAAAGTATTAGTAACTGGACAACAAGAACATAATCAGATGCCTTGAATATGCAAAATTTAAAATCAGACTAACACAATAACAATCTTTTTTGTTCTCGGGTTCTCTAACAAATCCCATGGACAATAAAAAATATAAAGAAAACCAAAACAAACAAACCTATTTTGGAAGATAAATAACAAAAATTGTTAATTGATCTTTTACTTCAAAACAATAGTTGTTAGATAGTAACAAACATATGCAAACTCTCTCAAATTTCATGCAAGATTCAACATTCCTGCATAGTCAGTGTTACCTTAAAATATTCCTTACGTTCTGTTGCTGGGAGTTTCTTAGTGCACTGCCATTATCAAAAGAAATGCGGAAGCAATAAATATATTTATAGAGGCCCCTTTAAAACATAATAGGCTTTAACAAAATATTTATTTAAATATAATTAATTAGGTATTTGCTTTCTGACCTGAGAAAACAAAAATAAGCTTTTTGATAAGTTGTAAACTAATGAATTAACACAAATTTAATGGTTGAGGAATATTTCAGAACGGAATATTGATTATGAATTAATAAATGGGCAAAAGTAATTTAACACTTACTTTAAGTCACTTCTGATTTACCAGACAATTGTTATGCAAATTAATTCATTAAAGTTTAAAACAAACATCATAATGTATGCTTTCAAAAATTTGTTTAGTTTTTTATGGATCAAGTCAGATTATGGATGATGAATGGATAAGGAACACCCACCCACTCCATATTATGTCAGCACAATGGTGTATTTGTGTGATCATATCTTTTCAAATTAAATATTTTCATGTGATTGAATTAAAATGTTTGCAATTTCCTGTACTTCAGCATCAAAGATGAACTGATAGTCCATTAAATCAAACTTCATCTATGATCAAACCTTTGTTTATTGAATCAAACATCTGCTGTAAATGGCAATTCAGTCTATGATCAAACCTTTGCTCTTACTGAAAATAAACACACTACTGTAAATGGGAATATAATTGATGATAAAACCTTTGCTCTTACTGAATAAAATGACCTGCCTTAAATGGGAATTCAATCTATGATCAACCCTGTGCTCTTATTGAAACAAAAATTAAGATTTAGCTGTACACTGTACAGTAACATAAAAGCAACATAAAGCAACTGTACATTAACTTACATTGTTCATGTATTCAGTGAGAAGATCTTGCAGAGCCTGTCGAACGGCATTGCACTCCTGCACAATCCTCTCTCTGCGTTCATCTCGTGTGCAGGATGAATCGGCCATCAGAGCAGCACCACTGATAATACTTTCAACTCGTTCTTCCAGCGATGGTCGTGATCGGACCTCGTTGTAGCTTAGTGGATCCATTATAATCTTTTGCTGCAGTGAACAAAAATTGATCCAAATATTATCATCATTATTATGCATTTAAACTACTGCTGAAATAAATTAACCAAAATTATGAACAGTTTATAAGAACCATTTCATTAACGTCATCTATTAACTTCATTTGTTAAAAATATTCTTAGAAGACTGCTTTACATAATCAGTGTGACACTGAACAAACAATGACTAAAGGCAAGTCAAAACAAAACAGGTTGCTGTTAAATGTGTTTTATATATTTAACTAAATACAATGTTATTAAAATGGTTAACATACATCTAACTCATCGAGAGCAGCAGCCAACTCGCCAGGCCCTTCGTAAGGATGAGCAGTGGAAGCACCTGTAGCCTGTGCGATGTCTGATATAGTCCCCACCGCATCACACAGCTGTTTGTAGGCATAGTCTCGATTGGCTCGAGCAGCGGCTAGCTCAGGGTGGCGAACATAAGCCTAAATTTAAAAAAATAAATAAAACTAAATATAATACAGAGTTAGTGGCAGGCACACAATTCCTTTATTAATTAAAAATAACTATAAATAAAATAAATGTAGACAGTATTACTACCAACAATAATATGTAATTAGATAAATGTAAATCAATAATATCAACAATAATTATTTTTCAGAATAGCATTTTTACCTTTGATGTAGTAAGCAGCATCATACTGTTTTTCTTCAGCACAGCCCGAGCTGCAGCCAGGTCATCTCGCCGACGTGGATCCTTGAGATCCTTCATGAGAGAAAAAAATATATTAATTTCATTTAAAATCAATTACTAAGTGGAAAACATAAATGTAACTTTTCCATAAAATCTCCAAAAGGTGAAATATTGTTTTTCATAAAATAAAAACAAATTCCAAATTGGTAAAAGGTGTAAAAAAAATTAATTCATGTGATTCAAATTTTCATTTAATTGAGTAAAATATAAAAAGATGATTTGCTGTAAGAGAAATCTGTTTTAAATGTACAATAATGTTTGATGTGTACACTGGGCTAGTTACTATTCTAACTTGTTTATACAAAGCTGGAGAATGGGTTATCCAGTTCTTGGTAAAATATACGTAAAAAGTTCACATGAACAAGAGTATACAGTGATTTTCTGTTCCTTTTCTAATATTATAAGCTCAGAACTAACCAGAGTCACATAAAAATGATTAGATGTATTATAGAAAGATTTAATTCAACCTACAGCCTGTCTCATGGCTGCTTTGTCAGACAGCTGGACCACACTTTTACCAAACTCTTTGAAACTCTGCATCAACTCTTGCTGGCTTGTAGCATTCTTGATTCTATCTAAATCACTTTCAACCTGAATAAATAAATACATAAATAAGGAAGAAAACAAATCACTAGAAAACATTCTTTATGCAACTGGAAAAACTGAGGGGTTTTTTTTTTTTTTTTAAAAGAAAGCTTTCCACAAAACCGTTATTTTAATACCACAAAGTCATAAAAAATTAGAAATAACTTGTTATTAAAATACAGAATTATCACATATAATTATAAGATTTTTTTTTTTTAATTTGTTTTACACCATTTAATTTTGTATGAGAAGCAAACACAAAGTTGCAAATTTTTGACAGAATATTTCATATCAGATTTTTATTTTTTTTTATTTTCAGGTTTGATTCGTATCAATAAAACTGACATGATTTATAGTGAACATTTCTTATAACTCACTGAATGCAGGGTTGTCAACAGAAGGTGAACATCAACCATGTCAGCTAAAATAAGAAGTCGTGTGACTGCAGAGAGAAGAGCTCTAGCAGCACGCACCATCGCTCCTCTCTTCATTGACGAACACGGGTCAGCAGCGAAATCACTCGAAGCTTCTCTCATAGCCTCTCCTGTGAGTAATATTTAAATTGTCATTTTTTTTATTTTTCACTATTTAATTTTTGTTGTTATTTATTCTATTATTTTTAATTTTTTAATATTTACTTTGAGCTATTGTTATTATTTTATTATTATTTTTTATTTTCTAGTATTTAATTTGTATTGTAATTATTTTTATTTAATATATTATTATTATTTATTTTATTATTAGTATTTTTTTTTAATATTTAATGAATATATTTAGTATTTTATTTACTATTTAATTTGTATTTTGTTAATATTGTTTAATATAAATTTCAGTTATTTTTTATTTTTTAATATTCAATTTTGTTTACTTTTTTTTATTACAAATTACAAGTGAAACAAACCTGTGTTTTTAACTTCTTCTATGGCTTGCATCATGTCATTGTGTACTTCAGGATTTTCATTGGCAATCTCTTCACCTCTTTCAATAAAGTTTTCTGTTGCTTTCTGAACTGCTGCTGACAAAACATGAGCTTTTTTGGATCGTCCTTTTTTCTTGTTTGATGGACCATTTTGATTTACCAAAGTTGTCACCTAATGATTGTCAAAGAAAGCAATAAAAAGTAATATGTAGATGATTGGATTAAAATGAAATGCTGAATAATTATTTAACATACAATAATACACGAACAAAGAGAAAAGGTAATTGCATTTGAAAAAAATCTTATTTTGATAAAGCAATACATAAAAAAAATAGGTTTAATTTAAATCCCTGTAGCATCTTCTTTTTAAAACTAAAATGTATAATCTGAATAAAAAAAAGATAAAAAAAAAGAAGTAGTATCTAGTTTATATTTTATATACTGTATAGGAATACAAGATCTATAAACACTTCACACAAGCCCAAACTTTAATAAAAAATTTAAAAATATAGGCACCTGAGTGACTAAAGGTTCTAAAGTCTTCTCCACAGATTTTGTCCTAATTTCCAAATTTTTAGGATCCCAGTGCAGCAGAATACTCCCTGTTAAGGGAGTAGGGCTGGTTGTCATGATGATGAAACCCTAAAAATAGCAGAAAATAGATTACAGCAATATTTGCATTATTAATTAAAATATGACATTTTAAATAACAACATTCTGATGCTGAGGAACATTTAAAGACAATTTCTAAATATTAATATTAATGACTTCTTAACAGTTCAACTGAACAAAAATAAACTAATGTGATGCTCATTTAATCTGTGTCCTTAATAATGGTACACTGCATAAGGACAAGCACAAACTGACACAGAAAAATCTTCAGTGACAATCAATGGGCAATGGTTTCATTTAGTTATACATGATCTTACATGTAGATACTTTCTCATGTATTACAAAACACATGTGAAAGCGTTTGATAAAAGTGAAAACTCGTGGAGCAATGGCTGGAACTGGAAATAGTCCAGAAGACTTATCATATGACCCATATCTCATTTTTTAACTTTACTATGAGGCCCAGCCATATCATTGTAGGCATTACAGAAATATAATTTCGTAATAAAATCTGTTAGCCTTATAAGTTATATAGTGACTAAAACTGTTCACATGTGTGTGTATATATATATGTGTGTGTGAATGTGTGTGTGCATGCGTGTGTGTATGTGTGTGTAATTATTTCATGGTATTAAATTTCAAATTAAATAAGCAGAAATATAACAAGGAAAATATATGAATTAATGGCATTCTTCACATAATCCATGTGTGAAGTTTGTTTTAATTTTGTCCATTAATTGTTATAGTGTTAAAAATATTTTGTTTTAGTATGTACCTCTACAAATAAAATATATGTTGAGAACTGAAAACAAAACGGAATGTAATTAACAATTCAGCAGATTTGTGCAATGGGAGAAATGTGTGTGTGTGCATGTGTGTGTGTACGTGTGTGTCTGTGTGTGTGAGAGAGAGTGTGTGTGTGTGTGTGTGTGTGTGTGTGCGTGTGCACATGCTGATTCATATATATCTGTGTCAACTGAATGAACAGGGTTTGACCATAACTGGTATAGAATAATTCATTTAGGTATTTTGTTTGTCTGACATTGGCTGTACATTATTATAAACAAATTAAATGAATACTGCAGTATTAGTATATTGTTTTCTAATAAGGATTCTTGCTTGATTTATTTATTTAAATTATTATTGGGTTAAGTTATTTAAAATTTTATTGATTTATTTATATTTACATAGGCATGTTTGAAAAATATTTTTAATGTAGGTATTTAAACATTTATTTTAAAAGCTGATCATAAATTAAAAAAAAAATATGAATTAGAAATAAATAAAATAATAACATAAATAAATAAATAAATAAATAAAAATACATCTGTGATATTTGTTATTCTTATCATCTTATGCTACAAAGTACAATTTATGAGAATAAAATAACACAGACTGAGAGTCAGTTACTATTCTCGTCATATCAGCCCTTAAATACCAATTTATGATTCATACTAATGATCCACTGGATAAATGACTAATATGACAATGCAACTGTAAAGTTGTACGTTACTGTATCAGTTTATGTACTCAGTACTCGTACTGTACTGTATTAAACTATTATAATTGTGTATATATAATATAAAAATTATTCTGACGCGGCTGTAGCATTTTTGTCCAAAATATTTATGATTATTATTATTGCAAATATTTGAAAAAAAAATCATAAAATAACAGAATAAATTCGCTTACATTCAGTCTGTCAGTGCTGAAGATTAAACGGTTCAAGAAGAACCAGAAATTGCAGAATTATTTAAAAGTAACAAGAATTTGAAGGATCTGAAATACTTCAAATACGAAATAGCACCGACTATATTCGAAACGCTAAAACTAAAGTAAATTCTCATTTCTAATAGTTCAATAAACAGATTTTTTAAATACATACTTCTTTCATAATACGTACCTGGTCCGAAAAATGTTAAAATGTGCACAATAATTTATTATTTTCACTTTTTAATCCAAACCCTACGAGCAATAAATACTTTTCGATGACTAAGATTGTTACTTCCGGATTTGTAATAAATGTACTCACTCCCTTGTATGAAAACTAATTAAAAGAAATAGGTTTTTTTTTTTAAATAATCCTATTTTGAAACATTCTTTCGAACAAAAATGTGTAAAATAAAACTATTGACTAGACTATAACATTCTTAATATTAGTTTTTATTTGTAAATATGTTTCATAACGTAATATTACATTTACAAAATGAAATTACAAACAATGGAACAGCTTAAAGACTAGACTGAATTCGATATGCTTTTACGATTTCCTTTTGAAATAGCATTTTAACAACCAGTAACCTGTCATTTGAGGAATGCAAAGGAATTTTAAAATAAACACCCTAATGATTTGAATTTATTATTATTATTATTAAATCAAATTATTTTCTTGGAACTATTTTAACTTTTTAATAACTAATTAATATCTTGAATTTTTCATGTTTTGTTTTCAGGTTCTGATAATTTCAATCAATAATAAACTGCAAATAAACATCTCCTCAGCCAAATAGGGTAATGTAAATTGGGTCACCAATGCCAGTGCTCTCTATTTTAATTCGTTTAAATCCTTATGAGTCTATAACAACTACTAATTGTTATTTAAACTGTATTATATGAACGTCTGTTCTTCCATCTGGTCAGAAGAGATAAAAGATAACAACACGAATAAGAAGAAGAAATCAACAACAACAATAATAATAAATAAATACAGTTTCTTTACGTATATGATACGCTTCAACATCATTTAAATTATAATAAAGGCAATATCAACATCTGATTCTGTTGTTTCGCAATATATTTTATACCGATCCGTTGACAAATGATTAATGGTATTTTCAAGTCATCGTCCGTAGAAATAAAATCCTGGTGCATGCCTGTAATTATGTTTGTTTAAATTTCCTTAAAGGATTTTGAATTACAGATTTCGGCTTAAGAACAGTTTGCTTTGCCGTAGTAATACTAATAGTAGTAGTATTTATTTAATATTTGTCAAAAATAGGATTTTATTCTCTTCAGTATATAAAAAAAAAAAAAAAAACACAATAAAATAAAATATAAACAAATTTAATTTTAAATATCGATCTGTATTTGGCATAATTTGGTCCTTTATTTAAAAGCCAGTTATCATTATACAGATATACTAATTATCGTATTGCTGTAAACCTACGATGTAACGGAAGCAATTGGTATTCAGGGAATGCTGGGAAAAGAAAGATGTCTGCGACCATCAGAAACGTCTGCGCAGTTTTAATTTGGGCTTGTTTTTACATACCTGTGTTGGCAGAATGGAATACGAAAGATTATTTGAGACGAGAACACACATTAGTAAAGCCATACCAAGGTAATGGTTACACGAAGAATTGCTGATTTATTATGATAAAGTTCAGATGTTTCATTCTATATATTTCTGTGTGTTGAATTTGATTATTTGTTATTTATTATTTATTTATTATTTATTATTTATCATTTTTGATTTTCATTATCAATATGATGAATATCATGATCATGATTCATTGATTGCCATTATACAGATGCAATCAAAGCTAAACTTTGTCCAAAATCTTGCAATGCTTATCTTGCCATTGTCAGTAGAGGTGTGTAAAAAAATGTTTACTGGCTATTTTGTAAATAACTCGTCTTTGATATTCTTAATATTACTCATTTACTGTTAGGCGATTAGACGAAATTTTTCAATTAATATACTTCATGATTCACTGACTCATAATAATGATCATACTGTGGTATTACTTTCAACAAATTGCAGTGATATTAAGTAGTAGTAGTAACATTAATGACAGCTTAAATTTATTTGGCTAACATAATTTTATTTTTAAAACTATTGGCGTTATTGCTTTTTGTTGTTGTTAATACTGAAGCTAACTGACTAGTGTAAAGTGCAAATCTGCAAAATGCGATAAATTATCAATGATTTAGAAAGGCAGGTTTTAATCATACATAATTGATAATAATACTTGATATTGAATTATTATGTTGTTGAACAATATGTAAATACTGTTGTAATGAAGAAGCAATTAATTGTCATTACCTTGTTATATATTTCAGGTTCAGGAATGTCAGTTCCACTTTGGGACTTTGTTGGTACTACCTTAGTAACAACTTCACACATACGTCTTACATCTGATCATCAGAGTAAAAAAGGTGCTATCTGGAATGCAGTGGTATGTTCATTGCATTAAAAATTATGTAATTATTAATCTGCATTTTAAAAATAAGCTGTTTCAGTGTTTGTTTATTTATTGATATATTATTCCTTTTTTTTTTTTTTTTTCTGTATCAAAGATATTTTTGTGTACTGTAACATTATAATTAAATCAATTCATAATAGTAGTTTTATGTTATATAAATAAAAAAGAAACATAATGCAACTATACATTTTTATTTATCAGTTTAAAATATTTAAGAAAGAAAACAGTTATGTGGAATATCATGCAAAAAGCAGAATAACTTTTGGATTTCTTACTTTTGAGCTTGTTTTTATCTATTCCAATTTTTTTTAGATATTGTTATATAATAGAACAAATTAGTATAAACTTTTCAGGACATTGTTATAAAAAAACAAGTTACTATAAATCTTTCAGATACTGTAATCATTCTAAAAATCTATTAATATTACATCACTTAGGGACTTTTATTATTATACAGAACTTTAGAACTGTATATCATTTATTTTTTAAGCCTTGTTATGTGACCAACTGGGAACTTCATGTTCATTTTAAAGTTCATGGCTCAGGGAAAAATCTTTTTGGTGATGGATTTGCTATTTGGTATAGCAAGGAAAGACTTGAACTTGGTATAATAATTGTTTTTCTTTTATTTATAAATATGTTTCTATTTTTTAATATTATTAAAAATATTAACAATAGTATAATGTTTTTAAAATTTTCATTTACAGTTAATCCAATATTTTAACTGACTATTTTTAATTTTTAATATCTTCTGAAATTTATTATTTTTTATATAATATTTATTTATATAAATCCTTTATAAAGGCATTTTCTAAGTTAGTTTTCTTTATAGGACATATACATCACATTTTGTAGCATACTCTTTCTCTATCTCTCTGCATTAGAAAGATGCATATCTCTTAAAACACATAAACACACACACACACACACACACACACACACACACACATCATAAAAAAAAAAAAAAATTGGATTAGGAACTCTACGTCTCCATATAATGTTAAAATTTATTTTTTAGGCCCTGCATTTGGCAGTGCTAATTACTTCACTGGACTGGGTGTATTTCTGGACACTTACAGTAATCATAATGGGCCTCATAATGTAAGCAAATATTTCATTAGTTTATAATTTACTTTAATACACACGATGTGAATGAAAAACTCTGATTAAGAATTACTGTGTATCTTTTCCATTGTTTGCATTATATAGAAAAATAAGACTGTTTGAACAAATGAGCAAGATCCTGGCCCTGTTCTTCAGTAAGTGGATGGGTTCAGAGATCTGAGAAAGGTTTTTTCTCTTTTTTTTTACAAAAGCAAAATATTATAATTTATATTAAGTCTTAGAAAGATAAATATCTGTTTTATAAATATTTATATATAAATTTTTGTCACTAAATGATGAACTTTAATTATGTCTTTTAGCATCAGCATCCGTATGTATCAGCGATGGTAAACAATGGTACCTTGAAATATGACCACGACACAGATGGAACAATTACACAGATAGCTGGCTGTGAGGCACAGTTTAGAAACAAACCTTATGATACTTATGTAGCTATTAGATATGACAAAAATGTTTTAAAAGTAAGTTCACATGTTGTCATAGAGAAAGCTTACAAAGCTTATGCTGGTATTAGATATGACAGAAATGTTTTAAAAGCAAATTCAAATGTCTTCTTATCACAGAGAAAACTTAAAAAGCTTATTTTCGGACTTATGCATATCCATCTTTATTTTATGCACTAACATCTAAACTATTAAAAATGTTATATTTAAAAGTAAATTTGTGTGTTTTGTTTTCTAGGAGAAACTTACAAATCTTATGTTGCAATTAGATATGACAGAAATGTTTTTAAGTTATCATCTACACAACCATAAACAGAAACTGTAACAAATTATTGTTTTATATGTCCACAATATCTTAGCTTATATATCAGTCATTATCAGATATTAATAAAACTTTCATGTTAAACACACTTTTTGTTTTAAGGTTTCACTTGATATAGATAATAAAAATGGTTGGAAAGAATGTTTTACAGTGCCACAAGTTAAGTTGCCAGTAGGGTATTATTTTGGAGTTTCTGCAGCAACTGGTGAACTAGCAGGTATTTTTATGTTTTAATTGAAGTATAGAATTTTGGTTTTTTTATATTGACTATAAAACTTGTTACATAAAAACAAAAAATAAATAAAAGTCTTCAGCTGTTGATTGTTACAGATTTTAAAAAGATGGAATTTGAAAATGTAAAGTATTAGTTTGTAGTATTAAATTAATAGATTTATAGTAGTAGTAACCAAAAAGATATTTGAAAAAGAACAACAACAAAAAATAATAATAAAAAAATAAAATAAATTAGTCTGCAACCTGTAAATGATACAAATTTCATATAGAAAATTGTTATGCAATATTTCCTAGACAATTTGTCACTTAAACCAACACCACACCCCCTTTGAAATTATGTCTGGTTTGTCAGTAAAATTTATTTTTCATGTAGCTAATAACTAGTTGAAATAGTAAAAACAAACAAGAAGAACACAAAGCAACACTTGCCTAATGTCTTTTTATCAATATTTATTCACTGATGATTGAATAATAGCATATCTTTGAAATAGAATGTATTTTTGTTGCTATAATTTATCAGCACCAAGTTAAAATATCCGTGTCATTATGTGAGTGTGTTATATGATTAAATCACAACACTGGATTATTATGATTTAAATAATCTATAGTATAGTTCATGCTTTTGTGAGAATTCTCTTTCAGAAAGAAATGTTGGCATTATTCTAATCTGTTTCAGATAATCATGATATCTTCTCAATTAAATTATATGACTTGGATACAGATGAGTCTGTAAGTATAAATATTATTATTAATATATACATAAATCAGGCATCCTTTGTTACCATAGGATATATATTTAATATATTAAGTATACTTAAATAAACTTTCATAACACTAGTTTTGATTAAGTGTTATAAAGCATTGGTAGAAAACAAGAAATGTGCAAAGAGGGACATATGTGTTAATGCACTTTCTTCTATTTTGTAATAAATAATATTTTTAAAATAAATATCTTATTTATGTTTTATAATAATTTGATCTTTTCTGTTTATTTTAAATTCAAAATTTCTACATGACATCTTAATTTTTATTTCTACTATTTTTATTTACACACACACACACACACACACACACACACACACACACACACACACAAAAAGATATATTAATGTAAAATCAAAACAATAATTTAATTATTAAATCATTCCTAATTTACTGTTTCATTGGCAGTAATTGAAGTGTTTCATATTGCTTTATATAATTGTTAAAGATATAGGTATATATATCCATACATTAAATCACAGGCATAATAAGAATTATTAAATTGTTCCTAATTTATTATTTCATAGACAGTATTAGAAGTATTTGTTATCACTTAAGGTATTTGTTGATTTTCAGAATGAGGAAGCATATACTGGTTTACCAGAAGCTGCAGTAATGGAAGGACCTAGAGGTAGTACATTCATACATACATATATATATTGAAAAAAGTAACAAACTGTGATATAAAATATATTTATTTTTTATTTTAAAACTGTAATAATCATAATACTCGCACTTGACTGCCTTTCACTCTCAACTGATGGTATGATTGACATTAAAAAAGGAACTGTAATCACTGTAAAGTTATTTTACTTCAGAAGGCAGAACCAAAATTATTATCTGTTATCAAGTATTTTCTCAAGTCTTAGCCATCACTACTATTTGACAAAAATGTAAATGGTTGTGTTTTAATGTTTCAGATCGTGTTGATGACCAGAAAGGAAGCTATCTGCTTGGTAGTATGACAGGCTGGAAACTCCTGCTTATAATTATTCTTATTGTGATTGGACTAGGTGTCTGTGGCATGGTGGCTTTCATTATTTTCTTGAAAAAACAAGATTATAACAGGAAGAGATTTTACTGATGGAATAATTTAAAATAATAATAATAATAACAATATTTAATTAAAGTAATAAATTTATGTATTTTATCATAATTAAAATTGTTGTTGCTGACATTTTCCCAGTTAGTAGCATACATTAAAACAATATTCAATATGCTGCTTTCAGATGGGTTGTTTTTTCTTTTTTTTTCTTTTTTACATTCTTTCATCATATTTATTTGAAAATTATATTTGTAACACTAAAATAGAAAATTATTTCAGCACTGGTATGTGTCAACATATTAATATATAAATTGATCTGAAATATTTCTAAACAAATTATTTTATGTAGTAAAATGTCTGAAGAATCAGTTTTTGACATTTTATATGCCCACAATATCATACCATCAAGTCAAAGTTATTTTTTTATGCTTGGCTTATTGTTGTTCTCAAAAAATAGGTTTTCATGGTAAAACAAAAAAAAAATGCATAGAAATTTAACACATTGTACATCATAATCACATTTTGAAACATTCTGAAAATTTACATGCTCACATGTCCATTATTGGCCAGAATTTAAAGTTATTACCCCTAGTAGTTTTATGTAAGTTAAAAATCTTTAATCATGTAAATTTTGACAAAGTTTCAAAATTTTTTTGAGGTATACTGGCTTACAGTTTAGTATATTCTTTTGGAACTCGATATGAATAATTTAAATTTTTAACTCATTCTTTTAAAGTAAATGCAGTAATAAATGAGAAGATAAAAGATTAATTCAGTAAATCTGAATGAAAGAATTCTCTCTGAAATCATCTTTTATACACTCTCACACAAAGTCTGGCTTAATGAGTGGTAAAAGAAACTGGAACAAAAAGAACCAAATCCACTTTTAATTAAGCAGATATATTTTTAAGTACAGTCATAATTCAAATTATTTAACATTTAAACCAATATTTTGGCATGTTGTCAAATAATTCAGAGCAATGTAATCACATTTATGTAATGAATGTGGCATTTTTTAATTTAAAATTATGCATTAACAAGGTTTAGCTTTTGGAAAAGGCATGAGGGATTCATTGAAGGGCTTGTTTTTAAAATTTTGAGGTTTGGTTTTAGGGTATTGCATCTTTATCCCTTCATCTACATTTGAACAGAGAATAACGTAAAGATTGTTTCTTGTTTTTTGTTTTTAAATATTTGATGTCAAAATTCGTGTTATATGATTTGAAAATGCTTTATGTAAAATAAGGGGAAAATGTTTTTTCAATTTTTTTTATTATTATTTATATATATATTTTTTTTAATACTTTTTGTTTATTATTATTATTATTATTATTATTATTATTATTATTATTATTTTTAATTTTTTTTTTATTGAGAGATACGGATGTAGTTTAAATCCTGTCAAAATGTTTTGAGCTTTGCTGTGGTTTTCGGATATGGATGATGATAAAAGATATGGAACTTTCCATCGTTACACCTTATATTGTGATGAACAAATAACAGAGTTGTTTTCTTTCCAAAGAAAACAAAACAGATTGCACTATTCACACTTTGTCTCCTCAGACCTGTTCACGGAAAATTTGATAATTTATTTTTCTTCCTTGATTTTGTTTTTGCATTTTTTTTTGCAATGTAAAGTATTTATTATTGTCATCTTACTATAGTGATACAATGCTACATTTTTGGGATATAACAGTACAACCAAAATAATTTTTTTTTTTTTTGATGAGAAGGTTTTTCTTGTTTGTTTTTAATGATTCCCAATTATATTTTTCCTTTGATCGGAGAAAGAATTCTTTCCAGATCTTTGAATTAAAATATATTTTGGTCATAAATTTGAATCTTAATAAAACAGACATACAAATAAAATAATTGTTTCTCTGGTTTCCTAAAGTGACTACAATTTGCATACAAGCATGAATGACAGTAGTTCATCTTCAGCAGAAATAAATTACACTTGTATTTTGTTTTGTTTTATTTAATATAATTTTATTTTATTATTATTATTATTATTTATAAATTGTTTATTTTTATTTATTATCATATATTTTTTTATTATTGTTTTATTGATTTTTAATGAGTTTTTAAATTTATTATATTTTATTGCTTTTTTTTAATAATTATTTTATATTATTTTATTTTTAGTATTTATCTGTTCCATCTTTGTTTCTGCCAGAGTTAATTTTTTCAATTCTCAAGTCTCTCACCCACTTTTCTCTGTGACAGCATTACTGTCTAGAATGCTCTTTCAGTAGTTGCTATGATTTTGACTTGCAGATGTAGCGTTTTGTACCCAGATTGTTATTGTTGAATATGTGTATATATACACACACACAAAAATAAAATATGTAAGCAGAGGTATTTGTAATGTTATATTATTTCTTGAATTTTGTTGTTAGTGTAATTCCAAATGGTTATTTATTGATTATTCCGTCAACTTGTTTAAAATATTACTAATTTATACAGTCACATGTGTTGTGCCAAATTAATTTGATCTATTGTAACTTTGCAGTATTTCAGGCATTAAAACATGAATATGACAAACATAATTTTTTTTTTTAAATCAATGGATGTGTGTAATGTGATACTGTGAATTTCTAACAGTATTTCTAATAGAAATTCTCTAAAAATGTGATTTTTTTTTTTTTTTTTCATGTGGCATTTATCAGAATTCAAAAAAGAATTTAAAAAATAAAAGCTCATTGCTCAGTATTCTGTGAATTATATAGTCTTCCTAATATACATTTATCACAGAGCAAAATTTGTAGGTTTTATTAAAGAAATATAAAAATTACTTGCATCTGAATATTGTTTAGTGCATATTATTGCTGGAATGGTTTATTTAAAATTTTCCAAGAAGGTTGTTTTATGTTTTAAGTGATCTAGTAAATCTTTCATTTATATGTGCTATAAATACTTGGTATTATATTATTAAGTGTTTTTCTTTTCTTTTTTTACAAATTATTTTTATTAGGCAGTCCTTTCAGTATTTCATAATTTTCTTCAAAAACAAAATCTTTATTGCACTCAATATTACTATTTTTACTTTTTTAAATTATTATAATACTGTTTTGTTTTACCCTAGACTTACATTATTTTCCATTAATAAATGAAAATCAAAATATATTAACAGCATATTATATTTTTTCAGAATATATAGTTTGAATTGTTTTTCAGTTTGTTTATGTATTTTTTTATCACTGAAACTTATTATGTATATACTTACAACAGTTGAAGCTGTTCTGGATACCAAAGTGCCTCATTCCATGAAAATTTATTTATTACAATTTGATAATTGTTCTATTATTCTTTTGTGCCTTTGAATTTAGTTGTACCAGCTATTTTCATGTAATCTGAATAACTTTATATATTTTTAGCATTACTTTTGTTGTTTCCTTTTAAAAATTTGTCTATAATTGTTTTTTTTACCTGTTCATAATGAACAATTAAATTGTAATCATTTCAGTTATTACTTATTTTTTGTTTTTTTTATAATTATTTTTTATCTATTATATTTTGGTGGGTTCTTTTTTTTTTTTTTTTTTTTTTTATAATGATAAAACATAACATTTTGATAGACAAATTTAAAATAGAACCAATTCCATTAATAATAATAATATTTTTATTATTTTCCCTTTAATTAAATACATTTTCAAATACACATTTACTTACTTTAATCCGACTATTTTTAATGTCATATTTCAGTATGAAAGTTTTGTTTAACTACCTACATCTTAAAAAAATTTAACTTTTCATTGAAGTGTTCATCAAACATAAAACGAACAGCTGCAAAATAGTTCATTTCAGCAGATATGAATGTTTGTAATCAACTCATTTTAGAAATTAAATACCATTATTTTGCCACTGCCATACATTCAGTAATTCAAAAAAGCAGGTTTTTACTATGAAAACTAGTATAAAATATTTATTATCATTTTTAATTTTTTTTTTCAAGTGACAGTTTCACAGCATTCTATATATTTGATGAAGATGTGTAAAAATCCTCTTTTTTTTCTTTATTTTTTTAATGTCATCAAAACAAAAATCATTAAAAAAATTGTATATATGTTTGTGGTTTGTTGTCTGTAAATAAAATTATTAAATACTCCACTTTGTCACAGGTTTAAAAGATATAGATGATAATTTTATTTTATCATATAATTTTTGTAAAACAAAATCTTAACATTTGAAAGTGAATATTATTATATAATGATGTAGTATTATTAGCCAAGCTTGTGACACTTTAAGTGTTTACACAAAAATTATTTCATTTGATTTATTTATTTATTCTTGAAAAGTAGAAATTCATATAAATTTTAGTTGAGAGATGGGTTTACATTCTAAAGAGATTATAAAAATGGTACAACTATTTAAAACAATGAAATAGATGTTACTACAAAGTAATATAAAACTGATAATACTACTAAATTACACACCAGAGATATTATTACCAATTAAATGATGAAATATATTAAGTACTATAATAATGAAATAGCACTTACAAAGAAATATAATGAAATGGTTCTAAGTAATATAATAAAATAAGGTAGTTCTAACTAATAAAATAACATTGATGCTACTATTATGTAATATAATGAAATACGTAGCACTGTTAAGTAAAACAACAACAACAATGTAGATGGTAATAGTAATACAAATGGACCCTAAAACCAGCTGCATTCAAACTGGTTCAAGATGTCATAGATCTGTTATAAATGTAACAAAAATTAAAACTGAAATGTTTTTACCCATGTTTATTTCCTATGTGATTGTGTGACCAGAACAAGCTTGTTTAAAAGTTTATTCATCTCTTGCATACTGGACTTCATTTCCTGAATTTCAAATTTCAGCATCCTTATTTCTTCACGTGTCCTGGCACAATCGATGCAATTTCCACTGATTTCTGTTGCTTGCGTTTTAGTGGGGACTTCATTCCTTTCATCATTTCCAAAATTGTGAGTAACAAAAACACCATCCATATTTCCAGATGGCGTTGATGAAAGTAGCCTCTTCTTGCTTCCATTTGAAGTATGAAGTTCAACAGTACCGTCTTCCTTTTGAAATGGAATCATTTCAGAAGACAAATGGTTAGAGGTTATCTTTCCATTACAAAGCAGCTGGTTGGAAGGTTTTAATGGAGCTGAAGAAGTCATCTGGAGGTTTCTGTTTGATACATGTCTTGGATTGTTGTTGTATTTTGGTTTTTTATCATTATGATCCATCATTTCTTGGCTTTTGTTTTCATACTTATCTGAGGGCCATTGATAATTATTTTCTTCAATGCTTGTCAGTGTTTTGTCAAGATTATTTTGTGGAATGCTTGATGTGTCATCTGCAAATAAATAGACATTTGTTATAAAAATAACAGTAAGAGGAAAGTGAAATTAATCTGTTCATAATAACTCTTGTTGCAAAGTAGAAATTATAAATACTTTGTGCAGTAAGGATTCTTTTTCACTTAAATCACAGTTTATGCAGAAAATCAATATATATTATGAAATTACAAAAAACACTGTGCAGGGAGGTTTCTTTTTCACTTAAGTCATATTTTCTGTAGGAAACAGGAACAAAAAAACCACAAAAAAACCCCAGCAAACACACACACACACACACAATAAAAACAAACAAATAAAACACAACTTGGAAATAACATTACCTAAGATACACTTTAACATTACCTTGCAATTCTTTTTCTATTTTAAATTCCTCCCTCTGACAAGCTAGCCTTTCTGTTAAGAAAGAAAATGAATATTATAAAAAAAATACAAATATTTTTAAAACAAATAATAACTTTAAATTATTAAATACATATTTTGAACTGTAGTAATTGTTTTGTTTAAAATAAATTAAAATTACGAAACTCTTTATTAATCAAACTAAATACACCAAAACAGCAGACCAAAAATTTTTAATAAATTAAATGTTCCTATTTGTAAAAATATTTTAAAAACATTTTTCAGTATATAATGTTTCAGTGTACAAACACTGACAAATGTAAAATTATCTTCATAGCTTCCCTTACTCTGGATAAGCAAATCAATTAATATTTAACATCTGTTATATTAATGGTCATAAGTATCAAAAATATACTGACATCAGAAAGAAAACCTGTAAATGTGACTCCATGGATTAGCAACTGATTAGTAATAAGACATCTTTAATAATCTTTAATACACACCTTCTCCCTGACAGTAAAATCATAATTATAAATTCAAACATGATAAATATTCATGAAAAGAAAATAATAATACATACTGTAATTCCAAACTCATGAAATAAAAATTATTAAAAATTGATTAATTATAAAGAAAAAATAACAAACAACAAAAGTGTTTGAATGATAAAACAAACTTAGTAGATGACCATCTCTATTGATACTTACTTTCAACAAAGTCTGGGTCAATCATTCTGGCTACTTCTGTCCGGTCTAAGTCAATTAGGACCCTGAGAAAATCTTCATACCATCTTACTTTTTTTTTCCAGATATGATCCAGTAAATAAATAGAAGCTGAAATATTGCCATGGTTTTCGGCAATCTGAAATATTTCTTCTTCCTCAACAGCAGATAAAATGTCTTTCCCTTTGAATGCATCACAAAGTTCTCGAGCATCAATATTCTGTGCTATATTTTGTTGAAAAAGTTCTATAATTTTCCTTTTCTCGTCATGATTTTCATAACCAATATCCCCTTCAAGCAGCTTCAGTACATGCTCATATCCTTAAAGTAAATAATGTGATGTTACTCAAATTAGTTTTAATAATTAAAGAAATCTCAAACTGAGATGTAAATAATGAATAGAATACAAACACTAAAATGAGGCACTTAATCTTATTGTAAAATTTACTGAGTTACTCTTGTGAATATAAGGTTATAAATATATATGGTTATCATTATTATCATATAGTAGTAGTAACAGTAGTAGTAGTAGTAGCAGTAATGAAAACCATACTTTTCAGAGAACAATATAAAGAAGTATATTTTAGAAAAATGGAAAAAAGATTAATAAACCACAGCTTAATGAGATGTTTAGTCAAATTAGTTTTAATAATTTTTAAACTATTTTTTATAAAACTGGGAAAATGAAAGACTACTATATATATATATATATATATATATATATATATATATGTATGTATGTATGTATGTATGTATATATGTATGTATGTATGTATGTAATATTTAATCTTAAATTCAGGCATATCTACTCAGAAAATCATTTAATTTATTTTAGGTATATCTAGATATGCAATATATCATTTAATGCAGGTATAGCTATGCAAAATATCATTTAATTTAATTCAGGTATATTTACTCAGAAAATCACTTAATTGAATTCAGGTCACACTATATCATTCTTTTAAATTCAGGTATATCTACTCAGAATATCATTTAATTTAATTCAGGTATATCTGCACACTATATAATTATATTTAATTCAGCTATATCTATGCAATGTATCATTTAATTTTAATCATGACATCACCTTCCTGTTGCAGCGCAACTCTGAACTGTTGCCATTTCTGATGATCATCCGATTTCTTCAGTACACTAAGGAACAGTTCTCCTGCTTCCCTATACTTTCCATCTCTATCCAGTTTGTACAGTTTTGAAGCATGCACTGTTTTTGTTTGTTTTTTAAAAAAAAAAGAAAAAAAAAGGGGGTCATACAACTCTATTAATTAAAGAGAACTGAGTAAAATGAAGATAGTGATTACAAATTACAAAAACAATCAAACACGTGCACACACACACACACACACATTCATACATATGTGTGTGTCTGTGTGTTTGTGTGTGTTTTAACATTATTATTCTTCAGCTGTTAATATAACTGTTAAGACTACTTACTTAGTTTATGCAAATTCACACAGCACTAAATGTATGCAAATAATAATAAATAATAACTGTACTCATGTCACAACATATATAGATACCTATTTACATATATAAATATACACATACCTACACACATAAATGTATGCACATTTACACACAAACATAGAAACATGTTTATTTAAAAACATACATAAGTAACATATAAACATACTTATTTAAACATACACATATTTACACACACACACACACACTTATATACACACATTCACTCAGATATATACATACACATATAAACACATATACCTACCCATGCATATATTCATACATATGATATATATGCACACATGTATACATACAAATGATACATATAATAATTATGTACATAAACACTAAATATATTTTCCTTCAGCCATTATGCATTTTAAAATTCAGTTTCTTGTTCCTGTTTGAATAAAGAGAGTTTCATTAAAATAAATACAGTTAAATTAGAAACCAGCAAATTACAGTAATTATTTACGCTACACCTGATTTAATTAATTATCGAACAGTAATTAAAAAACAACAACAATAATAAATTGCAGAATAAATTATTTATAGCAAATAAAATAGCAGAAAATATTAACCTTTCTCCATCAACATATTTATTATAATTATTTTTATATTACGTATAGTGTATACCTTTTATACAATCAATCGATGACAAATGGCTAAATTTCACATGCTCGATTATAAAAGGTTTATAAACATCGACATTAAATTCAAGTTCCTCGTATATATCAGAAGTCATGAGGATGATGAGAAAATTAACACTATCTCTCACTATCTCCTTTTGTCACATGATAAAAAAAAAAAAAATAATAATAATAATAATAATAATAATAAAATAGAGAAACCGTCATTGTTATTTTTAGTATATAAATTCGGGGAAAAGTCGCAATAATGTCGGTGTCGGTCGGAATGCTTTCACCAACTAAATATTTCCAGTGACCAATGACAATGGTTCTTTCACGATACCGAAAAAGACCGATATCTTTCTGATGTAACGAACATTTCCGATAGTTGTCGAAATATATAAATAACTTTGTCCTGTTCCTTGAACTGCAGTGGTTTTTCCGAGAAATTAACATTCGGAAAGACTTCAAGAAATCATTTATTACACGTCAGTATTATACGAACTTTTGAAAAATGGATCAGTGTAACGAAGAAGATCATCTACAGTGGAGTATAAATGTTTATCGTTCATGTATTTTGGAACATGTCAAATTTAGCCACCTTATTTCCTATGTCGATTGTGTTAGAGGTAAGTTTGCCGCAACAACCAACAAGAAATTGTTATTGTTATTTGACCTAAGCAAATTTCAGTTGCAGACTAAATATATTTATAATAGCAAAAACGTTTATAATTTTTATTAAATCATTGTTTTCATTTAATAAAGTGATTTTCTTCTTCTTTTTCTTCTTCTTCTTCTAAGATTAACAATTTTCAGTTCCTTTCGCGTTTTGGAAAGAAAGATCTACTTTCATTTTCCAAATTATTATCATAATAATTATGGTGTTAATAAATTAAAACAAAACAATAGGGAACAAAACATAGATGTAATTTAATGATAAGAAAGTTTAATAATGATAACATAAAAGTGAATTAAAATGGAAGTAAATTTCTCATTGAAAATGACTGAACAAATTTGGCTTTTAAATGACATCTAATTATATTTTATTTTTTTGAATGGATTAATACAAAAACAAATTGATAGAAATAAAATACACTTGTGGGCATGTAAAATAAAATCTGACAAATGATATATCATTTTTTATACCAAATATAAAAAGTGCCATTATTAAAGAAGTATATAAAATTTAAGAAAATGTGTCAAAATACCAACAATCACAGCACCCAGATTAGCTATTCCTTAACCAGTATTAAATAAAACATTAAAAAGACTTTCTTTTCTTCCACCTTGACATAGCAACAGTCGTGTTCTTTTATGCACCTTCCCACAGACAGGAAAACAAACATGACAGCCTTTGATTTATCATTTATGAAGCACTGGTTAGAACATGAAACGGACACAGTGTTTTATAGGTTTGATCACACTGAACTCATTCAGAGGAAGTGAATGATTGATAACACATCATCAAAATGATAGGAACATTACAACAAAATTAACTGCACTACCAAGTTTTATTTATATATATATATATATATATATATATATATATATATATATATATTTAGCTCTGATCTTAGAGAATAGTAGGGAACAGGATGTGGATTAAGATCAATCTTCAGCAGTCATCCATTTGTGCTGTTTCCAGTTCAAACCAATGCACTACATATGTTAGTTTTCCAACAGACTGTTTCCCTGTATCATAATAATAATAATAATAATAATAATAATAATAAATTAAAAAAATACTTCATTTCTTGTCAAAAAGTATTTGTCAGGGGACAGGTTAATATTAAAATGCTGAGGTATCAGCACTGATTTATTGATTGATTCATTGACTGATTGATGTATTCAATTTATTGAAGAAAAACGTGCAAGAATTAACAAGTTAGACAGGGATGGAAAGTACCAAGAAGCTGGAGAATTATTTTTAGAGATTTTAGAGAAATCTGATGAACCAGGTCGATGGAAACAGTTTCAAAAAGCATTAACTGAGGAAGGTATTACTTAAATTTTCTTTCTTTATTATTTCTATGGTTCACAACAAATATCAGCTGTATGACTGACACCAGTACAGCAGAATAACAGTATATGTGGCATTACTAATTATATTCCATTTTTTTCTCGAATTTCTTCCTTTCTTTTTTGTGTTTTGTAAAATGTTGTTCTTCTTAATAAATTTTAATTTAAAACATTCGTTCACAAGAGTAACTCAGTAAATTTTAAAAGATATATACAATAAGTGCCTCATTTTAGTTAGTGTTTGTATTCTATTCATTATTTACATATCTGTTTGAGATTTCTTTAATTATTAAAACTAATTTTAGTAATATCACATTATTTATTTTAAGGATACGAGCATGTACTGAAGCTGCTTGAAGGGGATATTGGTTATGAAAATCATGACGCGAAAAGGAAAATTATAGAACTTTTTCAAAAAAATATAGAACAGAATATTGATGCTAGAGAACTTTGTGATGCATTCAAAGGGAAAGACATTTTATCTGCTGTTGAGGAAGAAGAAATATTTCAGATTGCACAAAACCATGGTGATATTAGAGCTTCTATTTATTTACTGGATCACATCTGGAAAAAGAAAATAGGATGGTATGAAGATTTTCTCAGGGTCCTAATTGACTTAAACCGGACAGAAGTAGCCAGAATGATTGACCCAGACTTTGTTGAAAGTAAGTATCAATAGAGATGGTCATCTACTAAGTTTGTTTTATCATTCAAACACTTTTGTTGTTTGTTATTTTTAACTGTCACTTTTACATAGCAGACATTATGTTGTATCTTTGTAATTACCCAATTTGTAATAATTTCTCTTTCATGAATTTGGAATTACAAGAAATGTTATTATTTTCATTTCATGAAGTAACAGGAATTTGTAAGAACTACTATCTATTTTAGATATCTGTGAAAATATTCAATTTAAATATTAATCCTTTATCAGTTTTCTTTAGTCAGATTTGGTTTTCAGTTATTCATTTACCTGAGACACAAATAAACATTTAACAAGAACAATATTTGTTTTATGCATTCATTTGTGATTTTATTTTATTTTGCAAACAGAGAGAAACCATGACTAGAACTGATATATTTATTAAAAACAGAGAATGAATATGTGCATATGTGTACTTGTATATGTGTGTAATTATTTTTATTATTTTTTTCAAACAGAAGTACAAGCCACAGCCAAAATGAATGGGGTAACAGAAGGTAAACATCACTGTTAGCAGATGTAAGATCTGCTAATGATAAGAAGCAACTGAGTTGTCAGCCACAAACAGTTCCCAAATGTTTTCTCTGTCAATCAATATACACGCACAAATACATGCACACACACACACACACACACACACACACACACAAACACACACACACACATCTATGTGTGTGTGTATGTATGTTAAATAAAGATCTTAGATGTGTTTGCCATAAATTACTGATTTATTTTGTTATTTTGTTTTTATCATAAATTAAGAACATATATTATATATACTCTTCATAATAAAACCGAAAGCATTTGAAGATACACATTTTCATTTTTATTGTAAGAATTTAAGTTTCAAAATTATAAATAAAATAAAAATAAATAATAGTAAATTAAAAATAAATAATAATAAATTAAAAATAAATTAAAAAGCCAACTGAGGATATGCTAATAAAATATTTCTGTGTTAATTTATATGACTATTAATTGTAGATTTTATAAATTATTTTTTTAACTTGTCTTAGTGAGAACAAATTCCCTTAATTCTTAAAAATGTATATGTATGGTAATTTAATTTAGATCTACTGTAAAGCGTGTTTTAGTAATTTTATTTATTATTATTTCAAACTGTTATGAAATTTCAACATAAATTAGTGTGTCCCTTTTTAATTTAATTCAGATTTTTATAATTTGGTTTTTCTGTTCACAGATTCTTGCTAAAAATATTATCTGTGTCAATGTATATTCCTTGTTTACTTGCTAAAAAATACAAAATGAAAGTAATTACTATTTATTGATTTGGTAAACAATATTCATTTTTAAAATAATAACAACAATAACAAAAGCAAAATAATAAATAAATAAATACAATAAACACACCTACACACAAACATACCCAGATTTCAAATATTTTCAGTTTAGTTTTAATTATGAGCTTTGATATTTATGAATGCTTATGCACTTACAAAAATAATTTTTTATTTCTGTTTTGAAAAAGAAATGCCTTCATGCTCTGGGTATGCCAATGAAGAACAAACAATGGACAAAACTACAATGGAAGCAAACACCCTGCAAGGTAAGTTATTTTAATAAAAAGTATCTTATGTGGGTCATTATGCATTTCCTGTGGAAATGTTGAAGAAATACTTTTGTCAAATATAAATCACATGTGTGCCTGAATGGTACACCATCATATAGTGAATTCACTCAACAAATTAAAAAGAAAGATAAACTATAACGACTTTGGCCATTTTAAAAAGATGATTTTCTTAAAAAAGTCAACTAAAGAATACAGTAACTGAAAGCAGCTTAAATTTACATACAAACAAAACAGTTTTCCTTCACATTTCTTAATGACTTCTAGAGCAAAATGCTTCATTTAAAGTGTGGTTGTGTGAATAAATAGTCTAATAAAATTCTGTTTATACTTCCAAGTTATTATTTTATTGTTTTTGACAAGCTATCATGTCTGATAACAATAAATAAACAGTGTCTAAAAATCACATGACATTGCTCTCTTGCTATCTTACCCCTTTACAGCTGGAGTCATGACATCATGGCAGACTGGCATTAGAAAATCCTTCCACATCCACCTAGCACACAATGTTGTCATGACCAGAGAAATATGGACACTCCCAGATATTTTAAAACTGTGTTTTTGGTTATTCTACTTTATTATTAATGTAGATTTGAAATAGAAAATAAATAAAACGTAATTTGGAAGTATTCAAAACATATTTAAATTGTTTCGTGATCTCACCAGACATACATTTTAATGTTTGAAAAATGTGTTACTTAAAGATTTCAAAGAATGGGAAATTTTAAAGATGTTTCAAACAATGGAATCTTATTTTTTTCTACAAAAAATAATGAGCTATTTAAATAATCAATTATTTTGTTATCTTCTCTTTTTAATAAAAGGTAATTCGTTATTAAATTTCCCCCAGAGGAAACTAGCATCCATAATGTATACATTTTTAATTAACCCTTAGAGCAAAAAAAACCCCCAAAACAAACAACAGCAACAAAACAACAACAAATAAAAAAAAAAAATAAACATCATAATAAAAAGATACTTGTTTAGAGCAGCTAAAATATTCTTTAGAACAATGCAAAAATTCAGTTAACAGAATTTAAAAAAAAAAAAAAAAAAAAAAAATTTACAAATTAAAACTTTAATATAAGTTAAAAAAAATAATAATAAAAAAAATAAAATTAAAATTAATTTCAGTGGAAAAGTAATTATTAATTTTTCTGAAGTGTAAAAACTAAATATGTTTTTTTAATCCAGTGTCTGGAGAAGCCTATTGTTCAGAAAAAAACTTTGCTGCATCAGAACCGGCACTGATGCAAACAGATGCAGAAGAAACGTGTTGCTTAAAAGCTAAAGATGATGAAATAGAAAGCAGTAATATCAACATGCTCAGTTCTGAGGAAGATCACCAGGAGACAAAACTGAAGGATAAAATGACAGGTGAGATATTGTAACTTCTTGCACACCTTTAGTGACAGCTGCAGCAGTCAAGGCCAGCCTGCCTGAGAATTGTTGATGTCCCAGATCAACTAACCTTGGTATCTTTGGATACAGTTGTGGAAATTTCTTTTTTAAATAGTTTTTCACAGTTTGATCATTACAACAAAAAGAACTGATAATCAGATTTTTTAATATTGTAATTTGTTTTTTTATTTCATGTCATTTATTATTTTACTTGATTTATTTATTTATTTATTTTTTTCATTATTTATTGCATCAGGAATATCTCATTGGCATTACCTTCATCTGCTCCTGATAACTGTTACAATTTTGACTTCCCCTATACTTTCCATCAAATACTGAACTAAAACAGTGTCTCTGGTATATTGTATGACATTTTATACCAGTTCTCTATAGTGTCTAGGTATCATCTGTTCCTAGCACTGTTAGAATTTTTACATTGTTATTATGAGATCTGCTGTTTATGTGAATAAACAGGATCTGGCAAAAAGAATGTTACCAAAAAGTATGCAATTACTGTTTGGTTTGCTACTGATTTTTATAACTTTACTACGTGGACTTTGGCACATTTCAGAGATGAAATGATGTAGTTTATTGGAGTTATTATTCCATATAACAAATGTTGTTCCAAAGAAAATAAAAAAAATTGTTCTAAACAACCGAATTATATTTTCCTATTGCTATTCTTTTTTCTTGGTTAGGTGATTTAAATCTTGTACCAAATTCAGACTCCACTGCTGGTGAATGTGCCAGTGATGAAGAAAATAATGCAGAACAAGATGATGATGATGATGTTGATGTTGATGATGATGATGATGATGATGATGATGATGACATGTCTCAAGCTTCTAACAATGGTGCTCCAGCAAAAATCCTGAAACTTCGTCCATACCAAGAGGAACTGACTACCCTGGCTCTTTCTGGGAAAAATACCATCATTGTTGCACCAACAGGCAGTGGCAAGACCATAGTTGCTGCCAAGATTATGCAGGTAGAAAAGGGTGTAGGCCAATTAAAATGTACCTTTGTGATGGTTTAAATATATTCTTCAAACTTCTAAGTTGTGTTTTATTTGTTTTTAACTTCCAATCATAATAAAGGATACAATTAAAAAAATACCTGAATGTGTGATGTAAAAAGCAAAGCAAATTGTTCCAAATTTTATTTTAGTTTTGTCAGAGGTAATAGAGCTGTCAGTCCACTAAATAATTAATCATGTCATGACTCCACTTGTGAAAAGGTAAAATGGTGAACTTCAAACTATGATAAGTGACACAAAAGAATAAAACAATAACTTGGAAGTAAAACAAAATTCTGTTAAACAATTATTTTTGATGTCACAATAACTATATTTTAAGCAGCCACACACACACATACACAAACACACAAGAACCCTACAAAATAAAGAAAACAAACACACATACAGATACATAAAGTGGGGTGAAAACAGTAACATCTTATCCTTTCTGAAAACAGGAACATTTGAAGAAAAGAGGTGTAGGAGTAAGGAAGATAATATTTCTGGTAAACCAAGTTGCTCTAGCAAAGCAGCAGCACGATTCATGCAAAGAGTACATGGACCCTGACTGGCCAATGGTTCTGATCAGTGGTGAAACACAGGATACAAACAAAGTTCCACTTAAAGATTTACTTGACCGGTATAAATCTACTCATTCATCATTATTTAAATGAAAAAAACATTTCTGAAAATTTTGATTTCTCAGGAAACCTAAGAAAGGTGCTTATTAATACACCAATGTTCCACTTAGAGGTTTACTTGATCAGTATAAATTTACTCAGTTTTATGAAAATTTTGGATTCATTGAGATATTTATTGCTTTCTTAGGGAAACCACAAGAAAGGAACTCATTAAAATGCTAAGTTCCACTTAAGCAATTTATTCATTATTATTTATTATGACAAAACTGACAGTTTAAAAAACAAATTTTGGACATTTTAAAAATTATTTCTGAGGGATAAATATTACTTTTTTTTTTTTTTTTTAAAGAAAAAGAAAAGAAATGAAAATAGTAACAAACAAATATCCCCTCTTTCCAGTTCTACCCAGTATCCTTTAACTGAGTTATTAGTTAATTTTTAAAGGTGATGTTTAGGGTTTTAATTTTTTTTAATATTTAAATTTCATTCTTGTTAATTTTTTAAAGTTATATTATGTTCCAGAAACAGAATACTTTTTCTGACTGCACAGATTCTGGTTGATGCTCTTCGAGAAAAGGAGATTGAAAGTCTGACAGCTGTGTCAATGTTGGTGTTTGATGAATGTCATCATACCAAAGCCAGACACCCATTCAATGAAATCATGTCTGCATACATGGATCTAAAATTTGGAGAAAATTCAGAGCAAGTCCGACTTCCTCAGGTAAAGATTGAAAATATTAATTTATTCCTTTTGCATTGTAATTACAGTAATATCTTAAGAAATCATCTTAAAATTTATATATTTAAAATTTAACAGTGCTATGTCAGGAATCATAGCATCAAATTATGAAATCGGACATTTTATTTTAATTATAATTTGTTGTTTCAATTTTTCAGAGATTATGTGATAAGAATTAATCTAAATTATATTCTGAGTCTTTACAAGTTTTGTTTTATTGGCTTTCTTGTTGTTGTTGTCTTACATGAATTAATAATGAAGTATAACATCAAAAGAATAAAGTTTAAAACCATCTTATTCTGCCATTTCTCATGTACAATGAACCAAGTTTATGCTTTGTTTGTTAGAAGATAAACTGTTATCAGTTGACAGTGTATATAATATGACATTACACCTCCAACTTTGAAGAAATAAAAGGTGGCTTCTAATATTTTGTAAAAGTATTTTTATATTTTCATTCTTTGATAGGCTACCCAAGACAACAAAAATAATAACTTGGAAGTATAAACAGAATTTTATTAGACTATTTATTCATACCACCACACTTTAAATTAAGCATTTTTCTCTGGGGAGTCATTAAGAAATGTGCAAGTAGTGTTTTGTTTGTATGTAAACGTAAGCTGTTTTCAGTAACTGTTCTTTAGTTGACTTCTTTAAGAAGTGGAAATAACATCATACTAAAACGCTACCCCAAGTGTAAATTCCTGTATTTTTTTGGCTGAAAACCTAAAATTCATATGAAAAAAAAAAAAAAAGTATCACAATTCTTCTAAATACAGTTGTGTCTTCAGATTTTCTCACAAATAAAATAAAATAAAATAAAATAATTTAATATAATTTAATATTTAAAAATGACATAAAAATGAAAATGGAAATGAAATGAAATAATATTTTAAAAAGAGCAAAAACCACAACAACAGCAAGAATAACAAATTCAAAAAAAAAAAAAAAAAAAAAAAAACTACTACTACTACTACCATTAATAATAATAATTGCAATGCAAAACCAAAAAAATCAAATTAAAATTAAAAAACCCTTCAAAACTATTAAGCCTTTTAGGAAACATTGGTAATAACATATATTTTTTTAATAAATGGTTTCCCACAACTGACTTATCAAAATCTGTATTAAAGTTTTTTTTTTTTTTTTTTTGTGTGTTTTTTTGTTGTTTTTTTCATTTTAAATTAAAAAGAAATAAAAAGAAAGAAAGAAAAAAGAACCCATGCTAATAAGAGAAACATTATTATGTTGTGATAAATATTTTCCTCATTCAGTATCATAGAAGAGGATTTTCTGTAAAAAATATATAACTGGCCCCTAACAATGTAATTATTAAAATATGTCAACTCTTTCATTTTGTAGATAATAGGTCTGACTGCATCAGTTGGTGTAGGTAAGGCCAATACACTTGATGGAGCCGTGAAGCATATTAAGAACCTGTGTGCAAACCTGGATTCTGAATTTATTGTCACTGTGAAGAAAAATGAAGAAAACTTGGCTCATTTTTCTAAAATGACATCTGTAGGTAAGGATATGAAGAAACTTGCAAATATAAAATAAAGAAAAGAAAGAAAAAAAGAAAAGAATAAAAAGAAAAAAGAAAGAATGAAATAAAAAACAAGAATTAATTAAAAATAAAGAAATAAAGAATCAAACAAACAAAAGTAATTAAATACTAAGAAAATATATATTGAAATTTGTCAAAAAACAGATAAAAATAAGCAAAAACAAAAGATTTAAACATTTTATTTTATTTTATTTTCTTAACTAAGTTCTTTACTGAACTTTCAGACTAAATATTTATTCAAAAGTGTGTCATTTTATCACATTCAGTATTTTTAATATATTTCAGATATCAAGACGGTAAATCGACGTAGTGATGACCAATTTCAGAAACATATTGTCACTAAATTGATGCAGCCAATTGAATCCATGTTACAGAAATATGGTAAATTTAAATAATATCATTTAAATAATAATAATTAATAATAATAATAATAATAATAATAATAATAATAATAATATATTCAACTATAAAATAGTCAAAATCAAATCAAAATTAGAATGATAATCAAAGAACTGGTGTTTTCCAAAAAATTTGAATATTATCAGATTCCTGAATTTTCTGAAAAAACTTTAAAATAGAACATTCTTAAACTACTTTGTTATTTATGTTTGGAAAAATATATATATCTGTTAATTATCTGACTTGTGACAAAATATTTGACTGTTGCAGTTTCACTTAATGACATTTAAATATGGCAATTTATATTTGACATTTGAATACTGCTGTTTTATCTCTTGACATATGAATACTGCCAATTTATCTGTTCACATTTGACTGCTCTTTTGTCTGTTGACTTTTGAATACTGACATTTTATCTGTTGTCATCTGAAATGCTGCCATTTTATCTGTTGACATTTAACTGTTTTATCAGCTGAATTTGAACACTGCCATTTCATCAATTGATATTTGACTATTTTATCAGTTGACATTTGAATACTGCCATTTTATGTTGACATCCGAAATGGTACCATTTTATCTTTTGACAGTTGGAACAGTGACAAGATCAAGGTAGATTCACAGTTGTATTTTCTCTAACAACACCGAGATGATTTTTCAAATCATTTTTACTCGTCTTGTTATTTTTTCTTAAAACAAATCATTTAACTGTAGCCATTATATTCAGAACACAATCAGCAAGATAACTTCCTATAAATAACTAATTTATTTATTCATTTATTTATTTTTATTTTTTAAATGTTAGTTCATGAAAATACTGAGATGCCACAAAAACTCAGTTCGATACTGACTCCCCCAGCTCAGCATGCCTGTGAGCAGTACTCTCAATGGATAAGCTCCCTTAGAAGAGAAATTGCTAAACTTGATGATCAGAAGATGCAGAGGATTCTTGTTTCTTGTCGCATATATTTAGAGGCAAGTTCAAGCATTTTCATTTAGCTGATTCAAGAACTTTTAAACTCTACACCTACATGACATACATATCCATACACTCAAACTGATGTACATGACTTGTTTTCAAACCACAATGTAAGTCAAAATGTAAATAAACTTTTACATTCAGTGTAAACCAGGACTTGATAATCTAGGAGGATCTTATAAACTTGTTATAATAAATTTATAAACTGTTCTGTTTATCAGTGCTTACATTTCCATGATATTCCACTTTCAACGAACAGATAAAGAAGATAATGATATTATGGTATTAAATTTAGGCCCCAGTGTGTTCAAGTCCATGGAATCCAGCTGTTTTAATCTGGAACTATACACAGTTTTAGTATGTGACAAAGGCATAACAATATATATTAATTAAAAAATAAGCTAGGATATTACTATACAAGTATGAATCAACATAAATATTATAGTAAACTTCAGTACATATATTAATTTTCAGGTGTACAATGATGCATTAATTCTGAATGAAGATTGCCTTACAAAAAGTGCTTTGGAGTATATTGATGAGAAATTTTCTGAACTTCATCAGAATCAAAGAGGTCGCGAGACTGAAACTGAGATACAACTGAAAGAAGACTATGAAAGTATGCAGATTTTTAATCATCTGTTGTAATGATACTGTTTATTTCAAGTAACTATAATTATTCCATGTGTTTTACATTCAGAACTCTCTGAAATGAAAGTCATGTAAATGAACAAAAAAAGTTGTGTTGGCGCTTTATAGTTACCCACAAAAGCATTAATAAACACAAAGCATCTGTTACTATATTTAAATTCAGAGGTTTTGTTTATTTTTAACTATTAAATATCTGTGAGATTCAAAAAAGGTAATATTTTAACTGTAACCTATTATTTTTCATACATTTTTTTTGGCTGTGGCCCCTAGGTTAAAGTTTATGATAGAAGTACAATGGATTATGCAGCATAATTATAAACCTTTACAAGTTATTAAGATATAGTGTTTACCATTGTGATTTGTTCTCAGTGTTCAATGGGGTTCTACCATACAAATGAAGAATTTTGTCAGTACTAATTTTTTTTTTTTTTTAAAGATAGATTATATTCATTGTCTCACAAGTTACATCATTATTGTTGTAAGCCCACCAAATGTTTTATTTCGTTAAATATGTTTTTGGCTGGTTTGAACATTGTTGTCAGTAAAATGAAAGTACTTACTTTTAGACGGAATATTGTGGGTTGTTTTTACAGAAAATAAACCTTACCTGAGGTATCTTAGTACAATTCCTGAAAGTGACAATCCAAAGATAAAATGTCTTCAAACAATGCTTATGAAAGCATTCAAGGACGAACCTGAGTCTCGTGCAATGGTGTTTGTGAAAACAAAAAATCTGGCGGTTGCTTTAAAAAACTGGATGAAGGAGACCCCGGGACTGAAGGAACTTAACCCAGGATTTATGACAGGACAGTCATCTGTCGAAAAAGGCGGCAAGTTGAAAAATTATATAAAAATCAAAGATGCATAACATTTAACCATAACCTATTATTTTTTATATAATTTTTTGAGGCTGTGGCCCCTAGGTTAAAGTTTATGATAGAAGTACAATGGATTATGCAGCATAATTATAAACCTTTACAAGTTATTAAGATATAGTGTTTACCATTACAATTTGTTCTCATAGTGCTGAATGGGGTTTTACCATACAAATGAAGAATTTAATTATATGCATAAATAGTTTTGTCAGTACTAATCTGTCGAAAAAGGCGGTAAGTTGAAAAATTATATAAAGATCAAAGATGCATAACCTTAAGGTAAAATGTATTGATAAAGAATTATCCATTAAATGTTATTATTATTTTTAACTTCAGGTATGACAAAAACAGGTCAGATTGATGTGTTGAAATACTTTCGTCAAGGACAACACAAACTGATTGTAGCTACTTCTGTAGCAGAGGAAGGCTTGGATGTTAGTGCCTGTAACCTTGTCATAAGATATGATCATGTCACTAATGAAATTGCAATGGTACAAGCTCGAGGTATACTTTGATTAACACTTTCTTATATCTTACATATTCATCCATCTAAGCTGTTCAGAAGATAGTCTGGCTAACAGCATCATGATAGCAAAAATCATCTGATACACCTCTTGTTTCTGATTGTTAACTTTTTAAATCAAGTTTTACATATTTAATATTAAAATTGTAGTGTTATTATTTATAAACATTTGTAATCAATTGACTTTTGACACCTCTTTGACTTAATTCATTCATTAAAATGAGGATCTATTGTATTAAACATTAATTCTATTCCTGCATGAAACAAAGTTTATTCAAGTAATAGAAAAATGTTGACCTTTAAAAATAAATGAATGGTATAAATTTGTTTCTTTTAATCAGGGTGAAAATTATATATTTTATCAGGTTGAAGTTTAAAAACTAAAAACCCTGTTTCTGTTTTTTTCCCTCCCTTCTTGGTCTTAGCATCATCACAGACATGTTTATGTAGAGGCAAATTTAATTTATGTATATTCCAAGTGTTACTTAATGTCTTCCTTGCAAACAAACTGGTTAATTCACTCCTATGTTTCATTCAATACAGATTTGAAAAATTTGTGTTTGTGCAGGTCGAGCTCGGGCCGAAAACAGCAAGTTTGCTGTTATAGCAAGTCCTGACAAGGGTTCTGCACAGAAAGAAGAGCTCAATCTTGTACGTGAATTGCTCATGAAACGAGCCATTGTCAAGCTTCAAAGTGAGGTAGAACAGAATGGTGAAATGTTGAAACAGGAGATAGAAAAGATACAGAAGCAAGCCAAGCTAGAGCGAGGCTTGGAAGCACTTATGTTTAGAGGAAGACAACTGAGAGAAGATGATTTTGCACTCAGATGTTTTGGATGCAATGCATTTGCTTGTTTGTCAAGTGAAATAAAAACACTAGAGAAATCACATCATGCTGTACTTAGTGAAGATTTTGATGAACATGTTGAGTATAAACCACATCCAAAGCCAGTTACAATTGGATAATATGAAAAAGCAGTCGAAAATGTTCTGCAAGAAATGTGGCTTTGACTGGGGTATATCAGTCATCTACAAAAATGCTGCGTTCCCAATTGTGAAGATTCAATCATTCATCCTTGAAGATTCCATGGGAAATCGTGACAATGTCAAGAAGTGGAAGAATGCTCCGTTTGCTGTAAATGAATTCAATCAACAGGATCTTGAGAGGAAGTTGGCTCTGTTGAATGACAGCCAGTAAATACAGATTAAAACATTTTTTTAGTAACTCCTCATGTTCAGTAATTAACCTAAGAATTATTTTTAACAACTTTGTTATTCACTCATTCTAGCAGTTAATCATATATAATGAAAATTATTTTAAATCAACAAAAATAGACATTTTTCCTTTCAGTATATAAATCATCAGGTCAGTAAAAAAAAACTGTCATTTATTAAATTAAATTAAAGCTGTTTTTTATACCATTAATTTTAATCCTCAGTAAAACTGAATTTGTTTCTTCTATTTTTCTACAAAATTCACCAGCTGTTAAAATTAATTGAAATCAGTTATTATTTGGCATTAACTTTGATGGTGGATTCTGCTTTTTGTGTTAGTTGTCTTTTTTCTTTTAAATACATAAGTAAATATATAGATGAGTGGGAATCTTAACGTTAGTAACAGAAAATAACAGTAAATACTGACATCCTGAAATATACCTCAGCTTATTTCTTCATAAACAAGTGAAAATTTAAAAAAAGAAAAAAAAAATGAAGAAAAGAAATTCATGATGGAAAACTGGCTGTGCCATGAGAAAATAAATTTGACATACTTGATAAAATGTCAGTCTTAACGATGTATATTTGTGGATACTTATTTAAAGTTGAATATATAATCAGATTTTTAAAAATAAAATTGTTTTCAATGCCAGTGTGACCTGTCATAATGAACCAGGTCATAAGTCACATGGCCAAGGTGACGAGGTTAGCAAATAATACTGGAGTGACCACAAACATTTTCCATTTGTATTTTGTCAAAAATAGGTTTATATGTGAAAAATGTATCTTTGATCCAATGACAAAATTGATGGATATTAATCCTAAGTGTGTTTTACAGAATTTCAATTCCTCATTTTCTGAAAAAAAATGCTTGTCCAACTTTTAACTTTTATACATGGGTGAATGAAGCTTGCGAATCTGAATCGTTTGTCACTCCAATCAGCCAAGCTGTGATTTAACATCTGCTTTGATATGATGGGTCAGATTTCTTCTTATTTATATTGAAAAGCTAATAGTTTTATTAAAGTAGTAAATATTTTATTAGTCTATGTATCAGATATAAAACAAAAAAAGTTTGTGTCTTATGTTTCACTTTTTCTGTCTAAATTAAAGGATTTGCCAAGATTTTTTTTATAGTTTATATTGTTACGTTTATAGTTAGTATGTAAATATTTCATTAATATATGGATTAGAATGTATTATGTAAAAGTTAGTATGTAAATATTTCATTAATATATGGATCAGAATGTATTATATAAAACTAAAATTATTGCGTCTTATGTTTCACTAAAATAAAGGATTTATGAAGACTTTTAAATTTTATATTGTTAAGCTTATAGTTTTATTAAAGTAGTAAATATTTTAATAGTCTATGGATCACAATGTATTATATAAAACTAAAATTATTGTCTCTTGTTTCACTTTGTCCACCTAACACAAAGGATTTTTCTAAATTTTTGTTTATTTATATCGATAAGCTTATAGACAAGAGCATGTAAATTTTGTATTAGCTTGTGTATCAATATTTATTTAAAACAAATTTATTATTTAAACTAAAATTATTGTGTAGTAAATTTCACTTTGTCTTTGTCTATTTTAAATAAAGGATTTTTTGTGACTTTCTTGTTGAATTTTGACCACAATTTTTCTTCTGAACTTGCAACATGGCCTTGTGCAGAAAATTCTGACAACACCTTTAAAGAAAAAAAAGAAAGAAAATAATTAATTAAAACATAAAAAAAAAAATGAAATCAAAATTTAATTCAATAAGACTGTACATTACAACAGAAGGAAAAATAAATGATACGATTTGACAAATTATTGTTATCTTAACAGGACAAAATTAGACCATTATCTTGATATCATAAAACCAATCAATGTATCAATATCTCAAATCTGTTTTAGAAAATTAAATCATTCTCAACCACGTTTATACATAGCCTTTATTTTATTACCTTTTTCCTTAATTTCTTAAGAGATATTTCTCCCTTTTTCTGAAGTACTTGTGTAATAACATCTTCCCAGTTAAACTTCATTCTTTTCTGCTCTGGGAGGTCTGTCTCTTCATCACATTCTTGAACTATTTTTAATATTTAAAAAGAAAAGTCATAAAGTTAAATACAGTTTGTAAGAATAACATTACAAAGGTGAATACAATTTTAAAAAAAAAAAAAAAAAAAAATAAATGAAAATTTGTAAAAAGAAACTTGAATATAGTTTGTAATTCAAACTGTTATCCTATGTTAATTAAAAAAAAAAAAAAAAAAAAAAAAGGATTCTAAAAGGCTGCACTGAAGAATACAACAGTCATGTCATATTATAGAATTAGTAAAATGAATTAGTAACATGACACTTTGTTTGGCTTCAATACAATCAGCTAATCTAGTGCTAGCTTGAAACATTTATTTTTCATTTATATTTAAAAAAAAAAAATAATAAAAAAAAAAATCTGTAAATATCTAGCACAAAGACAATAACAATTTTAATAATAATGTTTTAGCTTTTACTAATAATCAGAATGACAGTATGTGTTGGTGCATAGGAAATTCATGGATACTAGCCACACTTATTATCTAGCTAAATGAAGAGAAGAAAAGATGGGGAAAATGCAAACAAAAGATTTCAGTCATCAAATTTACTTTTGGAGATATGCAATTTGGAATCATTACATAATTGACCACCACTTTTGCAGAAAATGAGCAATTTTTTAATAACTGTAACTGAAGTGTCAGGTATCAAGTAAGAGTCACATTTGTTAAAGAAACCAATCTTTTTAAATACATAACTTGTATAAGGAGGTAATCAGGTTGAAAATGTTGCAAAACAACAACTTCCAACCATAAAATGGAAAAAGAATGGAGTATCTAGATTTTAAGGTGGAGAATAATAATAATTTTTTTTTTTAAAATCAAAATGGATGTTTTTTGTCTGAGTGAAGGTATTGCTTTACCTGTTGAATACTACCTCACAAATAATAGTAATAAAACTGGTATCTATGTAGTGCTATTTGCACTGATAATGTTGATTAACACAATAAAAATCTGAAACACAGAGGAATAATATTAAAATAAAAAATCAACAAGTCGAAGAACGGAATGAGCAACAAGATGTATAATTTATTGCAGTGCCTTATCATTCAGAGCTCTGATCACAAGTTGAAAATGATCCACAATGTATCAAATCAGATTCTAACAATCACTGTCAGTATTTAATAACTTTTAAAAATTTATAATTTTACCTTCTTCAAGCCTGTTCTCTTCTTTCTTTTCACTGTCATCAGAGGCAACATCAACATGTTTCCTTTTCCTTTTCATCTTTCTGTTTGTGTGTGCTTCACCATTTGTGTCACCTTCAGTCTCTGTACATTGTTTTCTTTTTTTTTTTTCTGTGGTTTCCTCTGAAATTTCATTCTTGTGTTTTTTGTCTTTCTTCTTTTTCTGCCTCTCCTCTTTTTTCTCTCTCTTGTTAAGCTTTGCTTCTTCTTGAACTTTTTCATCATTTGTAACGCCATTTTTTTGTTTCCCATTTTCTTCCAATATTCCTGGCTCTATGTTGCTTACCTTCAGGAAAAAAAAAAAAGTACAGAAAATTGACAACAAGAAAAAAAAAGTGTTTTATTTATTTATTAATACATTAATAATTATGCTATCCATATTTTTCTCTCTAACAATATACAACATCTCATACATGATCCATACACACAGAAAAAGGTAACATGTATACTTTTTTAAATTTACCAAATATTTACATAACATTTTCAGATTCTTTAATGTTTGAACATTATTTTTTATTATTCATTTTTTTGATAATGTTAAACTGTTAACCATGCATTGTGATATCAGAAACGCAATGTTTAGACAACAATGTTGTAAAAAGCTTGGTTAAAAATCTTTGAAAGAAATATTTACACCAGCATGGTTACTTTAATCAGAACACTATAATGTCAATAACTTCAATTTGATGTAAAAATTTAAAACAAAGACAGCTTACTGGTTTTGCTTCCACCATTAGGATATCCCACACCTGAGAGACAAGATACTTATCATGAATTCGTAAACTGTTGGCAAGGAAATTCTAAAATGAAAAATGTATAAGTAATCTTAGTATGTTGTATTAATGTAACTAATTTAACTACAGGTACTGAACTGTTTATTTGGCTTACAGAAATCTGAAAAAAAGAGAATAAACCAGCTGTTTTTGAAAATGGCTACTTTTGAATTAAATGTGCTTTCTTTAAACTTTCATTCCACCAATTCGAGTGAGAATGTTGCTGTGTTCTGTGATCCTCTCTCAGTAAGTTATTATTTGTTTCAATTTACTCTCATTTTAATTTTTTTTAAAAGACAAAAAGAAACATAGCTTGCTTGTTGAAAGCATGTTCTATACTTGTATTCTAAGTGAATAAAAAATCAAACATACTCTGCTTTTTAAGTCTATTTGCATCTGTTAAATACAGTTTCGTTTTTTATTTTTCATTTTGCATGTATGTGTGTGTTTATAGGTATGTATATATCTGTATCTATATCTACACACACAGATATACTAAAACTCACAAAAACAAGATTACCTCAAATTTGATTTTCTTTCGAGGAATATTAGGATAATCCAGTAGACTAACCAGTATCTTTTTTACCTTTGGATTACATTTGCATTTACCTATGGCATACTGTACTTGCTGAAACACAAGAAAAGCAATGAGAAGTCACTACAGTACAAATTAAAACTTTCTACACTTGTCAGAAGAATGTATACTGTACTGTGTAATTTAATATCTGATTCAAATTGAATTTCTTATTTTCCCATCAAAACCACATATCGAAGAATGAAAAATGATCAGATATGAATTTAAACATTTTTTTCGTAACTACTGAATAATTATGTATTACTTGGATCCACTGTTCTTGCTTTGCTTCGCCTTTATTAATTTTGGGAACATAGTTTTTTCCAGAATATTTTTCTTCTTCACTGATGCATTTTATGTGTTTTTGATAATCATTTCCCCTGGAAGAAAAAACAATGTTAAAATTGTAACTTAAAATTTATAAAATATTATTATTATTATATTATTATTATTATTATTATTATTATTATTATTATTATTATTATTATTTAACAATTAGAAAAATGTTTCTCTGTATAAAGAATAAATAAACAATACACAAGACAAAGGTTCACTGGATGGTAAAAGTCAGAAACTGTGTCAGTAACATTTTTATTTGTATCTGAAAGTATATAAATAATTTTTCTGAAATGTTTGTATACATTTGTAAAATTAATGAGCTTTCAAAATTGAAAAATACTGTTATTCATTTTTAAATATTTTCAGAAAGTATTTTGATTTTTAAATAAATTACAATACTTTGAAAAAAGAAAGAAAATGAAACAATTTTAGGTATTTATCTGAATATTTGATTCCTGGAACCAATTTCATAAATGAATTAAGAATCTTTCAGATGATTCCTTAGAAATAATGAACACTTTATAAGCTGATGTGACATGTGGTATGTATGTGATATGTGTTGTTACTATAACTATGGTTATAATGATAATATGCTGATAATAATTATTTATATGGGATGTTTCACCAATAATTATATGATAAAATGCATGTCTAAAATGGAACAAAAACAGTTTTGTTCAATATATTTGAAAACTATATATGTTTAAATACTTTTCAATGTCTTTGACCCTATCTTTGGGCCTAGGCCTGGTAAAACTCAAATTTTACATTATTTGTTTCTCCACAATATTACTTTTTGTCGGTAGGAGGTATATTACCATTTAAGGTAGATCAATAAAATAATTCCTTTTATTATATAATTTTTTTTTTAAATAATACTAATAATAATAATAATAATAATAATAATAATAATAATAATCACATACTGTCTAGATGGCACTTTACTGTTTTTTGAAAATCTGAATCAAGTAGAGATTATAAGGAAAATTTTGTTATCAGTGGTGATTTTGCAGTCAATGAATGATTCAGAAATCTGCAGTATCTGAAAAAACATCTTACCAAAATTCGGTGCCACAGTCAGCACACGACACTTGGCAGTTTCGACACTGAGGTGAGTAATGTTTCTCAACTTGGTTCTTTTTCAGGGCCTCACCACAACCTCCACAATTAAAATAGACCATTTCTGAATCTCTTTAAAAATATGAAAATAAACCTTTATCACTGAGTCTATGACATTCAAAAACATATTTAGTATTTTACTGATACAGTGATAGCATATTAATATTTTTATAATATAATTGTCGCTTTCTGAAGAAATTGCGTCCGAAAGAATTATTTGAAATTATTTTTGAAACAAAAAGTAATATTATTATAATATTAGCTTAACACTAACATTAACTGATTGAGTTGAGTAACATACTAACAATATATTATTATTATATATTTATATATATATATATATATATATATATATATATATATATTTATATATATATATATAATAATTAAATAATGATATGCATGCATTTAAAATGAATTGCTCCTGAAAATATAACTGCTAAAAGTCATCTATTAATATTTGTAGATTTTGTTTGGTAATATTTACTGAAATAATGGCTAAATTCAAACCACCACACGTGGATATATATTAGAGATAACCTTTTCCGCTTTAAAATAAAAACAGGGATATTCCCTTAACGAATCCCTCCAGTAAAGATGCACCAACCATTTTGAAAGATAAGGTATCTAAACGTCTATATTGTAAAAAGATGTACTGTAGAAGCTGTGGAAGTATATCTAAAAACTGAAATAGAAGGAAGAATAAATAGAGTAAGGAAAGATTCTTTTTTACTTTTTTCTTAAAAAAAGGGAAAGATTCTTTACAACACTCAAAGACTAATGCTCTAGAAAAAAAGGCGTCTAAATATAAGTAAAAAGGAAGACAAAACACTTGTAGAAGACTGTTTTCTGGTAGTTTGATAACATTTGTATCTAAGCGAAATGCTCTTGTTGATCCGTATAATATTTGCATAAGGCATTTTTTGACAGTTTTATTTGTGTAAACTTACTGATTAACGTAACCACAACGTGCATGCAACTTGAACTAATTCTCAATGAGGTAAAGTAAAAAAACTCTGAAATATAATCCCAAAACAGGGCAGTTTACTAATATAAAAATGTTAGAAATAATTTATTCATAAACAAGTGACATTCTGAGAGTGATGGTAGTATTAGTACCCTGACAGTGACAGCGTTTGTGACAGTCATAGTGATACTGATAGTGATATAGTAAATTACAGTAACTGAATAGCACTTAATCGAGATAAACTGTAATATAGCGTAAATATTTAACTCTAAAGTGCAACAACGTATTCTTGTTTATCTTCGAATTTTTAAGCGGCCGCATTTTTTGTTATTACATAAAATATGCATGTCAGGTGTCAGCTTTATTTGTCCACTGCGAAGGCCTTTGAGAAAAATACATTTTTACAAAATATACAAGTGAATTATTATTATTATTATTATTATTATTATTATTATTATTATTATTATTATTGTATCTCTTGTGTAACAATCATTTCAGATAAACTGATAAGATTTTAAAGATTTCTTGATATTCCATTTTTTTTCAATGTCGAGTCAAATAGCTTTATAAATCATAAAGACTCCAGTCACACCAATCTGTATGATAGATAACTGCATAAATATTTTGGAGTTAAAATGTTATAAACTGATAAAAACATAAATATAGTTAAATATAATGATGACAAGTCAGTGTTTTAAAAAAATGCTACTGCTTAAAAATGTAAATGAGTTGCAGCATTATAACAGGTAAATGATAAACTGTTATTATTTTTAATTAGTAATTTATTGTTTATAATACAAATTGGAATTTTAATTTTTTAATTTTATCTTTTTTAATCATATTAGTTAAATTAGTTATTTCTGTAAATAACAAAAATGTATCTATAGTTTAGTATTTTAAACTGATCAAGGTCATAAAGGTAAACAGATATTTGTATAATTTGCTTTTAATTTTAAATATGCATATTACTGGTAATGACTTGCAACATTAACATTAAGAAATCATTAATTAAATGTTTAAAGTGGAAGGTATTAATTATTGGAATAATTGTTATCATAATAATATTAGACATTCCCTTTTCATTATTATAGTTTGCATAATCTTGATAATAATGAATATATGAAGTAAACAAAAAATTAAAAAGATAAATGGATTAAATTTTCTGTTAAAGTACCATTTCATAAAATCTATTTAGTCTCGTTCTGTTAATATATAATAGAAAAGATTATAAAATTGTATTATATAATTTTATTGTCTTGTCACTTTTAAGAAATCATTTTTTTTCTTCATTTTCAATAATCATTTGATTTTCAAATATTCTTAATGCAAATAGACTGAAAAGATTGAGCCTCTGCACGTAGGCATCTTTTCCAATGGATTTATCATTTATTGATTTATGATTCTGTATTGTATTTATAAGAAAAAACAACAACAACAAACCAATCTTTTGAGATATCATTTGCATGACATTTGATAATTATATAAATATTTATTCATTATCTTACAGAGTAACAACTGACTACAAGTATTAATAAAAACAATTTATTCTGCATAATAATGATAAAACACTGAAATTAGTTTTTTTCAATTTTATTAATTCATTTTTTTTTAAAGCCTTTATAAATAAAAAACATCTGTACATATAATTTATATGAAACAAAAACATTTTGTAAATGGTATACAGTATGGGCTTATTTTTCTTTTAATTATATATCTAACCTACATTTGTGTCATATCTGTTTCTTAGTTTTCCCCCACATATTTATTGTTAATATATCTGATTTTTGATGCAATTATCTCTGTGCATTGATGTATTCACAATGGCATTGTGTCTGATGTTTTATTACTATTATTTTCCATTTTTGGTGAAGGAAATTTTTTCTTGTTAGCAAATTGGATTATTATTGACTGTAGCTTGCTTGTCTGCAGACTATTATGTGTAGTGGTTACGTTTAATGGACTGATAATTGGAAAAAGTTGATTATCAGTTGATGCAGGCCTTGCAGGTAGCAAGCACTAAACAACTGATTGGCTTTTCATTTACTGTATAGTATTTTCATAATATTACAGCAGAATAAACGTGTAATTTACTATAAATACTTAAACAGCAAATTACAGGTTGGATTTTAACAAATTATCCAGAGATATCATTTGTAGGCAGAATATTATGGTTTTTGTTCATTAATAATTTACCTTTTTGCTTTTGCATTTTTTTATTTTTTTATTTTTTTTAATGTTTAATAAATATTTTTAAGTTATTTTTATTTTTTTTTCTAAACATAACCTGAACAGTGGTTATTGTTGTTTATTACTGACATCTTTTTTATGAATCTAATGGCATTTTATAATTCACTTTTATTTGCTTGTTTCAATCTTAATAATATTATAGTCAGTTTGGTGAATTTTCAAACATATGTTTTTGATTGTAGACATTAAGATGTAAGTTTCAGCCTCTAATCATCGTATTTAATCTTAAGAAGTTGTAAAAACTGTATGAAGTAATATTAAATTACTTTTTTATTTGTATATTCTATACATATATATATATATATATATATATATATATATATATACACCCATGTACATATATAGATGTATGTATGTATGTATGTATGTATGTTTTGTATAATTTCAAATTATTTTTGCAATTAGTAAAGACATATAGTCATTACATCTATAATCATGAAGAATAAGAAATTATTTTGTTTTTATATCTTTTTAATGTATGGTTTTATCACTGTACCTATAGTTAAATATTTTACAAATAAACTTAAGAAGAAACCTAGTGCTCTCTCACAAGGGGCTGTTTTCTTTGTTATTAATAGCAAAGGGCATCACACTATAGAAAATTACATTACACCATCATGGTGAATGTGTGTAATTTAGTAATTTGGGGCCATACATCCTTGAGAGAAATGCCATGTTTTGATAATCTGTGTGGTAACTGTAGATGCTCATTATATAATAGCATATATGGTGTCACTGTTTTGTTGTTGCTGTTTGTCTATTTTTCTCAGTGTTATGCTGCTTATGGCATTTTTATTTTTCCTGTATAATTTAATTCTAATGAGAATGTTGCTAAAAATGAACATACCTTATAATGTGAACTTGCATGGCTGGGTATATTTACATTACAAAAAGGTTCTGAGTGTAATCTGACATTAGTAGGCTTTCAGCATTTCAGACTTAACTGAAGTGTACTTAATTAAAAACATCATCAAAATAAAATCATTTGATATTAGTTTTTAGAAATAATTTTTAAAACCTTTTTGTAAAAGTCTGTGGTATTTTGTTAATAATATTTTTTAAACTTACCTATTAAGGATTATAATATTTAAAGGTAATTTGTCATTTATGCGATAGATATGAGACATTAAAATATTTTTCAAGACCTTATTCCTGTAACGTCTAGTGTGTGTTGTGTCAGTGTTTGCAAGTTCATATAATTTTATTAACAAAATAATTTAGTTTTATCACATTTATTGATTATTGTAGTTAGCTAACTGTCTTATTTTTTTTACATAATCATAATGATTTTGAACAATATATTAATTGTATTTGAGTTAATCTTTAATTATAGCTGATCATCTATATATTATAAAGTATAATCTAAACTAATAATTCTATTGTATATAAGATTTAAAAATGTTTTGGGTGTGTTGTTTGAATAAAACATGCTTTCTTTCATAATTTTAATCATAATCATTGAGGAAATAATTCAAATTATGCAAAGATTACAGTGTTACTCCAGCATTATTTTAATCTTAAAAATGTCAGTTATATTGTAAACTTGTACAGAGGCAAACCAAGAAAAAAAAAAAATGACAGAACAAATTTTTATTAATTAACATTCAAGGTGCATACATTTTAGCACTAGTTTTGGTTATATGTTACCCTAACATTTTAATGTGTCTGGCATTTCAAATATTGGATGCTTAAAAAAACTGTTTCAGGACAGTTTCATCTAAATTTAGAACATAGACCATTACTTCAGTCTGAGATTTAGTGCCAGGGATAAGACATAATCATATACTGAAATAATCCATCTTCTATGATATCTTAAGACCCCTTCAGATTACCATATGCTGCAGTATGTTAAAGATATTCTTTATCAATACAAGTTTTCAAAATGCTTATATATTTTATAATGTTTTAATTCATCAAGGTATGGTAACAGCTGCTTTAAGCAAGTTATTTAACAAATACTTAAATGTTTTAAAGCTTTATGTGCTAGGTTCTATATGGCTTTTGAACATATAACCACAAAATATGGGGGAGAAAAATCAGATCTGTCACATATGCACATATGGAGAGGAAGGCCAATCAACTGACAAATTAAGTCCATTTTAAATTATACCATTTAATAAAAACTAAATAGCAGAAAGATGTTTTAGATGTATTTTTTCTTATTACACAGTAAGCAGCAAATATAAAACACATTTGCATCCTCTGAGCCCTCTCATTACTGTAAGTCTCTGACAGCCTTTGACACGATATCTTGACAGAAGTCTAATCATGTAATTGAACTTAACCAACCATTTATTTTGTCTCAGTAACCAACAGTTCCAATCAAAGACAACTGCAATCAGTTTGCCTTGGAGTGAATGTTTTTTTTTTTTTTTTGTTATTATTATTATTATGTTTAGAAATTTTTAAATTGAATTTTGTGCTTCATAAACAACACATTTTATTCATGCTTGTGACCAAAATAATTTGAGATTTTCTCCAAGACTTGTTTCATTTAGAATTGTTCCCATCATGTTTTTTATTTGTCTCGCGCTCTTTGATGTTTTGTGTTTCTTTTATGCTGTTCGTAATAGGATGTTTTGCAGACATCATATATCATGATTTGTCATTTTATTTGATACTGTTGTCTCGAAACCTTGTTGTTGTGATGTTTTTATCTTTTTTATGGATTATTTATAAAATATTTATTCTTCAAAAAATATTAATTTTTAATTATTTTAAAAGAAGCTGCTGAATGCATATATAGGTACAAATTTAAGAACTTTTAATTTTTTATTTTGTTTTATCTTTTTTCTTAATCTTTTTTTTTTGAAATGAACAAAAATTACATTTTCTACAATTATACTAAAAGGATTGTTATGTATTTATTGTTAGTGTTGTTGTTGTTGTTTATTAAGAACAGTTGTGCATCAAAGAATTTGATATGTGCAAGATAGAAGCCATCAGAGGCTTAGGCTCAGCACTGTGTGTCAGTTGAGAAAATAATGCCTACATGAACCAACCATTTTGTAAACAGATCAATATAGTTAGAAAGCCACAGTGTTAATTTTTCCAGAGCTTTTAAATACCAAACATAGGTTTCACTGTTACATTGTATAATGTTTTAAGCACACACACACACACACACACACACACAAACACTTATACACTTATGTCGTTGTTATTATTTACTATTCAATATTTAATTTAATTATTATGAATATTCTTTCAGTTTTCTGCAAACAACACACAAACATACACCTAAATGTATGCAAATAATAATAAAGAATACACATCACACCTTTGAATGTGTGTACACTAATACACATGTACTTACATATTTACACATACTGACACACAAACACACATAAATATATCACATACATAATATATTTTCTGAAAGGTTAGTTAAAATCTACTACTATATTTATTAGAAAAATGCATATCTTTAGATTATTGGTACATATAATCATTATCTCATTTTATCTACTGGTTTATGTTGTAGTTTCTTTCGTCAGCAAAATGGACTTTTGTCTGGAAATAAGCTAAGTGATATAATAAGTTGTCTTGGTACAGGTCTTATTGGAAAAAATTATGGTATATAAATAGAACTCAAGTGAAGAGAATTAAACCTGGAATGACTTACAGATATTACATTTAATATTTGTATATCGTTATATACTTCATACTTAACAAAAAGGTTGTTTATCTTATTAAGTTTATTTTATTATTATTTTTTAAAATCTAAATCCACTTCAAAAATGGTTGAGAATCACTTAGTAATGATTATACTGTCTGAATAATTTCAGACCAAAATTGTAACAAAGCTGACTATCTTTTGTTTTATTTGTTTATATTCTTTAATCTCATATTTCATTGCTTTCAAGAGTTATATTAAGGTTTAAATTAAAATAACACTGTTTAACTGATTTTCATTATTACATAGTATTATTATTTTTCTCTAATACAAAATTAAAATCAGTTTCTGTAACAGGTAATTTTAGTCAAAATAGCTTCCAGATTGATCTGTAGAATGTTTCATAATTTTCCCATTTATTTATATACTGGTTATATTTATGTCTTACAAATATTGTTTTTACAACAATTTTCAAGAAAATAAAAGTTATAAAAAATAATTTGTGGTCTCTCTCTCTCTCTCTCTCTCTCTCTCTCTCTCTCTCTCTCTCTCTCTCTCTCTCTCTCTCTCTCTCTCTCTCTCTCTCTCTCTCTCTGATGTGTACGTGTAAAAAACAAGTTTTTTATAATTTCTTTGATTGTCTAATTGCTGTGTTAAAACGAATGTTGTTTCATATTGATCCCATCTCTGTATTGTGCACTTTGAAAATTATGTCCAAGTTTAGTCTGGTTTGGATGTTACAGCTGTGACTGTCACCTGCAACATGTGGGCATTAACTGTTTATTATAAAACACTTTCAGAATTTGACTTCTATTGACACCATTTATGATATGTACAGAGAAAGCACATGTCTGTTTGTTGAAGTCTGGCTTTACAATGTAAATTGTGTGTATGTGTATCAAAACTGATGTGTGTGTGTGTGTGTGTGTGTGTGTGTTTTTGTTTGTTTGTTTGTTTATCATATACAGAATACAAGAAAGTCTACTTTAACACTGAAATTATAAACCAAAAAAGAAAGATGTACATTCCTTCTTACAAAAGTCTTTGAATTTAAAAAAATGAGTTTTCAAAATGAGTTAGTATTACTATTTTAAGAATCTTTTTCAGTAAAATGTGAAGGATTCAAATATGTAAATGAAGAAATTAAATTTTGTTTATTAACATGAATATTTGGGTTCTTTCAGTAAATAATTGCATAAACAATTACTTTAATATGTAATATATAGAGTACCGTGTATATTGTCTTGGAGTAATTAAATCCAAATAATTTATCTTAACTTAGTAATAAAGAATCATAATTTTCATAGTTACATTATTGAGCTGAAAACAATCTGATGGTCTTCTTGCAGTGGAAAATACTACCTCTTTTCTTGCCTTTTTATTTATATATTTTTATTTTTGGTTCATTTTCTGAGCAGTGGATGTTGCAAGAATATGTTTAATAAATTTAAAAAAATTAACAAATCTTTTATGACTATAATATACATGACTTTATGTATGATTCTTCAGTATTGAATTTATGTACTATGGCAGCAGTATTGTTTTAATTGATTTATTTTTTATATGGTGATGAATTGCCTGAACATGAAAAAATAAATTAGTAATTAATCACTATTGACAAGAGATGAGCTTTAGAAACAATGCAGAAGTTTCCAAAATACATTTATTACAGAAACTACTATTTTTAAATCCATTTGTCAGAGTACTAATTCCACACCTGTTTAGTCTTTTGCAGAATTTTATTAATTCAAAGTCTCAGAGTTTAATATCCGGTGACATTCTATATTCCTATCACCTGGCATTGCCTTGGCAAATTCTTGCTTTATGTGATGACATATATATATTTTATGACGTGATACATCATTTTATAGACACTTCTTTATTGCGATTTGATTTCAGCATGTTGTTTTGCACAATCCATTTGATCAGAACGTGACGTATGCTGGAGAAAACAGTGTAATAATTAGAAGCCCTTGGTAGCCCGATGCAGAATTATCCAAGGTTCAATTCCGAGATGTAATCTGATTGTCAGCTTAGAGAAAGTCTACAACTTCCCTTTATCAGCTTAACATTAAGGATTCTCTTCTATTATTCATCTGTTTAAACAGCAGAATGAAATGTGTGACAAAGATAATTTAGCTTTAATATGAAAATGCAGGTTCTGACTGGCTACAGTGGTTAGTTAATGAGAAGCAAGGGTGTTTAAATATTACTGATTGTGGGGTAAAACAGGGTTATTTTGGAAAATCACTTTGCATTTAATATGCTGGCAAATGCAACATGTGCATTCTCTGGAAACGTCTATGCATGCTTATATGCCATACATACATACGCAGATAACATGATACCAAAAAAAATATTCATTTATTGTGTAGACAAATATGTGAATACTTTGAGAAGAAAATCTGCTTTGCATATGTATATTTTATACAGATAACACAGAAAACAAAAGATTGGCTGTCATTTTACAAAATAATGCCATGACAGCAGTTAAATTTTTAATAAATATGTAAAGGCAGTAAAGTCCATTTTGTCCGATATTTTGTTAAAGAAAATGTAGTGTTGAGAAAAACTCACAATACTTTTTCTTTCAAGTCTCAGACAAATGTTTATCATAGGAAATGCTTTTAGCCACAGATGAACTAAGTGAAAATGCTGTTTCCTTCCATTTTGTTAATGCAAGTTTCATCTAAAAGATCTGTTGATGGTCGTATATTTGATTTACTTTTATTTAATATCCATTCCAGCTGCAGGCCAGTCCTGTTACTTCATTACCCATCAGTTGAGTTAATATCTCCATATACTGCCATAACATCTTTTATTGTGACAAATTTTGCATTAATAATTGCTTGTTGAATGCATCACAGACAACATCAGACTGTAAATGAAGAGGTTCTGTGGAAATAATTTATTTCTATTTAAAACAGCAGTTTCTGTGGCACATCTGTTTGGATATTCAAGGGAATTATTTAGAAATTAAAGTGAATTGTATTCAAGTGAATTATTTAGATTATATTCAGTAAGACACTTTTTTTAAAGATATTCTAGTAAACTGTTTGTAAATTCTAGTGAACTGTTTAGAGAAATGAATTGTTTAGATATTTAAGTGAATTCTTTAATCAAAAGTGAATTTTGATGTAGAAGTTAATTGTTTAGATATATCATTATATGCAAGTGAAAACCTGAATGAAATCTTCATGGTTATTGAATGTCAGGACTTTTTTTTAGTACAATGCAGATGATATTAGAGATCAAACAACATTATTCATAATTCATTATTAGCTTTAAATACATTATTACATGTTGAAAAACACATATCACAACCTTTAAGCTTGTATTAGGATAGTGTTTGGAATAGGAAATTGTTTACTTAATACATCAGTTAGAACTGATCATGTGACATGTCGATGTTTATGTGAAAAAGTAGTTCAGTACTCATTGTATTAAATTATTCACCTGTTCAGTAATTTTTGTGGGTTTAAGGGGACATGCTAGGCCAGAATGGACAAAATTTGAATCAACATAATAGTTTTTTTAGTTTTTGGCATGACCATTTATATAAAAAATTTACTTTTGCAGATAAATGTTTCTGGTTTTTGGCGAAAGAAAGTGCATGTATAAAGAGTATGTAATAATGATGCATAATATCACCCCTATAGCTATAATTAAATACAAATATGGTTTATAAAACTTCATTTGTATTTTTTATCTCCTATCTTTTTTTGTATTCTCCTAACATTTTTGGAAAGATGCTGTATGAAAACTATTTGTGCAAGAATTTCCAAATTTGGAATATGTATATTTGAAAACAAACACTGCAAAATGACAAAAAGAAAAACTTGGCAAAAATTAACTATTCTTTTCATATAACCTTTATACAACTTTCTGTTGTTTCAAAATACAAATGAAAAACATTATTTAAAAAAAAAAAAAATGTTGTTTCTTCTTTCTGTTATTTTGTCAATGATATATATTAAATATGTGTTTGTGTTTGTGTGTGTGCACGCATGTGTGTTGGTTTGGGTTGAAGGTTCATGAAATGGGATACTTTAATATTTAAGAATGTCATCAAAAATAAACTAGTACTATTTTTTTATTGTAACAAAAGGGGATTATTTCTATCAAGTTTCAGTTCTGTAACAATTCTGTGAAAAATAACAATTGTTTTTATATTGCTGCATGTATCCTCTTAAATAGATGATGATTCACTGAACATTATCTATATAATAAAGATTTTTTGGCTTCCCTTATCAGTTGAATTTAAATGGGTAAAATCCTTTTCAGACTTTGATATAGATGTGCTGAGAATGGGTTTCTTAGTCACACTACAAAACCATTAGTATTGATGGATTAGGTTTTTAATATTCTGAAAATGAAAGACTGGTAGAAAACATCAAGTGCTACTGACTCATTTTGTTTCAGTATGTGTGTGAGTGTGTGTGTAAAAGGTTTTGTTGAAGATATGATTATATCATATATGTCTGAAATTTGTTAAGGATCCAGTAGGAACATTCACAGGCTTGTATTGGCATAACAAAAATACAAGCATATATCTGAACAAAAGGTATGCAAACTTGCATCTACATACCCATACTGCAACATGTCACTTAGCAACATAACTTATACATATGTGCATCCATACATCCAAAAACACACACACACACACACACACACACACACACACACACACAAAAACACACATATGTATAGTCATTTATAGATACATATATAAAAACACATATAAACATTTGGAAACAACAAAAATGTTATATATATATATATAAACATACAGTTATATATTCCTTTGGTGATAATTTATTAACATTATGACACAACAGTCCTGTAACTGTTGGAGCTGTAATTTGTTTTTTACAGGAACATCAGTGAATTGCTTAAATTGTTTTAGCACTCTTTTATCACATCTACTCAAAGTTTACAACAGTTTATTTTTATTAATGTCCTTGTTGATGTTAAAGGTTCAATTTGTTATTTAGATCATGAAATTTATTTAATGGTTTAATTGTATACTTTTGTCGCAGTCTATTTCAAGGCTTTTTATGGGCTTTTTGCATGTATTTGTTTAGTGTGAACTAAAATATCAAATGACTGAATGATGTCAGAGTTATTAATTTAAAATAGTAATGTGTTAGAACATGCAAGCATTCATAGTATAATACACTGGATATATATATATATATATATATATAGAGAGAGAGAGAGAGAGAGAGAGAGAGAGAGAGAGAGAGAGAGAGAGAGAGAGAGATAGAGAGAGAGAGTTATATATTTAAGTGAAAAAAGAAAATTGTATTTTATTTATTTCTAATAATAAAAGTGATTTAATTATGGTTTCAAAGTGAGAACTTAATGCTTTTGTTCAAATATATTTAGGTTGGATTAAAATAATAATAATGTTCAAGCATACATAATTTAACTTGTGCAGCATTTGTTAATAAATGTCATTTAAAATAAAACAGTATCAACATACATGTACAAAATTTCATTTGAAATAAAAGCACACACACACACACACACACACACAATAATATATATACAGACAATTTCAAAAAACGTATTTAATCCATAAAATGTTTATTTTTAATGTCTTTTTTTATCTAAAAGGAAAAACTAACAATATAAGTAAATACTCTGAAGGCAGACACATAAAAACTGGTGGTATGTTTATTTGATTTTGAATATGGCAATCATAGCCTAATCTTTTGAGGTGGAAAAATAAACAACAGACAGTCTGTTCATGACATTGAGTTGACCATTTTCCATTATTACTCTGTATTTACTTACAGTGTTGTTTTGTCAACATGAATATCTACATAGAGAAAAAAAACACCTTTATACCTGAACACACCAATATTGATATTATTAATGTCATTGTCACTTCATGTCCATACTGTTGACAGTCATTACAGTGTTCAATTTTGTAGGTATGTTCAAGGCTTTAAAAGTCAATACTGTCTGATTCTAGTAATCAGTAAGCCATAAAGGTGTAATTTTTTTCTGCAGATTTATTTCACTGTGTAGTAAAAAGAAACATATGTTTGTTTATCCATTTCGTTTCATGTAGATAACAGTGGGATATCTCGGTGTGAAAAAATCTGGAAATTTTAAGTTTTCTACAAGCAATTTAAAGATTTAAATACCTTTAAATATTACAGAATTTTTGTAAAAACATTTAATTTCTTTTTCAGTTTTTATATAGTGGAAGAACATTCTTTGTTAATGTATTTAATAGTTAAAATTATTAAATTAATTGTTAAAATTTGATGTTTGCTTTACTATAATGAAGGTGTTTCTTCTATTTATGTTGATATTAGTTATGACAAAATCAGTGGTTGATTTGGATTTTTGATATTTCAAATAGTAGTTTTTTCAAATTACATAAACACAGAAGAAATATATTACTTTGAATGATATTTAAAAGAAATGCTTGTATTATTAATATTATTATTTAAAAAAATTAAAAATGAAATAAAAGAAAATATAATAGAACATTTTATTATTACTTACAAATTAAACAAATAGAGAAAGAAAAGCAAAAAAAAAAAAAAAAAAAAAAAAAAAAAAAAAAAAAAAAGAAAGAAGAAGAAGAATGATATGTTTAATCTTAAAGCACATTTCTAAGCTCCAGTGCTATGTTTTGTCTGAAAACTGCAGGCACAGTTTAATGCCTGTAGAATTAAGATTTTCAGTATTCAGCTATTCCTGGATAATTTGATGTTGCTTTTGAAATGCCCAGATGAGGTCTGTAATTTAGCATCAACAGATTTTTCCTGAATGACCTGGGTGCACACATCAGAGTGGAATGAGTTTGATAATTATCAGTGAAAAAGATTTCTCATAATGATGACAGTTGCCATGCTTGATTATGGTCTTGTCGTCAGCGAGCACTTTGGGAACCAGTAACTTAAAATTGTCTTCTGATTGTAAGAAATGCATACATAATAAGACTAGAATTCAGGTTGACCTTGAATGTGTCTTGGATTGCAGTGGGATTTAGAGTGATCTAGATGGATTTCTGTTCAGTTAACTCAAAGAAATTGGTTTTCTTTCTTTTTAAAATTTTTCTTTTTCTCCAGTGAATTTTTTTTTTTTTCCTCTTGAAGCCAGCTTTAACAAAGCCTGTGTTTACGTTTTCTTAAAACAGATATTTGATTTAATATAAAGTACCTCTGTGATTTGTTTTGTTTTTTGTTTTTTTCCAGTTTCTTTATACTTAGGCAATAGCATTATTATTAATGAAATTTTTTAATTACTATGAAGAATTCATAAAGAAAATGTTACTGATAAAAGGAAATAAAAAATGAAAGAAATTGCAACAATAATAATGAAATAGAGGAATAAAAAATTCAGCATTATTTATCTTACACTAGATTTATAAAAACATTTGTGTGTTTTTATTATAACCAGAAAAAAAGAAATAAAAACAAAACAAATAAACCTAAAAGATGAAAAAAAAAAAAGAGATTCTGAATGACAAAAACAATTAATAAATATTTAAATAACGTCAGAGAAAAGAAAAGAGAAAAGAAAAAAGAAAAAGAAATGAAAGAAGAAGAAAAAATACAAATGTTTTGAAAGAAAAATATCTAAACCATTTTGTTTAGGGTGTCTTTGATTCAGAATAGGATTAGGATGTGTATGTCTCTATGTTTATGTCACTGTTGGTGTGGTGTGTGTGTGTGTTCATGTGTATGTATGGGTGTGTCTGCATGTGTGTGTGTGTGTGTGTGTGTGTGTGTGAAAAACAACATGAAAAACAAAAACAGTTTGTCAAAAGAAAAAATAATGAGTCTATAGATAATTAATCAGCAGACTTGATATAAGTAGTATTGTTGTGGTGTTGAGAACAATGGGAAGCTGTTCTCAGTGTAATGATAAATTGCCCTGTTTTTGAGAAAGTTCCAATGAATTTCCATTTGCATACTGCTGCGTCTTTCTATTACAGACAGAATGGCTTCCACCGTGCATGAGACAGCCCCCTATCTCTATCGGTGAAAATCAATATAATACACGCACACAGAATATTCCTGGCATTGGTCTGCGACTGTTGTTGGAGTTTCAGGACAAACTATTCGCTGTGTGTCCACTTCTTTTACTCAAGTAAGTAAAACAAGATATTTATTGCATGTTTAATATTCTCAATAGCCTACACAAGTTCTTGTTACATACAAGATTGTATTTACTGGTGTGAAAGCACCTGCAGAATAACATATGTTGCTTGAGTGGTTGCAGAAGTATTGCAGTGAGTAGTGTGAAAAGTATTTGTGTTTTATTGTTTGGTGGTGAGGGCTAGCCAGTTATTGAATTTGGCCAGGATGCTTTGGATTTGTAATTAGATCACTGTTTGAAGCATTTTCACCAAATATTTTAAAGCTGGGACTTTTATTGAAGAATTATTTGGTGAAGCCACTAGTGTTGCCATAATTTTCTCCTCAGTTTAAGAATAGTGGTAAAAAGTCTTAAACCAGTTTAATGTGCTTCAGTGCGCTATATTTTCAAATTATCAAAAGTTCTTTGATGTTGTATTTTGAAGTATTTACGTCCTTGACGTTTTGGTAAACAGTTTAGTGGTTAATCCAAGTTTGAAATTAAATTTCTTCTCTATCTTTTGTTCTTCTGTTATTTTTTTCTCCACCTTTATAATCTAATTCTTTTCCACCATTTCCATTTTGAATTTTCAAAGCCACATATGGAATATTAATCAAATTTTTTTTTTTACTATTATATTACATTAAATTTGTTGACTCATTATTATTTTTTTGGTCAAATAAGAATTGATAATCAGAGGGTTTTTTCTATATATAAATGTCAGCTTTGACCCATCACCTTATATGCAGATGTAATAGTAAAGTTGCGAAGTGATTGATGTTATTAACTAGGCTTTTGAAGTGAATATTGTTTGTTTATGCTTCGCTGATCCGTTTAATTACTATTCAACAGACTTTATGCTTCTTCAACAAGCTTACTTCTATTCAGTAAACTTTATTCTTCTTTCATTAGCTTATCTTCTAATCGGTAAACTTTATGTTTATTTCATGACTTTAATACTTTGTCATTCTCACAACAAGCTAACTTTTAACATAAAAAAAGCCTGGTTTTTTTAGATTAGATGTAAATTTTGAGGTTCTGGTTTTTACAGTTACATTTGATGTTGAGATTTTGAATTTCACTTTTTGTATCTATACATTTGTGATACTTCTATAACAACGTGGGCTACATCTGTTTTTGGTAAATTAATAAAGAGTTCTGCTGTAAGTAATTGTAAATAAGTCTTCTTTGCTTTTGAAAAATGGAATAGGAAATATTAAAAATGAATTTTTTGTTCGGTTTATAAATTGAAAAAAAAAAAAATTGATGTAATAAAAAGACCCAGAAGAAGTAATTATTGATAAGCTTCTTTGCATTTGAAAAATAGAATAAAAATTAATGAATATTAAGTATTTACAGGTTTATATGTTTTTATATATATATATATATATGTATGTATGTAAGTATATGTGTATATGTATTAATCATAAAAATAAAAACAGGCCATGTACAGAACTAAGATATATATGTAATGCCAGATTCAGTGTGCAATTACTAGTACATTTCTAATAATAAATGTGTTGTATAATAAAAACTGTAATAAACTACACATAATCTTTTATGTAAAGATCTTAAAACTATTTAGTTTTGTTAATGCTCATAATTTTTCAAAATTAATTTTTACTCTGAAAATTTTGAGGGAGGTTAATATTTTTATAAATAAAAATAGTTTTCTTGTCCTATGCTTTAGAAATGTTCTTAATTATTGTCATTAATGATTTAGAAAAACCCTGTAGCTGAATGAGAATCAATATTTCATTTAGAATACCTCTGAAAATCAATAAGGTTTCATCAACAAAAGACGTAATTACAATTAAAGACAGGTTTATTTTTGAAACAGTTACTCACTGCCTTAAAAATTTGCGAAAGCAAATAAATCTATATATATATATATATATATATGCCTATATATTTTTACTTTTATTGGATTATAAGTAAAAATGAATAATATATATATATATATATATAAATTTTTTTTTTTGTTAAAAACTGTGGAATAAAAAGATGAAAAAGAAAGTACTGTTATTAAAGTTATTGTGTATTATTAGTATTTAAATGGAATGCTTCAGAAGAACATTAAGTACTTAATACAGATGTTATATATGACATGGTAAAAATATGCATGCTATTGTTATTAACTTTGAAATGGTAAAAAGATTTAATGGAATACTATGATTTCTAAAACAACTTTACTGGAGTTGGTATTATGAAATGATTAAAAAAATTAGATAATAGATAATATTAATTGGTAAAAAGATAGGTTGTACTGAAATTGGTAGTAACTATGAAATGATAAAAAATGTGTTGGCTTAAACAGGCAGGCATTATTAGTTAACAATAATGAACTTATTAAAAAAAAAATGTAGATGTATTAATTAAAACAGTAAATCTGTCATAAAAGAAGATTATTTTACAGTAGAAACATTTTTCTTTAAAAATGTAATCAAGTTTAAGAAGATTATTTTGTCAACAGGAAACATTTTTTCTTTGATAGTTTCATTAATTGACTATAGAAGAATTAAACAGAATTATAAAATTAACATTAAATTAATTTTATTTTCATCAGTATGATCAGATGTAAAAGTGAAAAACAAACAAAGGAACAAACAAACAACAGCAACAATAAAAAAAAGTAAAACAGGATAAAAAAATTTCATTTAATAACATTATTTCTTGGCAAAAAGACAAATATATAAATTAAGAACAGTATTACTGGGTTCAGGTATAAACTCTAATTTATAAACTGACTAAAAACAACATAGCAGAATATATTTAGTCATATACCAATAACATATCCAAACAGCACATATTACATTTTAGTATTAAGGTAGTAAATTAGGAATTAGATATAATAAGATAATAAATAAAAATATTTTTCATATAATTATAAAAACAAAGTCATTGTGGATGTGTTACAGTTATACAGATCCTTGGACATTTAAATGTGTAATAAAACTGTATCTAAATATTTATTAATAAGATAATAAATCAACATATTAAAATTATTATTGCCTTATAATTATAAAGATTGTAAATTGATAACTAAAAGGATGTAGGTATTACATTGGCACTGAAATTTATGGCTTTTCAGTTTCTAACAAGAAAAAATATTTATTATTATAATAGTAAATTATGATTATTATTAACATTATCATCATCATCATCATCATTGTCATCATCATCACTAAAATTACTATCTATAAGTTCTGGGTATTAAAATTTTCACCTTATTTTGTGACACTCTGAATGGTTAACAAACTCAGTAAAATTTATTAAGATAGTAAATTAAGATTTTTATTATTACTACAGTAATCAAGAACAGTTAACTGATAACTAAGTTCTGGGTATTTTATTTACTCTGAACTTCATGGCTCTTCTAATTTCAAACAAGCTCTAACTTTTTCTGATGATTGGTAGCCTTGGGAATGTTAATCATCATTAATAGCTCATTGATATATTTCACTTTGATTATCCTACTTTATCTAATTTGTCCTTGATTCTCTGCTTTATTGTCTGTAGAGAGACCAAAGAGAAACAACATTATACAGATTTTTTTATTTTTTTTTTTCTGACATGAGTACAAATTGGTTTTGTTGTTTGTTAAAAAAAAAAAAAAAAAAAAGAAAAAAAAAAGGCATTGGTGTCTTCTTGTTTTAGTGTAATGAAAATTGTCAAAAAGAAAACTAACCCCAAATAATCCCTCCAGTGTTTGTTTGTTTGCGTGTGTCTCTTTCTTTCTGTGTGTCTCGCACATGAACACACATAATCATTCTGTCAAAGGTGTATTAAATAATAATAAGAAAACCATAATAGTTACAGTGATAATGAAATAGTTACAACATAAATAATTGTCATATAGAAGGTTTGTTACAGAATCCAAACCATAACCAATTTATTTTAATTACTGAAATCACATATCACTTTTTGACTGAATGTTTTCTTTGTCTTAGAAACAAATCAAATACATGTTAGAGTTCACCAGAAAGTCCAAGAGGCCAGGTAAAATGAATGTCCTTATAGAATCTTCCTGGTAGTAAGGAAATTGGTGTAGATGACATTTTTCAACTGCATCACCCCAATTCAATTTATTATTCATTGTCTTGGATTCTGGATTTGGGTGCTGGAATCAAACATCACAGCCAGTGTGCTGCAGCAGGAAATTGGCTTTAAAGGAATATTGACCATTTTATTGTTTTCACTGGGTATTGACCATTTTATCAGACATCTGTGTCTGATGAACTTACTGCAGGTCTAATACAAGGAAATGAGCTGGAAAAGAGCAAAGAAAGTCAGATGTGGCACAAAATGTGTAATTTTAAAATTCAATCACTCAATTAGTGTGTTGATATCAGAGCAGAGAATGTCAGTTTGAGAATGTAATGTGTAATTTTAGTATCAGTCTGTTGTAATGTGTTTATGTTCACTGAAGTTTCAAAGCAAAGAATGTCAGACTTACTGAAAGTAATTTGTAATATTAATATCAGTAATTTGTTTTGTGTTTATGTGTTCAAGCAACGAAAGGGGTTACATTAAAATGTGTGATTACTATATTCAGTCAGTCAGATCAACTATTTCTAAGGTTTATACTGTTTGAAAGTTCAGATCAAGAATGTTGGATATACAGAAAGTAACAAGTCATGTCAATCAGCTATAACATGTTTAAAGTTCAGAGGCAAAGAAGGATCATTTATATAAAGTATAAAATAATTTGAATATCAGTGAATCATTTTACAGATAATGTGAAAGATATTACATATAATGTGTAATTTTAATTTTCAATCAGTGAACCAGCCATTTATAAATAATTACATCCATGAAGGATCCTTTTAACTTATATTCCTTAAGATATATAGTTATAAAATAAACTGTTCAAAGTTTAGGATGGATTTGTGTTTATTTATTTTTTAAAACAGATTACAAATAAATAAAATTTGTATGTTTTTAATGCTGGAGATGAATGATACTCTAAACAGATGTTAGATATTTATCTGGTATTTAGCATAACATAAAAACAATAAAAAATTAGACCAACAACAAAACTATTTTATCATGCTGATGTTTAATGATTGATTTAAGCTCATATTTAGTGATAGATGGTCAGTCATCAGTTCTACAAACTGTTTTTTAATTAATTTACAGCTAACCTGACTGCAGCAGATAAAATATTTCTTAATGGTGTGCTGCAGCAAAACATAATAACAGCCTTCCCTCCCCGAAGCCCTGACCATGCTCCTACAGCTTAATGTGGTCAGGTAAATTGCTAATTCAAACAGTGTTAGTGTAAAATAGGATTAGATTGGGAATGGACAGAGCGATATGACAAATTGTTTGCTTTTCCAGTTTGCAGACACAATCAATAGAAGACTATTTTTTATATTTTTTTTTCACCCACTGGCAGTTCATACGGTGATCCTGATTAACGACAAAATGAAGCTGTCCCAAGTCTGAGTGCTGATGTATCATCAAACACACAACTTGATGTTTTTAAGTTTAACTCCTCAGATCATTGATTTTTTTTTCTTTTCTTTCTTTCTCTTATCCATTAAAATTTAATTGTCTTGCATGGTTTTTGCAACTGATTCAGACTCATGTAGGGAAAATGTAATTATTATTTTGGAAATAAACAAAAAAGGAAATCGAAAATGGCAAAGACAACCAAAATGAAACAAATAAAATATAGTGTGAAAAAAAAAAAAGAAGAGAAAAGCAGAAGTAAAAATGAAAACTGTCAAAAGCTTTTGTTCTTTTTTTTTAATTTTTTTTTACTTGAATAAAATAAAAAACCAAAAACATATAAAATGTAAATAATCTTTAATTTTTATTATTTATTTATTCATTTATTTATTTATTTATTTATTTATTTATTTATTATTATTATTATTATTATTATTATTATTATTATTATTATTATTATTATTATTATTATTTAATGATTCTGTCAGTGGGCACATTTCTAATGAAATATTTAAAAATCTTTTTGTTTAAACAGTAGGTCCTTAAACATATCAGGAATTTCTTCAGTTATAACTGTTTGGTCTTGATTTATTAAATGCACATGTTAATGTTCAACATTACACATGGCTAGGTATATCAACAGTTAATTTTACGTGTGACTTGCAATTAACATATGTATTTTGATAACATTTGAATATAGATTTGTTTACTGGCAAGATTTCAGGCATATGTTTATGTGAATATAGATCTTCTGATGTTTTCACAACACACAGGTTTTACACTCTCAGCTGTTTTATTCCAGCTTTCAGTCTACCCTTGCTAATACATTTTTATTGATTGTTTGACTGATTTCTTCCAAACGGTTTATCAATCTTTTCAGAGAAAGCAGTACTTTTCAATCCATTGAAGAAAAAAAAAAGACTTTTCTTGCATACTGTTGTTAATACTTAAAATATGTTAGTTGTTTTTAATTAAAATTTTATAAATCTTTATCATTGTAAGCTTAAATATCATATAATAAAATAACATTTCTTGTTTTTTTTTTTCTCTCTTTATCAATATTTTCCAACAAGAGTGTTTTAATCCTTTGGAAAAACAAATTAACTTTGTTGCATGATATTTTCAATATTTAAAACATTTTTGTTATTTGTAATTAAAGCTTTATGAAACTTTATCAACATAAACATGAAATATCTGTTATTAAAATGATTCTGTAGTTTTGTCCTAAGTAGCCTACTTCATCAGGTAGCCTGTCAAGGCAGGATGTTGGTTTCACACTTGTCACTTTAATTAGTCAGATGTTTTCATTAGCATTTGTAGATAAGTATGAGATACAAAGAGTAAGTATGATGATGGAGAAGTTTAGAGAAGATAAAGTTTAAAAAAAAAAAAAAGGTTTAAAATTGGTTAGATAATTCAATTGAAAATAAATAATAAAAATCTTTTGTTTCATTACTTCAGAGACTGCTATAGAAGCCACAATTATAAAAGAATAAATATATATATTGCCTTAATTGACTTAAGTTAAATTTTCACTGATCTAAGTATCAGACTTGACCTGCATGCATATATACTGCCATAATACAGTCACTTGAGTTAAATGTTGACTGATCTAGTACAAGTATCAGACTTAACCTTTGTTCACATTTTTGACATTATGTGGCAGTAGCCATCTTGGTAGTGAAGAAATTAATTTAAATAGAAACAGAAGTGCACTTTGGCACAAAACAAGCCTGTAAGAATTGCTAAGCATATTTACATAATTACTTTCATAATAAAAGCAAATATTGATCAGAAAATGCAGAAGTTATATTTTAATTCATCTTTTGGTTCCTTTTCTCAGCATTACACAAACCAATGTATTGGAAATAAAAGTAATTGTGATTGACACAATTTCTTTGGTAACTTTGTTTTGTAGACTTAATGGCTGCACATTTTTGTTCAAATCCATCGGTGTATGACAATTATTTTCTGTTACCACTTGTTGACTTCGATTACACTTTCCGTTATTGGTTTCAATCTGCATTTCGTATCCTTTCATTTTAATCATTCTGTCAAAGGTTTTCTTCAATGTTACCTTGAAATGAAATGCTTCATAAATATCAGTTTCTAAGGCTAAATTGATTTGCTTGAAACATGATCCATCATTTTAGTCAGTAAATTATTATTTTTATTTTTTTTTAAATTTTATGTTAGAAAATATAAAATAAAGGGGTTAGCAAAACTTCAATTTGGTTTTTATAATAAAACTATTAATTATTTTTTATTTTTTTTGTTATTTTAAAAAAAAAGAAAGAATAATCTCACTTTATTTTATGAAAGTGAAATGCTTCATAAATATCAATTTCTAAGCCTAAACTGATTTGCTTGAAACAGGATCCATCATTTTAGTCAGTAAATTATTTTATTTTATTGTTTTTACTTTTATGTTAAAAAAATATAAAATAAAGGGGTTAGTAAAACTTCACTTTGGTTTTTATAATACAACTATGAAGAGGTGTATTTTTATGGGTTTTTTTTTTTTTGGTTTGTTTAAAAAGAATTATGTCACTTTATTTTATGGGATAAAAGCATGAAGAAACCTTGTTTTTTTTTTTTCTTTGGTTTGTTTAATAAGATGGTGAAAAATTTCAAAAACATTTTTTTTTTTTTTTAGCAGAACTTCACTTTTTTTTTTTTTTTATTTATGTAATAAACAGAAGAGTCTGTATTTTCTGTTACACCATCAACCAAATTTTTTCTGGTTCTTCAGTAAGTGAGATGGTCAGACCTATCGCTTCACATTTCTCATAACTTACTGAGGCACAGATTGCTTTCACTCACTGTCATTTTGATTGCTACACATAGATTCTGATTACTTTCCTCTCTGGCTGGTATTGATTGCATCAAACTTCCAGATATTAATAACCTTCCATATAGTTAGTTCTCTATTTAATATGAAGACTCTGCAGAGCACTTAAATTCTTCCAATGATTTTTTTTTTTCTTGTAAGTTTTAAAGCAAAATTTCAACTGTGAAATGACCAGAATGATATTAAAAAATCATTAATATTAAAAATAAAAAGAATATTTTTAAATTTATTTTTTATTTTATTTTTATAAATTAAAATTTAAAAAATGTCGTGGTCAGACAGAGAAAAAACATTAAAAAAAAAACCCTCCAAAAAAACCATTGATATTAAAAACATATTTTTCTTATTTGATTTTAAGTTGAGATGAACAATATAAGATGGCCAGATTGAAAAAATTGATTATTACAGATAAAAGGAATATCTTTTTTATTTTAATATTTTTGAAAAATTTATTGTTTAATTTTTACTTCAAATGTTTTTCTCAGCCTGGCTGAAGGAAATTTTTAAATTAATGTTTAAAACGATAATTTAAAAAAAAAAAAAAAAAAAAAAAAAAAAAATTACAACAATAATGAAGTCTGGAAATTTTTTATAATTTATTTTTATTTTATTTCATTTTATTATTATTATTATTTTTTTTACAAACATTTCTTTATATCAGTTCATTAGATTTACATTTTCTTTACAAAAATCTTTTTTTCACATTTTTTTTTCTGCATTCACAACCATCTTTAATTTGATACTGAACCCGGAAATTTTCAAATAAAGTTACAGACTTGCTATAAACATGTTAACAACAGGAAACATTTGTTTGCTTCTTGTAGCAAACTGAAGAGAAGTAACTGAAGATAAAATTGTTGACATTGGGTTTGAAACTTAATCACAGCAATTCTTGTAACGATGACTCTATTAGGACAAGACATGAATGTGAATGGGCTCTTGACATTTGTGCAGAAAAAACCCCGAGTTAAAATGCAGCATCTGGGCACATTTTATTTACGCCCAGCTTGGTGTCTTGGAATATCTCGGAACCTCCTCAAACTACCCTTTAGCAAAATACTTGAGAGATTTAAGTCCACTGGTTGCATGAGCAGACTCTGCAATAGAATCTAACATGTATGTAGAATCAATAAGAGCAGGACTCTTGGATTATTAGTCTGAATTACCCTTAACTGATGGACCCTGATATGAGTTGGGCACAGTCTTCACAACTGCTGCCAAAGGCTGAAAGGTTGAGAATTAGAAACAGAGGAGGAAAAAAAAATATGTGTGTATTATAAAAAAGAAGCTCATTAGATTCTGAAATACTACATTCAGGAAATGTTAGTGAAGCTTATAAATTAGAATATTAAAAAAAAAAGAAGAAGAAAAACAATGAAAAAAAAAGGTAAGTCGAAATGAGAAAGTTTGTTGTGATAATAAAAATAATTGTAATGTTAAAAGCATTATTTACTGGTTCCTCAGAACATTGTCTTTCAAAACTAATATGCTTTGTATGCATATATATACACACATACATACACACACACAGACAAACACACATACACTTACATATATACTATTTTCAGTTAATAACAAGATGTCTTATTTGGAAATTTGTTGATAAGAATGAAACAGACCAGTGTGTGACAGAGATACAATTTTACAGTACATGTATTTTAAAAACTCGCAGAACAGTTCAAGTTAACTAAATGAGGTTTGTTATCACAAAATTAGAAGCTTAGTTTCTGGGGTTTTAATTTCAGGAAAATGCAAACTTAAAATCTCTCCAGAATTTTGCCTAAGGCTTGTACAAAGTTCTGAGATATTTTAAGGCATCATTATCTTTGCCACAGTACAGACTTAATTCTTCAGCATTGCAAAGATGGAGATTTGTATAATGATGTATCTATATTATAATTTCTAACTGATTTTTCCCCACCACCCTTCCAAAAAATGTAAAGTTAAATGTATAGTGTAGAAAACAATGACATTTACACATCAATTCCAGTTCTAACTTAGGTGAAACATTTTAAAATTTATCTATGTATCTATTTTGTGTGTGTGTGTGTGTGTGTGTGTGTGTGAACTGATGTTAATGTTACTGTTTTCATGATAATACATTTTTTTTTTTTTTCTTTTGACAAATACTGTTAAAAATTATAATAATTAAAATACTGCTTTTTGTACTTGATCAAGTTTGTTTTTAACAGAAATGTGTAAACATGAATGGTTTGTAATTTTGTATTTATTTATCTTTAATTTCTAACAGTTTCATGTTGACAAGCCTCATTGCTGCTAATAATGAAATGCTTTTGATGTCTTCTTATTTATATTTTATTAATATTTTGTTAGCAAATTGTGTTTTCATATTCTCCACAACTTGCCAAAATTAAAACTGTCAAATAATTTTAAGTTTATTGTTTACAATTTTTTGCCCATTCTTTGAAAATTTAATACAAAAGATACAGACGGGCCAATGTGAAGCAAAATAAATTTCTACTGAAACATAAAGTTCCTTATAAAACATCAAAACTATATCTTTACTAAGCAGAATACTTTTAAGTTATGTGTAATTGTGTATTCCAAAAAGAACTGAAAGTTCATTCTAAAGACCCAGAAGGCTTTTGACATTAAAGCAGAATATATGTTTACTGAATAATTTTAAGTTACTGTGTATAAGTGTATCCAAAATGTACTGCAAGTTCATTATAAAAGCCCAGAAGGCTAGCAACATTAAGGCAAGATGTTATCATTTAAAATATGAAAACAGAGTTTACGAGCAGTGTAAATTGGCTGGATGATGCTGGTGCTCTGTTTGTGCTTGGAATATTGATGTTGGCTTACAGGTATCTACTTGCAGTTCATCACTTCCATTAGATCCCGACTGTATGCTTCTCCACTTCTTGTCGCCTTCAGTGTCTTTCAGAGTTTCATCATTCGTGCCTCTTCAGATAAGTTAGGAGAATAAATGTAATTAAGCCCATATTGCTACATTATTTAGATCATCTTGGCTTTCTTCACAAGTTAATAACACTGTGAGTTAAATAAATTTCTACTGCAAGAAGGTCGTATGGTGGCCATGTGATTTATTTAGCCGCTTTCAGTGATGAAAATGATCAGCATAATGACCAATACACAAAAAAGTGGCCTGCAGCAGACTGCATGCAGCTATCACTTTCTCAATTTCATTCTGATTCTTTGAAGAAATTGTGTTTATTACCAACATATTGAAAATATATTCATTCTCTTTACAGTATTGTGTTCCTCTTGTAATGATAACTTTTTTGTTATTATAGTGGAGTTTTTCCCCACATCCTGATGTGAACTAAATGCATCTTGATAAAAGTTAATTAATTATATATTTCCTATTTGTTACAATAAGTATAAATATCAATTTATTTTCTTTTTGGTTTAAAGATGACATTTTGTTAGATTTTTGTTTAAATTTATTTTTTGATCTTATACAAAGATTATTTAATTATATATATATATATTATATTTTTGAAAATTTTGATGATTATATAAAAGATCTGACACTACATTTTACTAAATATTTAGACTTAAAACTTTCTGGTATATTATTTATTCATTTATGTAGCATTTTGTTGTCTCAGAAGACAAGCTTAGCCAATTTGAAATAACACATCAGCTTATTCTGTCACTGGAAAACATGACACAGTTAGTGATATTCGAAACCAGCATCAGTTTTTAATGCATGCTTTCAAGTTAATATTTTACTTGATAGATTGCTTTGGTCTCCAGTGCAAACATGTCATGTAATTTTGAAATTAGTTTCTGGCTGAGCTGATAAAAAAAAAAAAAAAAATTAAAAAATTTATTCCAGATTACTAGAGAGCCAAGTCCACAAACATTTAGAGAATAAATAAAAGATAGAGTATAATCCTGCAGTATCTTTCTGGGGCCTGACAGCCAGTGAACCTCAAAGTCATCCTCTTGAGGCTGCAACAGCTGCAGAACAGTCTGGTATTTAATGTCACAAGTCAGTGTGTTCATAAGTCACTGCCAGATTGGGATAATTCTTCTCAAATTAAGATTGTTTTTGGCTGGGATTTGTTTCAAGATAGTTGAGACATTTCATAAAGGTCAAACTGTTCTAGGTTTTTAAAAATTTGATGAAAGTAAAATGATCCAGATCAGTTTGAATTATAACTGATTACACTGGTTGAAGTAGTTTCATTTGATTTAAAAATTTTGGAAATTTCAAAATCAGATCAGTCCTAGACAACTCTGATTTCATGGTCAGTGTGTGAAGTACTCTTTACATTGACTTCTGTAGCATACATGTGTTTTTCATTAATCTAGATCAGTATTTCCCAGTCTTTATTGAGACATACCCCACCACAACCCATAGATATTTTGATACCCCCTTTGTCATAAATCAAATTCTGACCCTTATGATTGTATTCATTAACATATTCCATAAAGCAAAACTTTAAAGGGTTCAGTAAAATTTGTTCATATTCAAGTTGCCCTCATATGGCTCATAAGCTTCACTTGGGGAAATATTGATCTAAATACATTATAATTCAGGATATAAAACTTGTGTATGAGTATGACATGCAAGAGAAAAATAAAAAATTCTTTTAAACAACATTTTGAAAACAATAAGAATATAAGTAAACAATGATTAAGATCAACCTTATTCATATTCATTTGAATTTATTTATTATTATGATGATGATGATGACGATCATCTTCATCATCATTATTGTTAATATCATTTTCATCATCAGAAAAAGAATCATATTTTTTTTTTGTATGTTTGTTTTATTGTATATTCTATTTTTGTGTTGGACCTGGATCCATTTTTGTGTTGGTTCAGTTCTGTGGCTTATGGATTTACCTATCGAGCCAGGCAATATCACAGAGATCTCTTGTCAGTGTAAATGTAATTTGTTTGCTGCTGTTTGATTGATGCTGGCCTCAAGCTCAATCAATGGACAGTTGATGCATGACTATCGATGCCATACAGTTTATCTTCAGTGTAAACACTTTGCTATACCTCCTGGTTCAATATACTCAAAAACTCTTAATAACTGACAATTCATGTTATTCAGTTGCAAATGGGTTGCTGGATTGTTTGAGCGCATTCATTTTAAAAAGCATTGCATTAAAGCATTGGAAATGTGCACATATGTGTTGTGTGTAAGTGCAATATGCAGTATACTCAGGTGCTAAGTGGTGGCTGTAGAATTTTAATAATAATAATAATAATGATATAAAAAAAAAATAAAAAAAAAATTAAAAAATTGTCAACATTTTAAGAGAAAGTGAACTGTATATATTTTTTTCAGATTGATAATCTGGTTTTGTTGGATAATATATATCTATTATCAGACAAACAATCTCAATATTTTATATTTATAATTATATGTTAAATCTTTCCTAATAATAAAGTACAGATAATAAAATAGAATGCCAGTGAGAAAGGTTGAGATAAGCAAGAAAGAATAGGAACAAAAAAACAAAATAAGAAAAAAAGAACAAAGTAGAAGAGTTTAGTACTTTATTGTTAACAAAGATTAGTCAAAATAACAAATGTAACATTTCATTTATATATATATGTAACATTGGCCTCATCTCATATCTATTTCATTGATATATATTTCTTAGTATTGAAGACAGTGCATTTTTCTAAAGACAAATATAATAGATTAAATTAATGTCACTGAACTGAGAGTAACAGCTAGATCCACTGATTAGTTTTTAGAGTTCTGTTGTGTAAGGTCTGTTTACTTCACATTAACTAAGTAGAGTGTCACAAAACTTGATCAGTTAATTACACTGTTTATGTGTATACATAATATATAATGATAACTATCTGTCCTTCAAAAACTTAGACATTCATACATATATACACACATTTGTACACACACACACACACACACACACACACACACACACACACACACACACAGACACACCCATATATACATAGAAAGTTAAAGTTTGATATGTTGTTTTTAGGACACTCTGCCATCACAAATTGAGTATGACAAATGCAAATTATACACCATACATATTTATTCAGAATGCTGCCTTTGCCACCAAACTCCGAATGAGTGAAGTCACCTAGGTATCAACACACACTAATAATAATGTTGTTGATCTAGCTGCAGATAGTAATTACAAGAAGTTTGGGATTATTGTTTATGGAGCCTTCAAAGAAGCACAATCATTTCATCTTGCTTGGAAGCCTAATTATGTGCAAATTGCACCTTCAATCCAAAGTAGACATTATTTGGATTAGTCCGAATTTTCTTCATAACAGATTAACAATAAATGGAAGGGACTTTGAAATGGTGTTGGTTTAGAAAGAAATCTGTATTGGTCAAATGCCAGTTTCAACAGACTGTTTGTACATACATACATAGAGACAAAAAAAAAAAAGAAATGAAAAATGTCATGATAACAGCCTTTTAGAAATAATAAGAATATAGCATCTAAATTAAGTTTATTCATAACAAATAAGCAGTAATAAGTTGTTTCAGAATTGCATAGTGTCTCACAGTATGTGACCATTAAACTATCTATAGGCCAAATCAGTTAAAGACAATCTTTTACAGTCTCAATCCACTACTAAAAATGACATTTGCAGTTTGTTTCAAATCAATAAAAATACATTAATCTCAGTTTATATTTAAAATAAAATATTTCATTTGTTTTTGTTGCCATTTTGTTATGCTTCATTAAATTTACCTTGTAGATTTAAAAAAAAAGAAAAAACAAAAAAAAAGTTATATTTGTATTGGTGGAACCATTTAGGTGTGAATGTCTTTCAGTTGATTAAACCAGCCTTATGTAAATGTATGAGCGTGTGTAATAGGTATTTTTCAAGATGTTCATGCATGCATCTGTCACCAGTCACTCATGAAGATTTGCTGCCTGATGTGCACATAAGCTTGTAAATGTAAAGCTTATGACAGTGGAAAACAAGACGGTAATTTACCAGTGACATCTTTATGGCTAATATTGTGAAACGCTGTCATTATGCAATTGCGGCGCAAGCACATTAATATGCTGTGATTAAATACTCTGTGAAATAGCCAGAGCCATTGGATTGTGTTGGGGAATTGATTCTGTCACTTGACAATCGATACAAGATAGTCCATAAAATGAAGATATTCAAAGTCACTGTTGAATAACCATGGAACGTGCAATGTGATTCTTTCTGTGGCAACACACACTCTGGAATGATTATATTGATCAGGCTCCTGCTCTTGGTTATCAGATAATGGGCAATGTTTTAGGATCGTTTTCAGCAGCTAGGGCTGACAGACACAAAAGAATGTAAGTGGACACATGATAGGGTGTTTACATATTTACCAGTAATGTTAGTGTTGGTTTATGGTTCTGTCAGCAGTAAGATTTTTTTTTTTTTTTTTTTTTTTTTTTGAATTTTGATTTTTATTGGGCTTCTTTTTTCATTTTTTCATTTTCTTTTTAACATTTTTACATTTTCTTTTTAACATTTTTACAATAATTACAATTTTTTTTTTTTTTTTTTTTTTTTTTTTTGGCAATTGTCAACAACTTGTCTGTTTTTATATTGGTTTCGATTTTGCAGAAATGACATTAAGTTGATTATTATTCTGAATCAATGTTTGTACTGGTGGAAACTTCAGTGTGTTTGTATGCCTGTACATTACCATAGAAACAGCATCAGTTTTAGCACAAAACAATATTGTAAACTGGCATAGTGCCAGTAGTTATTTTTTGTTTTACACTGATTAGAATAACCCTTGAGGTGAAAGACCGGTATCCCGCTGGAAAACCTCTCTTGCTCTTCCACTGTCATTAACAGGCTTTGTGACACTGTTGTTATCTGCATAGCCTTGTCTAAGCAATGTGTTCAGTTAAAGTGTTGTTAATTTGAAAACTGAGATAAATATCAAGAATTGTGGGTTATCTGTGAAGGTTTCCTAATCATTCTTTGAGGTAGGAGACATCTGACTTTGTTCATCTGTAATCTTGATACACATCTCTGAAAACACTTCATTTATGACAGATAAGCTAAAGTTGTTTGTTTTCTTGGATTTTCATAGTGATTAATAGCATTGATTCTTTTTCACTTTTGTGTAGAACTCGCACAGTGTTTTTCAGTTCTTCATTTCTTTTTTCATTGTGTATTATTCTAGTTTAAATAAGAGATTTCTAAAATAATTACTTATTATATATATATTAACTGTGAAAATACATAACGAGTTTGTGTTTGAGCTGCTTAATCATGCTTTGTATTATGATGATTCTCTTCTTAAAGAAATTCTTTCAGAAGCTGATTAATGCACTGACAGCATTTGCTATTTCAGGTAACCCATTTAGGCAAAAATAAGTGAAGTTATTAACAACGATGCTCTATTAGCACTGAGGTAAGTTTATATTGTCTTAACTCTTCTGGTTCTTTTGTCTTCAGTATTATTTCAGTTCTTTTAACAGGGTCTGGTTTAAAATTTAAAAAATTGGATGTTTAAAGAGCCCACTGGGATGAAAATAAACACTCAAGTCTTGCATCCTTGACAATTTCCTGCTTTATTTTTTACCATCCTCTTCTTTTTTTCTTGCCTAATTGCACCATGCAGCTGAAGAAGAAGTTCTTTATATGGGAAGGAAGTAGATGTGTCGCTCTCATTTTCTTTTATCTCTCTTTTTTTTTCTTTCTTTTTTTTGGCACTCTTACTTTTATTATTGCCATGAAAAAAGATCCAGAATGAAGCAGCTGTGCCATGCATCTGGGTTTCCTTTTTTTTTTCTGTCAGAAACAGAAAAGGAAAAGAAGATTGTTCATAACAGTTTCAAATCATTGGCATGAAATGATTTCAAGATTATCAAACCTCTTTGTTATAATGTAGATGAATTCCCATTATTGATATTCAGAATTTTATTTTTTTATTTTAAATTATTTTATTATTATTATTATTATTATTATTATTATTATTGTTAGTTTTATTCTTAGAGTTATTTCATCACTTTATTATTTTTAATTGAAATACTGTTAGTGCAGCTGATGGAATATTGATCAATGTTATTGACATGAGTTTTTAATTTTTAATTGTTTTTTTTCTGTAAATTAAAATAAGTGGACTTGGTTTGATGGGTGTGCTCTTAATAAAGTTACTAAATTACGTTTGCTTGAAAATAGATCATAAAGTGTCTTTGTTTCCAAACAAGTATTTTACTTGATGTTGTGTGCATTTTCTCACTTTGAAGAATGAATGGGATTTCAGAAATGAAATTATTATCATAATGTTTTACAATTTTTTATATTAATCAACTTAATGCATATTATTATTTTTAGCTGGGAAGAAAAGACAAAAAAAATGAATAATAAATTTAATAGAGCTGTCTTTTTTTAATAATAATAATAATAATAATAATAATAATAATAATAATAAAATTAAATAAATAAATTGAAAAAAAAAAAAAAATTAGTAATCAGTAAATATATTGTATAGCTCCATAAAGTTGAGGTTTTTTTCTGTTTCCTGATGTTGTTAAATATTGTACATAATTGTCTAGATATGACAGCAGACAATGACATGATAGCACATATGCTTTACAGTTGTATAATTAATTTACTACAAGGAATTTTTTTGTAAATCAGGGAACGAATTAAAACCTGAAAATGTCAACAGTACTCTTGTTTATTTTATCAAAGTACTAATGTGAAAATGTCACAGCTGATGTGAATAATTAATCTGATAATTAGAGTACATGGTAAAAAACAGTTCTATGGCATGAACATATTCAAAACATGGAAATTTAGTTCAGTGGTTAGTACTGAAAGGTTAACAGGGTCAACTCTGCACACTGCTATCTTTGGCATTTTCTTACTCCATACAGATAGATTTATTAACCAGAGGGTTTGTTACATATTTTACAGTTTCTGGGAAGGTTCTTATGCAGCTAATCCTAAAAGAATAGTTCCTCCTTTAGTAGCATGATGTTTTTTGCCTCTCATTTCTCTATGATAATTAAATATCAGGATGATGCCATTTTGGTCTAATGTAAAAGTTTTTAATGCATTAAATATAACTTTTAGTTTTCTATATGATCATACTTGAAATAGACACATTAATATTATGAGAAAGAAAGACAGGCAACATCATCAAAACAAAGTAATGTGTTTGTGCCTGCATCTTTTGAGGAGTTCATAATTTAAGAGCTTCAGGTGAGTTTTAAATGGCTTCCAAGAAGCCTCAAAGATGAGTAACTCAGACACTGCTTATAGGTCCAAAGAGGAAGAACATTACATTCAAGCCTTATGTGGTTTAAGATTGTTTTAAAAATTTGAAATATTCTTTTATTTTTTTATTTTATTTTACTTCAATTAATGTTATTATTTGTTCTGTAGTGAGAATGTTTCTTTAGTTGTTGATATAATTTATTGCATAGTAATATTGTTTCTTTAGTTGGTACTATGTATTGCATAACATGTCTTCAGTTGTTCATACTGTTTGATTCTTTTTGATAACAAATTGAAGGTATAAGTAATAAATGCTATATAATAAAATTATTTTAAAACAAATTATTATTCATATGGTACGTTTGCATATAATCTTTTTAAAATTTAAAATTTGTTTCAAACAAGACCATTACATATTTTCATTTGTGATAAATGTACGAGTGAAATGAATATTACTGAATGTGTGCTTTTATTATGAATCAGTATAATAATAACAATAACAATAATAATTAAAACATTTTAGAAATTACACATATTGTACTTAAACTTTTAAAAGCCCATTTATTTCTTATTTCAGAGACATTTAATTATTTGTTTTTAATTATGAATCAACATAATGACAGTAATGGTAATATTAATGAAAGATAAGAATAGTAATAGTGAATAATAACAAATAATAATAATAATAATAATAATAATAATAATAATAATAATAATAATACCTAACAAAATCTAATAATTAATAGTGATAATACATAAAAACTAATAACAAATAATATAGGAAAAGAAAAAGTCACAATGTATTTGTACATTTGCTGATAAAACGAAACAAAATCAGATAACAATGACAAAACCGTAATGTTCACTTAAAAGTTTTTCCTGTCAAACAATCTCTAAGGTGACGGTGTCAAAACTATTGTCCTTTACTCTGACATTTTCAGAAAAAAAAAAAAAAAAAAAAAAAAAAAAAAATCCTTTTAAGTATCCATTTATATATTGATATTGTAACACAGTATCGACAACCAACTTAGTGATAACGTAAAGTGAGATTTATAAGGAGTGACATATGGTTTGGTATTATGTATCTTTGAGATTCTGTTTATTCCATAACAGTGGAACTAATGACATATTCTCATGGGATCTGACATTAATCAAACAATCTCTGGTTTATTGATTTTCCTTTTAAACATATAAACATATGTTTTTTGGTCCCCAATCTTTTTTTTTTTTTTTTTTTTTTTGGTCGCATGATTCATCATTCCATCCATAGACTCTTAAAGAGGTGTAAACAGCCTTATTATTTCACACCTTGTAAAGCAAAAATAATTGAATTCTCCATTCAGATACTGCAGTGAAGATTGTAATTTCCGCATGGGTTCTGTGGCAATGTGTTATTCATCCAGTGTTATAAATCTCTGTGTGCCTACCAATGCAGAAATGATATAAATTGATGCAAAATGAATTTTTAATAATTAATAGTCAGATGGCCCCTTTTTATAAGTAGAATGTCTTGTATTAGCAGTTACTTAATAAAGACCAAATACAAATTAATTATTAAATTCAATTTATAGTGATTAAATCAATTTACAAGCATGTAGATATTTAAAGAAGTACAGGTTTTTATTTTAGTGTACTTCTGGAAGTAATTGCAAAAGGTCCATATGTTTTGTTTTCTTTTAAGGCTGTTATTGTTGTTGTTTTGTTGTCCTAAAGTATTTTTAAATTTATTCATTTGAGACACATTGCTAGAAAACAACACTGAATGTTTGAGCAAGGCTATTTGTTTTCTCATTATTTCATGTCTCTGCTGGTGCTTCATGACTCGTTTAATTATCAGAGGCCATGGTGATGGTAATATGTTCTGCCTCTTCTCAACGCTTTTTATCATTCCCTGGCTTCCACTTTTTGTCCTCCTGTTTATAAATTAGTCCACCAAAAATGAGTTTTTTTTCCTCTCTACTTGTTCCTTAGGTAATTCTTCTACAGATGAGTTTCAGCCCCATGTTTTAAAATCATTTTACTACAGTTTTCAAGTGGAGGTTTAATCACATGTTACTGGCAGATTTAAAACATGAATTTATATAATGGTGTCTTTTCACAGTGTACTAGGTCAAATTGTCATGTCCCATTAATTAAAATGCATGTAAGGATATCAAAATTGTAATGGCATTAATATTAATGTTTAAGCAGGGTTTTCATTTCTGTTCTTTATCTACTTTTTTTTTTTTTTTTTTTTGCAAATTTGATTCATTTATGTGTGCTTTTAGTGCTTTTCAGACTATTAATATTTGATATAATTATTATTATTATTATTTTTTTTTCTGAATAAAAAAAAAGTAGATGAAAATGACTGATATTGGAATTTTCAAATTAATTTTTCTTATTAAAATATGTTCTTTATGACATATGTTAAGGTGCATATAAAATATTCTGTTTTTATTAAACTGTTTAGTGGCTGCTATAGTTGTCCTAATTAGTACTTTCACCATAGCTATAATAAAAATTTTAAAAAATAAAAAATAATAAAATAATAAAAAGACTGAAAAAAAAAAATCAATATATAAAAAAAATAAAATAACATTAATAAAAATTAACAGGTGAATAAAAAGTTAACACATTTTCAGAATTTTTTAATTATTTTATTATTATTAATATTATCGATATACTACTACTACTACTACTACTACTAATGTTACTTCTGGTACCACTTAGTACTACAATTACCATTACTATTATTATGATTATTATTATTACTTATTATTATTGTTACTAATTATAGTGACTCATGTAGTGGTAACAATATATTGAGTTATAAAAGAATCTGTGGTGTATTATGTTTTGTTTTCACTAGTTCAGTATGATCCTTAGATGTCATCTGATTTACCATTGTTAAACATTTCATAGTGAGATGATGAAACCCATCTCAGAAGTGAAGAGGTTAAATGATAAAAGAAAAATCAGTTAACGGAGTAATAACTGCAGCCTTCTTTTCATTTCATTATACAAAACAAAACTAACAAAAGAAAATTTAAAAAAATGCATTAAAAAGTGTTGAGATATCATTAAACATTAAGCCATTATTTACTTCAAGATATTTCATCCTAGTCCATTTTCTTCTTATTTTACAGTATTATAAGTTTTTTGTTTCTTTTTCTTCTGATTCTTTCTTTATTTCTATTTTTTTCCTTCTCTGTTTTTCCTCATTAAAAGATTTCATCAGTAAAAATATTCACCTGTTAATGCTGCTTTTGTTGATTGTTTGTATTTAACCAACATCTTTCATATTTAATAATCATTTGTTATCTTTTGTATGTATTTATGTTTTCTATTGAACTTAACTGAAATACTACCGAATATGATTCTCTGGAATAAGATAAAGGTCTCCTAACAGTCATAATAATAATAAAAGCAACAGCAAGTTTTGGATTGGTCCTTTTTTATTTGATAGCAGATCATGCATAGTTAAAAACCAGAAATGTTAAAAATAAAAATAATTTGTATGTATTGGATTTATTTGTGGTAAGCTTTTTAGTCAGTGAATTGTTTCAGAAATGGCATTGTTTTGTTATGTACCATGTTGAATTTTTTAAATATCAACAGTAATCAAGGGTATTTATTCAGCATTATCTAGAATTATTAAAACATCAGCTATAAATATTATTTAATACCAGCTATAACTATTTATTTAACAATCTAGAATTCTGAATATCAGCTGTAATCTAGCTTTAATTGTATTTATTCCGAATTATCTAGAATTATCTATAAGGGTATATTCATTTGGCATTATCTAGAATTATTCAAATATCAGCATCAAACTAGATATAAGGATATTTATTCACAATTATCTAGAATTAATATTTAACAGTAAACTAGTTACAAGAGTATTCATTCAGCATTATCTAGAATTATTCAGTTATAAAACTAAACCATATCCTTCAGTGCAGTCTAGAAATTTCCAGATATAAACAATAAAAATATCCATAACTGTATTCATTCACATCATATATAGAATTCTCCAAGTATCAACAGTAAACCATCCATAACTATATTCATTCACATGACTTATTGATGGATTGGTTTGGCTGTTTGCCAGAATGGCATCATTGGGAAAACTTTGGCATGCTATAATACCTCTTGCAATTGTAACTGAATCAGAGCTTGGAAATAACTTGACCTTTGTGTCATTTCTTTAATTTTCTTAATAATAATAATAATAATAATTTGGTGTTTGTAGACAGATACAGAAGGACTTTCAGTTCATGCTACCCAATTTTAAAACCAGCGGAATTTTTTCTAATTTAAAAAAAAAAAAAAATTATTATTAATTTTTTATTGTTATTATTATTTTTTATATAATGAAACTCATATCATCTTTAAAGCTATATGACAGTGAAATTCTGAATTTTTCTCTGTTTGTTTTTGAAATGCCATGTTTGGAAATTGCCTTTTTTTTCTTTTCTTTTTTATATATATAAATTAAAAGAAGTATGAACAGCCATTAATTTCAAACCTTAAAGCATACTTGAGTTTACTAAAATTTCTCTGCAAAAAAAAAAATCTTTCCAATTGTAAGTGAAAATAAACTCATAATAATAATAATGTGTGTGTGTGTGTGTGTGTGTTATTTTTTAGAGTTTTTTTTCATTGCCTACTCAAATGATGTTAAAATGTCATACCTTTTACATTTTATAATGAATTTCAGTGTATTGTTAAAGTTTAAAAACATTTGTTGTTTGAAATGCAGGTAATTTGTTTTCTGAATTTTTTTTTTTTTCTTTTTTTTTTTCTTTTGGTCCTTGTTAAGCAGTAACGTTTAGTATATCAACTTATGTGTGACTAAACAATCTAAATATATTTTCTGATACATTTGTATTTCTTCATCAGGTAACTGTTGCACTTCATTGACATAACCACTGAGGTTTTTTTTCCAATATAGATCAATTAGGTGTATGGGTTGTGTTTGGTGGAATTGCATAAAGTTCATTTTTGTCTGTAGCCAATTCGTTTACAAATTAATGTTCAGTGTAAACGGAGATCAATAGTAGTTTGAATCAGTGTCTTTAGAATTGCTAAATCAATGCACTAATTAAGTACATTGGTCTCTCTAGCAGTTAAATAAACAAAGACTTTTCTTTCACTCACAGTGACTGCTTTTAATCTTAAATGATTATCAGTTGTTGTTCACCTGGTTATAAAACCTTCTGTATAGCTATTAATATTAAATTGCACCAATTGATCTATTGTCCATTCTAAACTATGAAAAAATACTGCTGACTGGATATAACAGAGTACCAGTTTCATCTTTTATACTGACTTTTTAAGATTTTATTATCTTTATGTTAGTATTTCTTAACATTGGTTATAGAAAAAGAATTAATTGAAATGTGCATCTTTTTCGTATTTTTCTATTATTTATTTAAAGTAATTGGTTTTAAGTTGTTTTTCATCTTCTTATTTGTTTGTTTTGTTTATTGATTTATGTCAGTTCATTTTATTTTGTGAATCTCTTTAGACAAGGTACAGAGAGTGTTGTTGAAATTTTCATTTGTTTGTTGAAAATAGAGTTATGTTAAAGTAATTGTGGCTATAGACTCTTCAGCTTCTTTCATAAAGAAATTGATAGACAGATAGATGATAGACAGACAGACAAATAGATACATAGATAGATAAAGTATGATTCACTGGTTCTGTGTATATTTTATTCTCAGGTCTTCAGAGCAGGAGTCAATTACACCCTATAATTTTTTTTTTTTTTTTCCTTTCTCTCTTTTTATTGTACATTATAACCTTATTCAATAGAATATCTAGCTAGTCTGTCTTTCATTGTTATCTTTCATTGATCTCAATTGGCAACTTTAAAACAACTTTAATATCCTAAACAAAGTTCTTGGCAAAAGGGAAAACAATATCTAACATCAAAATGTAACTGTTTGATTTGATTCCCAAACTACCATCTTGTTATTGGTTTTTGTTAGAAAAGAAGATAGAGTTTGGCCTTATGTCTTCCTTGGTAACTTTGTGCAGAACTAAAATTGTGACATAAAAATGTTTGAAAAGGCAGTTTATTGAAGCCATTGTCTTTTCCAGTACATTAAACTAAATGTTTATTACCATAAAAAAAAGCAAATCTTCATAGAGAAAAAAGCATAAATCATTTTCAATATGATTATAACTTAATAAAAGATAGCTGCTTCTTATCTACTGCATTCCATTTTTAATTTTGTTATCTGAATATAAATAAATAAATAAATAAATAAATAAATAAATAAAGGAAAAAAGAACGATATTTATTACTGTAATATTTCTTCAGACTTTATAGTGATATTAAAACCTGAGGTTTAGAGTGACTTTTATCGTTGTTTCTTTAAGATTGATGCCGAAAGGTGAATGAATAAAAAAGTAGTTAAAAAACAATATTTCATGGCATCTGCACAGAAAATGTAGAGTTTCAGTTTTACACACAGTCTGACAAGCTTGGCTTGACAGATGTATGCATTGATCTCTTTAAACAGGGAATTGTGAGGTAATTGTGTACATTGATCTAACACAATTTGTATTGTATTGATCTTTTCCACTTCTGCAACTCATATTCTCATCATTTAGTAGTTACAAGCCAGATACATTCTCACTCTCGAGTCGAGCATAACCACTGGTATTTCATTCATATCACTTGGTGAGTCTTCTGTTAGTCCAGGGTCTCATACTTTTGCCTTGGCAAGTTTTCGATTGCATCTGCATTCATTTAGAACACTTTTTTTTTCTATGCAGAACTTGTGAATCCTCAACATATGGTGCATTTAAGTTGTTTTAGTGCAGGATTGTGAGTTACAATAGTACACATATCAGTTAGAATAGGAAATACATTTACTCAAGTTTGCAGCAATCAATATACAAGGTGAGTGTCGTATTTTATTAGATTAGTTTGTTTTGTGGGTTATGGCTGTCAAATTAAATTCTCTTTGAACTAGAATGAAAAACAACATTCATGGGTTTTTTTGTTTTGTTTTTTTCATAAATCCATAACAGTGATTAGATATGAAATTGATACTAGTTTTAAGTTTATCTGATAGGACTTTTGTAAACAAAATACAAAATCAATGACTCCATTCATGCAGATCTAAACTTGAAACATACATGTGAATATATATATATATATATTTCTGTATTCACATATACATTTTCCAGGATATTTTCTAGCATATTTTGTCACAAAGGTATTTGAATTTTGGACATTATTGTAAAAATAAAATAGGTCAAATAGAGAACAGCTTGTAGCTAGCAGCTCTGGAAAGCTATTAGTTAATCATGTTGCCATTAATTATAAATCATTTCTATTTCAGTTTGGTTTATTTTCATGCTTGTAGTATGTTACTGTGGCTTATATATATATGAAATAGCCCAGTCCAGTTAACATTAACAACAGAGAGAGAGGGCAGTATGCAGGACACTTGTATCTTTAAATCAGTAGGTTCTGGAATTGTTCCTGCCAGCAGTAATAGCTGAATGTAAGGCAGTGATTCTAAACCTTGCAGCTCTTCAGAATACAGGGTAGTTGTAAAAGCTACAGATTTATTATAACTATTCTTCATAATTCATCCTATATCCATTATTAATATAAAATTTAACACTGAAGCCCAAACCTTAAAATTTACTTGGAGTCTGAAAACTAAAAGGTTAAGACAAACATATTAACTCCTTGATCTATAACCATGTACAGTCTGGCAATCCATTATCCTCATTCTGGTAAGTTTTATAAAGTGTTATGTGTTTATTTATTTTTTTAAATTTATATATATATAATATCTTAATAAAACATCACTTGGATATTTAAATAAAAAACATATTAATCTTAATGTTTTAATTAAATAGTTTTTTACAAATAAATCCCAAGACTGTATTCTATTCCCAAGAATTATGCCTCACATGGTTTGCAACTTTAATTCTTCAAAAATAATATTTCAAAATTTTAACATGTCCTATGACAGAATTGGATTCATGTGTTTTGTAAGTTTAATTGTTTGAGATTTTAATACTTCCTGTTGCATATGAATCTGTATCATGCTGTTTGTTATTAGCTTTAATGTTAATGTTAATGTCTGTGCTATAATTAGAGCTGGCTTTATATAGGAATGTAAGTCACATTCTGTGTATGGATTTATTCCTGGTGTTTGATAGTTAGATGTGATTGTTAACACAGTGGAACACTCAGTAAAAAGGAAACTATTACAGCCATGCTGCCTGTTTGTAATAGCTTGTTCTGACTACCATTTCTAAATAGTTCATATCCTATTTAGAATTATCTTGCTGCATTATTCAAATTATTGTTTTCTGCATATGTATAAAACTGCGTAAAGAATTTAATATGTGGAAATAGTCCAGATCTATTAAATATCACGTTTTTATCATGTTAATATGATGCTCAGTGTGGCTGCTACTAATCTAACCTAACAAATCTTCTGATTACTTCTTCCCAAGACTGGGTGGTTTTAAAGCACACATTTTCTAGACTGTTATTAAGAGAGAAAAACTAAAACTGTAGTTGTTTATGGAAATCTGGTTGGCAGACACCCTAATTGCTGGGTGACCTTCATGCCAGTTAGTGCCTGGCAGTATTTGATTAATGGAAGTAAGATGATTAGGTGTCTCTGATTTACATAAAAAGCACCTAGACCTAATGAAGAAAAAGCCTAAATTGTTACTATAGTGGGGAAAATCATTAATGGAAATGAAATGATTTGGCATTCATTAGTTGTTTTTGTCTATTTCTGAGCAGTTAATTATTTAAAGTACAAAACTTCACTGTGAATAACAGTAAATGAAGTAAGCATTTAGATTTTAATTGTTGTTGTTTTTTTCTTTTTTTTTTTTTTTTCACTGCTTAATGATAAACTGATTAGGAATACATTATTGAAAACTATCAGATTGATGATAATATGAGAGAAATAATTAGAAGAACTAAATTTTACAAACAACTGTCTTTATATATTTTTCTTCTCTCAGATTGTTCAGTGAAGCTTTATTATTTTTTCAGTTTGTAGTTTGTTTTAATTTTATTTTTTCTCTTCCACTGATGATTTGGGTATCTTGGTCTAGGGCATTAAAAGCAGTAGCCTGGGACTCTGTTTAGGTCAGTGTTGGATGATTAGTTATAGAGGAGTCAGGATGTAGAGGTTCTTAGAAAACTTCAGCTAACCCTGGATAGGAACTGGCATCTAGATTTAGTACTGTTAATACATTATATTTTATAATAACAATAATTGTTATTATTACAATTACATTAGTATTGATGGCTGATGGCTTAACTCTACACTGCTATTTTATTCATGGTAAAATGGTAGGGCTGCATGATCAGTTCAAAACGTACCTAACAGTTTTGAAGATAATTTCTTACTCTGAGAATTGCTGCTTTCACTATACTTAGGTTCTTTTTATATTATGCTCTGTTTTTGGAAATAAAATATTATTAAGAATAACCCATTGTTTGTTTGTTAGCTTGTTAATTTATCATTACAAACATCATGTGACAAAATTATAACATTTCATTCATACCGCAATAGTCTTAATAATTGAGGGCAATCAGTAGTTAAGCTTTTCTCTGTGTGTAAAGGTGTGCATAAAGAATATCTTGCTGCCAACCAACAATTAACCCATGTAGTGACTATGGTTTGTTTCTTCTTTCATAGCATCTTTACACAAAGACAGTATATTTAAAACATAATTACTGATGACATAAAATATGCTGTGGTTTCACTGTACAAATATTTATTGATTCATTCTTATTAACAAAAGAAAACCAATAATAATACAAGATCATTTATTTACTGTAAATAAAAGACTCACATATAATAATCCATTTATTTTATTCTGATCTGCATGACTTCAAATGATTTTTGACTAGGATCCAAGATGGATTTCAGTGATAAATCCCAATGTTTGAGTACTTGCATACTCAGTTAAGAAGAGAAGTATCTAGGCAAAATACAATGTCACATCTGGCACACTATTGTTCTTTTAATATTCATATCAAAGTTTCTTCACACAAATGTTCAGTGTTATGGATCTGCTTCAGTTTGTCATTATAAATGATAGCTACAATTACACACGCTCAGCTTTTAATATTGATTTTTGTTAATCTTAAGCTTTCAAGAAAGATGTTATTGTAAAATGTCCCCTGTTAGGACTGTCAGTAAGGTCATGAATTTTCATGTTGACAAAAATGTCCCAGAAGGAAGACCAAAAAAATAAAGTTCAGGTCTTAAGACAATTACAGATACATGTATATTGGTTACTGGAACAATAAGCTTTACCAAGAGGAAAGAAATGTGTAACTAACTTTTTACTTCAGTAAGATGCCACCAAAAAGGTCAAAATTAAAAAAAACTTGATTTTGGGCAATCCTTATTGGGATCAATTTACCATAAATGAATTGTTTTGGGATTGATAATTTCTCATGCTAGAATTACTCTACTTGGATGGTTAACTTAGTTCTGCAAGAAGAGTATTTGAATGTTTGGTAATATTTGCTGTCACATCCTACCATTAGATTCACTTGGTTGGTGAGTTGAATTTGTCAAGAAGATTGTTGGAAGGTTTTGGGATTTTATTATGTCTTATCTCATACTAGAATATGATTTCAGGTACGCAAGATTAATACTTCAGTAAGATTATTTGCCTATTTTGGAATGTTAATATTTCTTGATACATACAGGAATATGTATCATGCTGTTTGTTATTAGCTGTAATGCTAATGTTAATGTCTGTACTATAATTAGAGCTGGCTTTGTACAGGAATGTAAGTCACATTCTGTGTATGGATTTATTCCTGGTGTTTGATAATTAGATGTGATTGTTAACACAGTGGAACACTCTATATAAGGAAACTAATTCAGGTTCAGTATATTCTGGGGTTAGAATGCTAAACAGTTTAATTTAAATAGGACTTCCTTACTATTTTTAGTTTAAACTATCAGAGAAGTTATTTAAAAAAATATTAATAATGTTAATAAAAATGAAGATTTGAACATGTATTTGTTAACAGTTGTTCATTTAGAACAATGTTTTCACAGCTGAAACCTACAAACATATACCTGCATATACACAAACATAACACCAGCATGCGTAATTGCTGATGACATAAAACATACTATAGTTTCACTGTACAAATATTTACTGATTCATTCTTAACAACAGAAGAAAACCAATAATAATACAAGATCATTTACTTACTGTAAATAAAAGACTCAGATATAATAATCCATTTATTATAATTCTGATTCTGCATGACTTCAAATAATTTTAAGCTAGGAACCAAGATAAACACAATCATGTGGATTCTTGGACATAAATGATTCCTCAAACTGTTTAATGACCATTAACAAGAAAGTTATTGCAATTGAAGTGTCACCTAATTTACAATTTTTCAGCTTTTGTTTTAATTGATAAAACAGTAGAGGACCTGATCTGACTTGTGACTGATATTTCTTGCTGAAGAAACTCTGTAAATATTTTATTTAAGAATTTAGTATGATTGCAAAGCTTATTAAATAAAGCCTCATAAAGAAATTACATTGAAAATAACTTGAACCTGAGGGGTCTTTTTTTTAATTGGGAATTTCTTTTCTGTAAAAAGTGAATGTATTTGTTATTTTAAATAAAGGACATTAGCCAATCAAGATTCAGGAAACTGGTCATGTGAACCAGTTGCCATAGTGAGATGCATTTTTGGCTCAAAAAGACAATTATTAATAATCAAACATTGGCTTAATAAAAACAAACTGAATCAAATATTATCCAAAAATATCTTTGTAAGATATTAAAAAATCTAATACTGTAACATTTTATATTAATACATTTTTATGATTCTATAATAGGTTATGTTTTTTAAAAAATATGACAAGTTTGTAAACAACAACACAAAGAATAATGAAAACCAGTTTTGGAAGTTGGTTCTTTACAGGAGGATTAACAAACAATTGAAATGAAAACGAGGCTGTGGACAAAAAACTGCTCAGTGTGATTTGGGGTAGTCACATATCTACATAGACAGTATCATGGCATATAATACAAGAGGGACTGTGGAATGTATTGTTTGACATCAAATGTAAAAAAAACTTTTTTTTTTTTTTCTCAAGTTAATATCTTGAACTAGATAGCAGGTGTTAGATTATTGCTGCTTGTGGTTGGTCTGTTGATAGGTTGCTTTCGATGGATGGCTCACAATTCTTGATTCATTGTTTGCTGATTTCTTATATTATAGTCATGTAGATTATTATAATTATCTATATATTTAGCATCTCTCTCTCTCTCTCTCTCTCTCTCTCTCTCTCTCTCTCTCTCTCTCTCTCTCTCTCTCTCTCTCTCTCTCTCTCTCTCTCTCTCTCTCTCTCTGTATCTTTCTCTGACTTTTTATTTGTCTCTGTCTCGCTGTCAATTATCTTTCTCTCTGTCTCTGTGTCTGTCTGTATCTCTATCCATTTTTTATTTTCATAATTTTTTATTTTATTATATATATTTTTTATTTTTAAGCTGATCTGATACTCTTTCCCTCCCTAATTATCAATGACAGAATAATCATGAACAAATAGCATAATTCACTTTTAGTGTGTACTTCCATGAAGCTGGTCACAAACGTTGAGCTTCCAGCATTCTTTGTTTGACTGACGTAAAACTTCTCAAGTGTAAGCTACTTACCATATTCAGTCAAGTGCAGACAACTGAGCATTGGCGTAATTATCAGATACCAGTCCAGTGCTTTTGATAAAAGCCCTACGACTTCTGTGTACTGTTGCAGTTTTATTGAATTTAGTGTTGATTATCTGAGAAGACTAAATTGTAAATTATACAGGGATTCATTATTAATAAATATCCTTGATTTTGTTGTTTGGCACATTAGCGTGGTTTAAACTATTGAGTATTATTTGTAGTTATTCTTATTTTTTGCTTATCATTTGAAAATTTGTAATTGCTGTTTCACTTTCCCTTGCAGAATTATAATGAATAAATAAATTGTTATAATAATAGTAATGACAACAAAAACAACCATAATAGTAGGAGTAATAATAATAATAATAAGAAGAAAATAAAAATAAAAGCAATTATGCTGAATGTTTGGATCATTTAATACATTAATTTTATTTATTTATTTATCTATGTATTTACTTATTTATATTATATTATATTATATTAGTTTATATTATATTATATTATATTATATTGTTATAATTTATTTTATTATGTTATTATTATTATTATTATTATTATTATTATTATTATTATTATTATTATTATCATCATTAATGTATTTTTATGTTTATTATTACTACTGTTATTACTTTTGACATTCTATGGAGAAAAGAAAAAAAAAAAGAATCTGAAGAAAAGTAGTTTAATGTAATAACCTATGATATTTCCTACTTGTGAAAGATTAAATGAGCTGTTGATTGTATGACAAATTGATTTATTTCAGTAACCATTTGGTAATTAAATATTCTCAGACTGGGAATAAATAACATGTTTAATGAAGATGAATCTTTAAACATGTCACCTTTTGTGATATTTGCACAGTGATTTTTATTCTCTTTTTTTCTGTTATATTTGTAGATTATCTTGTTTACATTCTTTTGTTCTTAAGCCTTTTTTGTTATTTCTTCATTAGAAAAAAAGAAAAAAAAAAGAAAGATAATAATAAATAAATCTTTTTTATTATCTTTCTTTTTTTCAACAAAGTCCAGAACAGTTAATATTCTCTGTTTTTTAATATGTCTATACACATATTATTCATATTGTAGGAAACAGCTTAGTGGAAATTTTCTCATCTCCCAACACTTTCCTATTAATTATATATTGGCTTAATGCACCTTTCATAAAAACGGAAGCCTACTTCCATTACTACTTGATTACTACAATTTATTTCTGCTATAAGTTATTAATAAATTACAAATAAAGGGCAGTTCATAAATATATAACCAACAATCTCTCTCTTTGTCTTTCTTTCTCTTTTTCATTCTCTCTTTTTCTCTCTCAGTTTTTTTTTTAAATCTGTGTGTATATGTGTGTGTGTGTGTGTGTGAAGTTGTGTTTACTTTTCCATTTGTAGACATTTATTTCTTTCTAGAAGAAATCTGTATGTTGTCTCTGCAGGTCGATAATTTCAAGTGATTACTTTAGTAAGTCTTAATAACTAAATAAGACTAGGTGTATATAAGGAATTAATCATTTCACGCATTTGATGAATTAATATTTTTCTTAAATTATTTGACGTGTGAACCATTATAATGATCAGACTGGCTAAATACTCTCTTACAGGTTATATAGAGCAGACAGTTATAATCACCTGATTGGTTAAATATTTCTATTACATGATATAAAGAGCAGACATTTATATTTATAATGATCAGACAGGTTAAATATTTTTCCTACAGAATATAAAGAATAGACGGCTCTTCTATATAATAAAAACAATGACATTTATATTTATAATGGTCTGATAGTTAAATATTTCTCCTACAGGACATACAAAGTAGTCCATTGTAATGATCAGATTGGTTAAATATTTCTCCTACAGGATATAAAAAGTAGACCATTACAATCATCTGATAGTTAAATATTTCTCTTATGTGATTTTTATAATGATCTGAACTGTTAAATATTTTTCCTACAGAATGTATGTAGAGTAGACCATTATAATTATCAGATTGGTTATATATTTTTCCTACAAGATATATATATAGAGAAAGATGTAATCATCTAACTGGTTAAATATGTCTCTTGTGTGATATTGATATTTATAATGATCTGACAGGTTAAGTATTTCTCCTAAAATATATAGAATGGACTATTATAATGATCTGACTGATTAAATATTTCTCCTACAGGATTTAAAGAATAGATCGTTACAATGGTTTAATAGTTAAATGTTACTTCTGCATGATATAAAGAGTAGACATTTATATTTAGAGTGATCTGAAAGGTTAAATATTTCTCCTACAGGATACACAGAGCAGACCATTACAATTTTCTGACTGGTTACCTCATTTAAAGGATACATTTCAGATAGCTATTTCTTCAGCATTTATGTGTAGTTCACATTTAATTCCAAGAAATCAATAATGGCCACTAAAGCTGCTTCAAATAAATATGAGTTGCAAAGTAAGTCAATAATCCTAGATGATTCCTCTTACGATTTTCTGCTGTGTTGTGCTATGTGGACTGCAGTTTTGCCCATTTCTTTTTTTTTTTTTAAATGCTCATAGATCCTGCAGAATGTTCAATCAATATCAATGGATTAATTGATGCTTTTATATTGATAGCTACTCAGGTAAATGATCCATGAGTAAAAATATTTTCAGGCTTTTAGAGCAGTTGATGTTTTTAAAAAAAAATATAATGTAGAATAAAATAAAATGAATAAATAATGGTGTTGCAGAGGTGAAAGAAATGTGTTTATATTATATTCCTGCAACTTACATTTACTAATATTTGTCTGTTTTTCTTCATGTATTTTCTTTTGTTTTATTACTATTATTATATTTTTTTAAATTAATTTAAAAACAAACACACAAAGAAAAGTAACACCCAAAACCCCCACAAGAAAACCAAAAACAGCTGTAGTAGAACATGTTGACACTATGCTTTGGAATGGTAAACATATATTTTCTTCTTCAATTTTTATTTTTTTTATTTTTATTTCTTTTTCTTTTTTTATTATTATTATTTTTCTTAATTCTTTTTTATTTTTATTTTTTGTCTGTAATTTGGGGTTTTTTGTTTTTTCCTTTATTTTTTTTTTTTTTTTTTAAGCTGATCACCAAAGTGAGACATAAGTTATTTCATTTGGAAAAAGGCAAGGAAATACAAAAAAGGGCAAAAAGAACAATATGCAGAAAAAATACTTTTTTAAAAAAATGTAATAGATTTAACCTTCAGTATTATTAATAATGATCCAGTTGTATTTATTGTTGTAATAAACTGATGTGTTTTCAAACATTCAAATATCTGTAGATTATTTAAAACATAAAAAATTGCTAAATTTTAAAAAAGTGGGATTGTAAAAGTTCTATTCTTTTCTCACTGGCATTTTGTAGTAAATTTGTTACAGATATTTCCAGATTACAGTAATACTGTTTTTTACTCTCTGAGTCTCTTTCCTGTTTTTTTTTTTTCTCCCCTGTTCTCTGGAGTATAAGGTAATTCAGAAGTTAATTGCCACACATTTTATCAAATCAGTTAATGAAGGCAAGCCAAAGCAGTTGGAACATTGCCTCTTGATTTGCACTTCTCCATGAAGATGAATATGTGCTGCATTAATGCTATGGTAATCAGAAATGGTTTATTTCATTTCTATGCTTGATGAAAAAAATTCCTCCACAAAATAAATTGTCAAGTGTACGAATCAATATTGGGCCATGATTTGAATGTCATCTACATTTGGTTCCAGGCACCAATTCCATTTGGATGAATGATCTCTCTATCTAATTTTTTTTTTTTTTTTTTTTTTTTCACTGATATGTGCAGATTCTAATTTTTAGACAATTTTACAATTAAAAAAAAATGTGTTAAATTACTTTTGAACCCTTACAGAATTTTTATATTGTAAGACTACTATTATATGGGTAATGGGTTAAAAGTTTTTAAATTTAATTTTTTTTTTTTTTTTTTTAAATGGTTTCTTTTTGATCATTGCTTGTTAAGGTGCACACTGTTTTAACTTGCAAATCTGTCCATGATTTCAAACTGTATTTGCAATGTTTTTATATATATTTTTCTCTTTAATTTTAATTTTTTTTTGTTAAATCAAATGTAGGCCTGTTTTAGTACTAACAATTCTAACATTCTAAAGTCTGTTGGGTAGATACTTTTAACAATGATACTGATCAATAATAATGTGTAAAATAATTGAAGACAATATATATAAACTGGTTCAAACAAAACATAAGTTTTCTTTAGCTGTACAAAAATAAACCCAAGGCTAGTGTTATATAAATTCTTGAAGCCTCTTCTTATAATAGATGAGTTAGATATTAAAATAATTATTTGTGAATTAGACATTCATAATAAAAATATTCCTTCTGCTTTCAGTATTTTAATTTAATTGTCAAAATTCCAAATCAGTCTGTTATTCAGTGATAAAACACTAGTCTGAAATATATTTGTAAATATGAAACAATTATATATATATATATATATATATATTATGAAGAAGGAATAAAAAAGAATCTGCAGTCTGCATGCATTCTCATTGTTGTATTGCATTCATTCTTTATTTCTTTAAAAAAAAAAAAAAAAAAAGAAAAAAGTTGTATTCTAGTATCAACACAATTACATTGAAATAAATATTTGTTTCTACTGCTATATTTAGAGATTAACACACTGAAACTTTATTTCATGATTTCTGATGAAAAGTATCACAGTTTTCATGGAACTGCTGTAGCTCATATTCTAATTTTACTCTTCTTCCTTATTTTCTGCAAACAGTCATAGAAGTTTTAAATAACAAATGGCTATGCTTAATACATACTTAACACAGATTATTGTTCCCAAGCTGATGGTAAACATAAAAGAAGTCTATTTCTGATAGATCAGTCATGACATTTTGACACCGATAATGAAATGTGTTGTTTCATGTTTAAAAATAACAATAAATAAATTATAAATAAATAATGATAACAATTTTTAAAAATATGTACATCCATATGGCCAGTATGTTTGTCACTTTACTCTGTTTATTTTATTTGTATATCCTGGGTTTTTTTGTTTTGTTTTGGGTTTTTTCCCTCCCTTCCATTAAATTGTATCATAAATGTGTTGGAAAATAGCAGTTGTAATATATCCTTATACTTTATTGTCAACAAAGGTTGGTTTGACACAAGGGATAATACAAATGTTTGGAAGTATACAAAAATGTATTCAGGCTGTTTATTTATATCCCCTTAGGTTTGCTCTCATTAATACATGGCCCATCATTGTTTTTGTTTTTTTATATGTCATCTGTCTGTCTTTCATCTACTGAATGTGTAGTAAATGGCTGAAATCGTGCAGTGTTATATAATGACACAAAATGTACATATTAAGATAGCTCTCTACAAACTGATGTTCAGGGTCAGCCTGGAAGCAAGTTCTTCAAATTTAATAACCAGTAATTGCTGAATCAGATTACTGTCAATAATAATTTGAAATAATTAAGTTCTATTAGAAGAAGATCTAGCTGTACTAACACAAACCTGAGGCTAATGCTGTATAAATCCTTAATACTTCTTCTTATGACTGGGATTTTAGTATTAACATAATTATTTGTGAATTTGACATTAATAATACACATTTTTTATTTTATTTATTTTTTTATTTTTTTTAAAAGAGGAAAAAATATAAAATGTTTGAGAAGGCAACATCAACCACAAGAGCAAGAACTGTAGCAAATACAAATCAGCATCAACAATCATCACAGCATCTAAGATCCAACAACAATAAATAATAATAATTATACAATGAACAACAAATTTTCCAGAAGAAATAAAACAAAATAAAATAATAAATAATAATACTATTATTATAAAAAAAAGATATGTCTTTATATTTATGTGTGTAAGTGTGTGTGTGTGTGTGTGCGTGCGTGCATGCATGTGTTTGTGCGTGTGTGTTTGTGTGCATGTATATGTTGGAGTAGATGTTTATGTGGGTTGCAGAAACAACACATAATAAGGCTTCTTTGGCCAGAAAATGATTCTGCCTCAAATGTTATCTGTCTCCTGTTTCAGATATATTTTGACAAATATTTTTAATCACTAGCATTATTATTTATTTTCTGCATTGTCTTCAGGCAAATGGTGGTGTTTGATTGATTGGACTCGCATTACAGACTCTTTGCTCATGTTTCACGTTTGCCATTTATAAGCAATTTAGTGACAAGAGCCAAAGGAATGTTGAGTGTATGTTTTTTTCCTCTTCTTCTTCTTCTGTCTCGTGATGTTGTTGTTATTATTATCCAAGCCTGCTGTCAGATCATTACTAATGATAGCCAGGGGACACAGAAAACAAGTTGAAGAAAAACTATGTCATCAGATGAATGTAGAATTTATAAACACATAACAAAAACACTGCTAATAAATGTGCAAAAAACAAAAGCCATTAATAATATTTTTCTTCTTCTTTTTATCATTCATTTTTGGAATAATTAAATTATTTGTATGTAAAGAAAGGTTAATGTAATTGTTTTGTTTTTTGTGTACTTAGATTTTCTTTCATTTAAAATTTGAAGGAATGATATCTGAAGAAGGAAGCTGTGATCAGTGGATGTTAAATTGAATGAACAGGAGATCAGTTTTATATATTAAAGAGTTAATTTATGATTTGCATTGAGATGTAGTCATCAGTAATAATAATAATAACAACAACAACAACAACAACAATAAATAATAAAGTAATAATAAAAAAACAAAAAGGAAGATGATGATTATGATGATGAAGATGATGATAAAATCTACTTTTATTAACCTCATAGCTACAAGCATTGACATTGAGAGATAATTTTGGTACAAATACAGTTTCTCTTGCATGCATGCATAGGGACACCTGCACTCACACATAAACAAACAGTCACAGTTATTTGTAAATTTATATTGAGAATTAAATCTTTTGTGCTAATGAAGTTGTTGAAATCCATGAAATATTCAACCCTAAGTAAAAGAGGATAATATCGGTTATATCAGATTCTGCAAATGCGGTTACATCATTATAATCTGACAATTTATCTCTCACTGTATGTAATCATTATTAATTTGAATGACTGTTAGCTACTTAGAAATTAATAATAGATATGTAATATACAGACATATTTATATGTATGTGTGTGTGTGTGTGTGTGTGTGTGTGTGTGTGTGTGTTGTGTGTGTGTGTGTGTATATATATATATATATATATATACACACACTTAAAATTTAGAAATTAATTTATATATTGATAATATAAATTAGAAATTAACAGTATGTATGTAATATGTGCCAACACAATTTCTTTAGTCTGTTTTGGGTTGTTTTTTTGCTTAGTATTCTACATTATTAGATACAATTCTGTATTATAGTTTTTTTTATATTTTACTGCCTGCATTATGACATGAATTTATTTTAAAAGAAAAAAAAAAAAAAAAAAAACAAGATGAAAAATAACCATCACTTGAAAAAAAAAAAATCAAAATAATTTTGAATGTCAGTTCTGCCTGAAGTAAGACGTACAAGTGCTATTAATTTTGACTGTTTACCGTTGCTAGTGAGAGCCAAGAGTGGCGAGATGTTTGACCAGTTCACCACCCAGTTTCTGGTTTTGTGAGTTGCTTTTATTGATTCCCGTATCTCTGTGCTTATAGTAATTATTCCTCTTTCAGCTGATCAATGTGAACAGTAGAGAGTGAGCAAACTTTGAGCATTCCCAAAACCAGTCCACCACTAAGGACACAGATCTACTACACTGGAAGATGGCAGCCTTTATTGCAAAACAGATGGTGGGGGAACAGTTGAAATCTGTGAAGGGTAGGTCACTCTTGTTGAGAACACAACTCTTGGTGTTGCATGTTATTTCTTTCTTTTTTTTAAATTAATTTTTGTTTGTTTTGTTTTATTTGTTGTTTGTTTTGTTTTATTTGTTGTTTGTTGTGTACTTAAACTGGTGACATTAATGATATGGTTGAGCTGGGTAAATGTTTACTACAAGATGTTTTGTTTTCATATAAAATTTAATAATTATTTTGGGAATATGACAATTATTAGTACATATTGTATGAAGCCCTAGGTATTAAGAGAAATTATTTAATGTAGAACTGAACTGAATGCAGTGAGAAGCACAATTACTTAGCTGAAAGATAACTATTAGTCTCTATTTCTTTTTTCCTTTTTCTTTTCTTTTTATCCTCATAATCTGCTTTAAGACAATTAAAATAAGGTTTACTTCTGAACCTTGACAACAATGACAAAATTTGCAAAAATAAACATAAAATTACTCAGAGTGTCAATAACAAATAATATCACTCCAGTGACCAGAATAAATAAATTTGAAAAGTATAGCTGCTTCTTTTCTTTTAATGAACTTTTTTCTTTTCTTTGCTGTTATATTTTTTAAAAAAAAAAAAAATAATAATTACATGTGTCTGAGTGGCTAAAAAAAAATAATAATAATAAAAAAGAAATATATAAAAATTAAGATATTTTCTCCAAAGGAAGCATCTTGTACATTAAATTCAGAAAAGTTATTCATCATCTGTAATCTAGATTTTCTTTTGACAGTTAAGGTCTTGTTTTCTTCATAACAAAATATGACACACTTGACAGATTTGACATTTATTGAAGACCATGTATTTGCAATATCAACTGTAGTGGTCAGAGCTAAGACATTATAAGAGCCATGTGTTTTGTTTCAGTCTAGGTGTTACTTAGATGTAAAGTGCTGGACTGTAAATTATAATGATTAATCAGTAGTGAAAGTCCAAGGTATAAAAAAGGCTACAGTTGGAAATAGATTCATTTACTACATGATTTAGTCTTGAAAATAAGGTATAGAAATCCTGGCAATATTTTTTGCTGCACATATCTAAGCAAAACAGTCTGAATCTAAGAATACTTACTATATTAAAAGGGCATTCTGCGAACACCTTATTAAAAGGATATTACTAATAAATATTAAAAATTCACATTCACATTTAACCATCAGAATAAAATAAATTTATGGATGAATATATAAAGACTATTTTTCTTACCAGCAGACGGTTAAAGGATGGTAAATTCATACATTACTTACACATAAAGCCCCAACAAATTTCAAAAATATACAGCGCTTTGGATATCACATTCAAAATTAAATGCAGAAATTACAGTAGTGAATTAGAAGATTTTTTTTGTTTTGTATTTGTAAAATGTGTCTTTACATCAAGCTGAATTTGACTTTGGCTAATATTAATCAGTTCTAAGCTTACAGTTCTAATTATGATTCTAAAATATATGTACGTTTTTTTTTTTATTTGTCCTTTTTGTCATTCCAATATTTTTATAACATATTTTGACTGTATTTATAGTTTTTGTTTTGATTAAATCCAAATCTAGACAGTTTTCACATATATCTTTCCACATTTTGCAGTTGTTGTCATGGACTTCATAGGTTCTTTTAATATAAATGAAAGTAATAATCCTTAATCAACTTACCAACTGTTTGAAACCATTTCTTTTGTTGTGTCATTATTTGGATTTTGTTTCCACTTTTATTTATTTATTTATTTATTTATTTATTTATTTATTTTATTGAATATAAAATATATTGCACCCATTATTTTAATTTCATTGAAAATTTAATTTTTATTTATCATCATCGTTATTATTATAACAGATAATATTCAAACATCAAATCATCTCATGTCATCTAAAATTATTTTTGTCTTCGTATTTGCAGTCAGATTATGAGCAAAATTTATCCACTAAGTTTAAGTACTTACTGCTTTTTGTTTTATTTTATAATTATAATTATTATTTTATTTAATGTTAAATTCAGTTGCTGAAATGTTTTTAGTTATTTTGTTATTATTGTTTTTAGTTTTGTTGTTTGTTTTGTTTTGTTTTATTGTTGTTTGTTTGGGGTTTTTGGTGTTTTTTTTGTGGTGTTTTTTTTTTTTTTTTCTTGGTATTGTTTTTGTTGTTATTATTAGTTCATGTGCACAGTTTTTCATTTTGTTCTGTAGGAGAGCTGTTTGGTAAGTATCCCAGCAGTTTGAGTTCGAGTTTTTTCTTACCTTCTGTGTTTCCTTGATTCATTTATCTTTCTTTCGCTCTGTGTGGGAGTGAGATTAAGATCTATTTCTACAGCATCCACTTCTAGGTTTATTTCAAAGTCTTTTCCCTTATAATATTGGTGCTACCATGTGAAGGCATGTTACAAAATATATAACCACATCTGTTTCTATAAATTAAATATGAAACTCTTTAAACATTCCTTGAAATTCTGTATCATAAACATCCAATGAAGTTAATTATAAAAAGTATTTTTTTCTTTATTTCTAAATTATCTTTAACATTTTGAATGGTCGATGTTAATAATTAACAACTTTCGCAATGATAAATAGTCAATTTCCAATGATATTTTTGTGAATCATTTTACAGATTGTTTTTCTTTCTGTTTAATTCTAATCTCAACACAAATGCATGTATATTCAATTATTGTGTTACTCAAATTAATGCTTTATTATTATTAATTCATTTAGCATGAATAAATTATTTAATAATGTAAATCACAAAAATGGTTTAGCAAAAACATTTACAAGGAAAATGTTAACATTTTAGCAAAACTGGTATATCAAACATTCAGAAATAATAACATTGATATAAAACATCTTAAAACTGTATTTCATACAGTTTATCTTCTTTGCAAGTAAACAAAATGTCTTTATTTACAATGGTTCTGTATGCAAAGCAAATAATATCTAAAACATAATTGTTAAGAATTTGCAAAAGTATTTTGCGATTTACAGTATTTCAGAATGATAACTCAAAAAATTATTACCATTATAATTTCTGAAATTGCTAAAAAATGTATTTATTGGAAATAATATGACTGCAATATTGCAAGTGTTGGCAGTTGTTTTGCTTTTTGTGTGTTTATTTTGAATATACATGTATGTTTTGTTATATGTCATGTTTCGGCTAAGATAACAGGTATGTTCTCTTTTTATATTATTTTTTTATTTTTTACCTGTTCAGGAGCTACAGCAGGTGAGCGACATTAACAACAAAAATTCAGATTATTTTTTTTCTCTTTCAGTGAACTCATTGGTTTACTTTTTTTTTAAAATTATTATCATTTATTTTTTAATACAGTCAGAAAGATATTAACTTGAATGCAGTGCACATTGCATGATTTTAAAAATATTTCTAAAAACTTTTGAGTTATTGAGATTTTTTTTTTTTATCTTTAGGACTGGGTTTTTATCCATAAATTAATAATCAAATATATTGTGTAGGTATTATTTTTTTTAATTTTCATAATATCAATAAAAAAAAATTTAATATTTTTTTTCAGTATTACCTATTAAATACATGTTAATATAATCCATGTTCAAGTACTCACATTTAAATACAAACATAAAAATGTTATTTACTCCAATAGTGACTTTTAAAAACATAAGAATGTTCTCTATTCTGACAGTGGCTTTTAAATACTTGTTGAAGTGTTCTATATTTCAATACTGACTTGTAAATACAAACATGTAAAATTGTTCTATATTTCAATATTGACTTTTAAATGTGACATGTAAAAATGTTCTGTATTTCTGACTTTTAAATACAACAGATAAAAATATATATATTTTTTTTCTCCTGTACTGACTTTTAAATATAACATAAAAATATTCTACATTTCAGTATATATATTTTTAACTACAACATATAAAAATATTTTTTATTTCAATATTGACTTTTAAATACGACATGTACAAATGTTCTGTATTCCAATGTAGACCATTTAAGTACAACATATATGGGTTTATAATTACCAAACTATGAAAGCTATACATCAGGAAATTTAATTAAAAGGTAACTGAAAAAGTTTTAAATATTTAATCAATAAATCAGATGGGAATATAATGAGGTTGTAATTGTTTTACAAGAATAATTTTTTTTTCATCCTTTAACTTTAAAAAAATCTACAAATACATCAATTTTCTGATTCCTGGGCAACAACCCAGGCCCCTAGATTGCATTTCAAAGACAGATTTTGCATGAACAATAGGGGGAATGTAAGCATGAAATTTAGTAGATATTTTTCTTCTTTTTGATTTTTATATTATGTTTATAAAACATTCAGTTTATCATAATTAAATGCTCATATCAAACATTTTAATGAAGTTCAAAGAGTTGAAATAAAATATGGCTTAAAATATGGCAAATGTAGTCCTACATTTTAATTTTAAATATTTTGGGAAACAAAAAAATACATATATAAACAAATAAATATTAAAAATGTAAAATAATAATAAGAAAAAGTAAGTCACGATTAGAAAGTTTATTAATTGCAAAAATATTTTGAGTTAAAATTATACATATTTTTTAAAAATACAATACAGATAATTAATATTTGGAAACTATGCAGTTATTTAAAATATGTTACAAATCATTATTTCCACTGAAGGTTAAACATAAATTGCTAACTAACTGATCAAAGAAAAAACTCTTTTTAAAAAAAACAATACAATTGCAGTCTTTGTTTATTTGTTACCAAAAATACTGCAGTCACTATAATGACATAACAGAGGCTAAGAACTTTTGGTGGGTTAGTTGTTTTTTTTTCAGTTTTTTTTTTTCATCTTCTCTCTTTTTCACAGCACAAAAACCTTATCCCACTTGCAGGGTATTAACAGCTATTCCATGCAGCCAACACAGAGCCAATTCATCACTGATTAATCTCAAAACAAATAACAGTATCCAGTTTGACAGCCACATAATATAAAATGTTGCTGAGTTTTAAACCTACATCTAAAATTTGCACTTGGCCAGATGCCTCACTTCTAGATGTTTTATACTTTTTTTTTTGTTTGTTTGTTTGTTTGCATGGCAGATAAATGATTTGAGGACAGGAACTGTCAGCTAATAATAACAGTAATAATAATAATAATAATAATAATAATAATAATAATAATAATAATAATAATAATAATAGAATTAACTAAATTCAAACTGAGAACTTCATTTATTTTTGTTATCTGACAATAATCATTAATAATTAAGTAATATATAAATAAATAAATAAATAAATATAATAGTAATTAAAACATTTATTACTACTACTAATAATATGATTATAAATAAATAAATAAATAAATAAAATAGTAATAAAAATGTTATTTATTATAAATTGATAATTAAAATAAACTATTTCAGAAAGAGCTCCACTTTGACTTTATATACAAAACATTCATGCCAGACAGCATATGTTAATTCTATAGAAGAAAAATGCAGGTATCCTTTGTTTTACTTGATGACTTTATCGAAGAAATTAACACATAAATATGTGAAATGAATTTGACAGATAAGTATTGTGTAAGACTCTAGCAATCCTGTGTGAAAATACAAATACAGTGAATTTTGATTATGTAGATAAATTAACTGCCATTTGACTTGTTTTAATGCATATTAAATAGTTTGTTTTATTACTTATTTATTTATTTCAAAAATTTCTTTATCATAAAAATGCATGAAAATTAGATTGCATGAAACAAGGGATACCTCTTCTGCTATTTTTATATTGTACAATTAAAAATAATTAATAATATTTTTAAAAAAGAAGAAGAAAAACAAAAATGAAAGAAACAAGGAAAAAGGTAGAAAGAAACATAAGTAAGAAAAAGCAAAAATAGGATTTTTATACAAATTGGTTTCTTTAAGAAGATAGAGGTTACATACAAAAAAAATAGATGATGATGATGATTAATCATGTTATTATTATTATTATTATTATTATTATTATTATTATTATTACTTCATAATTGTGTTGTATGTCAAAATGAAAATGTTAGAAGTTACAAAGTCTTTCATCTTCTTGTTGGGATAGAACCAGAACTTAGGGTTTTCATAAATCTTAACATTTATACATTATTTTAATTTCCAAATTTATAAATTTTCTTTGGTGTTCACTAAATTAATAATAATGATTAACAGTTTCATCAGTGTTCATTGAATTCAGAAAAATAAAATTAGCATTCTTAAATGATTCTTAAATTTTTTTCATGGTTCATTGAACTAAGAAAAATGTTCTTAAAAGATCTTTGAATTTTTTCATGGTACATTGAATTTAGAAAAATAAAATTAACTTCCTTAAAAGATTCTTACAATTTTCTGAGGATTCACTGAATTAAGAAAAGTAGCATTAACATTCTTAAAAGTTTTTTTAAATGTTAAGTAAGTCTAATTTGATAAATCTTAAAGTAATATTATGTTTTAGGATTCTTTGAAGTAAATTCAGATTTTTAAAATCTTGTATTAAAAAAAATGGTTATAATTTTCTTGTATTATTTTTGAAAGTTTAATTTTTTTTTTAATAAATAAGTTTCTTACAGAACTTTATAGTAGTTCTAAAAAAAAAAAAAAAAAAAAAAATATTCTTAGACAATGAACATATATATATATATATAAATAAAAAATAAATAAATAAATAAAACTATGCTGAACTTTAACATTATATATGTTAAAAACCAAAATTTGCCCAAATTTAGAGTTAATACTTCTAGTAATTCTCAATAAGGCCAGAATAAAAATTTGATCTTGATAATTGTAGTTCTGGAACTCATATGGTTTTTCAGATACAAGGTGAGCTTTACCTCACTGGTTTTGTAGTTTTTATTCATGGTTTTTTTTGCCCATCAGATAATAATCAGAAGGTTGGAAGTAAAATTAATAAGGAAAGTAGAAAACTTCTCATTTTAAAAAAAATTTTTTTTTTTTTTTTTTCCAATGTGTTTTATTGATAAAGTTATATTGTAATATTTTTTAAGTCAGTTAACATTAATATATAATGAACATATCTTGTATACATGTGAGGATGAATACGTGGGCATGAGAAAGAAAGAAAAAGACAAAATTATTTATCAAATATCTTAAACCTTTATGCTATGGTGGATCATTTTATTTATTAAAAAGAAATGGAAATTATTATATAAAAATAATAATAATAATAATAATTAATTCAAAGACCCAAAATGATAAGTTGATTTTTAAAATTTATGTCACAACTTTTTTATTCTTTCTTTTTCTTTTCTTTCATAAATGTTGGGTTTTTGGGAGGTTTTTTTTGTGTTTTTTTTAAATAAATAAATATAAAAACAAACATCATTTACTAAGTGTGTCCATCATTTTGTATGTATTATTATTTCAAAATTACTAATTTGGTATTATGCTGTAAACAGCTAGTTCTGTTATGAAAACTGCATTGACAAAGGAAAGGCAATAGGAGAAAAAAATAGTATTAATGGTATATTCATGCCAGTTTTAAGATTTTAACTTTGAACTGAAAAAATATGATATAATAATAATAATAATAATAATAATAATCATCATCATCATCATGGATGAATTGATATTTTTATACATTTATTTCCTCTAATTTTTACTTTTTTGTTTATTTATTTATCTTTCTATTTATCTATTTTAATCAAATGGAATTGATACAGTATCATCATCATCAAGAACAACAACAGTAATAATAATAATAATGATAATAAATAAATAAATAATTATATAGTGAAGTAAAAATTTAATAATAATAATAATAATAATAATAATAATAAATTAATAAATAAATAATAACAGTAATAGTAATAAACAAACAAAAAATGTTACTGAGAATGAAGAAGTCTGAGGCACGCTCCATGGTGTTGATTAGCATCAGTGCTGTGAGCCACTGCGCGAGTTAGAGATGATATTTCAGCATCGTGACAGTTACTTCCTTAATGAAAAATTCACAGAAAGTGTTTTTGTTAATATATTTTTCTAAAGATTTCTCAGAAGGAAATATTATTTGCACGTTGGCAGTGCATGAAATATTTTAAAAAAAAAAAAAAAATACTGCAAGTTTTTTTCTTGAATAGTTTTAAGATATTTTGTTAGTTACTTAAAATATGATAATTATCTTTTAGTTTTCATTTTCTTTTAGAGTAAATGCAAATAAATTGTTTAATAATTGTTAAAGATAATGGAAGTAATTTTCAGAATTTGTGCAGTGCTTTTTCTTAGGTTTCTTGTAGTTGTTGGTGTTTTAGTATAAACTAAGATTTCTAGTTATTAAAATATTAATTACTACATAAACGTTTAGTTTTCACACCATAAAATTTATTATTATTATTATTATTATTATTATTATTTGTTTATTTTAATATGTAAATGAAATTTTTACTTACTACTCATATATTTATTTTTTCTGTGTTAAACAAATAAATAAAATGGAAAAGCATCTAAATGGTGAGAAAAAAATAACATCTTTCAAAAATTACATTGTCTTACATTTCTTAATGGAACAAACTGTAAACATCTTTTTATTATATAAATTAATAACATTTAAAAACAGAATTAAATTTACAGCATTAAACAAAAATGTAATTAATAATATTAACCTTTTTAAGGGGATAGAACAGGTTGTTCTCATCTTTCTTAAAATTAATTTTTTATTTTCTATTGTATTTGGAGGTTTTTTTTATAACATCTCAAGGTACCTGATAACAGGCTATAACGTGTTTTTGTACTTCTTTTTCATGACTTAGTTTAGATAATTACTGTAATTACAATGACATATGATATCTCTTTTGTAAAATACACGACAAACACTAATGTGAAAGTAGAGCACTTCTCATCATAATGTATATTTTTTTCATTTCCATTTGCAGTCTCATGTTATACTCGTGTACCAGAAATCAATACACTGAGCTTTATGACAAAGTTTTGTTGTGAAAGCTTTTAAGTCGGTGAAGATTTATATATATTTATATAATATTTATCTCACAAATGGTGTGTCTGTGTGTGTGTGTGTGTGTGTGAGAGAGGGAGAATGTTGTGCATGTGTATCATCAACTTTATTTCATGGTTTGGCATCATCATTTATTATACATCTTTATCACTGAATTACCTACGGTTTGATATATTTGCAGTACAAAACCCTACATTAAAATAACAAAATAAAGCACAAGAAAATTTCTTTTAGGATGATAAATTGATCTTAAATGATGTATTTGATTATGTAAACAATATTTAATTGCAATTAGTTACTGATATTGTCTTTTTCATCATAAAGATTATTATTATTATTATTATTATTATTATTATTATTATTATTATTATTATTATTATTATTAATTCTTTAAGTCACATCTTTTAACTAAATCTTTTAATTCCAAGATCAAAGGTGAGTTTGACAATTATTTTCTTTCAGTAACATGGGGAGTAACTACTTCTCTTATGAGCGCTGTTGATTACTATGTTAATTGTTGTAGGAGCTCTGGGAGACAAGGATGATGGTGATGGAAAAGAAGAAGAAACAGGAGAAGATCCAGAAATAGTTGAGGCACGGAGAGAAGCTGAAGAGAAGCGGAAAGAAAAGCACAGAATTCAGGAAGCACAGAGAGAGGAACTGCGTCAATCAATACGTGATAAAGTATATAGTTCTAGATTTCAAGTTTTTTCACTTGTATATAGCTTTCACTGATAGAATGAGATTTCTTATGTGAAGTTGCATGGATGGAGAGTTTGCACCGAGTTTCACTGATAGAATGAATTTATAGTGGAGATAAATTTTTGTTTATTACTTTTTTAATTATTATTGTTATTTATTCCTTTTTTTTATTTAAACAATTATCTGACAGTTCCCCGTTTAAAGAGATCAATGCATACATCTGTCACGCCAAGATTGTCAGAGTGTGTAAAAATTCTACATTTTGTGTGCATATGCCATGAAATATTGTTTTTTAGTACTTTTTTTATTCATTCACCTTTTGGCATCAATCTCGATCAAGTTAGGGGAAAAGACAATAAAAGCCTCTCTAAATTCAAGCTTTCATATCTTAAGAAATATTTCAGTAATAAATATTTTTTTTCCTTTTTTTTTTTACTTTTATTTATTTATTTATTTATTTATTTATTCATGATTTAATTATTATATTATTTATTTATTTATTTATTTATTTATTTATTTATTTATTTATTTATTTATTTATTTATTTTATTTTATTTTTTATTTTTTATTTTTAGATATCGATAAATTTAAAAAAGATTTATACGAAGTTGTTCAGATATATTTGTACCTGATGGTGTGTTATATGGTGACTGATCTATTTTTCTTATTGAGTTATTCAGGCACACCAATTTTTAAGTTTTTTTATTTTTATTTTTTATTATTATTATTGAAATACACATATTTTTTGTTTAAATGTAGATACAGATATAGATTTTATACAGATTTGAAACGACAGATGGTTTTATTTGACTTGTGTCATGACATTTTTAAATCTGTAGGGTCAAAACAAATAACTGTTTGTTTTACAAAGACACACACACACACACACACACACACACACACACACACACACACACATATATAAATGTGTTTATTAACATAGAATTAGACACATCAGCAGATGTTGTTTTTTTTTTTTTTTTTTTTTTGTACAAATACAACTAATTATTAATGGAAAATGAGAAGTAAATGTAACCTTTTACAGACTTTTTTTTTTTTTCTCTAATGATTACACTACTTGACTTTAGTTTTACTTGCCCTCTCTGCTGTTAATACATTTAGAAAAATTAAAATAGATTTTTTTTTTTTTTTTTTCATTTAAAAGTCTCAAATCAAATTTATTTAATGTCGGAGAAGCCAAGCAACAAATAGAGACTTAATTAAATATTGGAAAAAAAACAAATCTAGATTTAGCTGATGGAATCCAAGACTTCTGTATATGATTTTATTTTTTATTTTTTTTATCTCTTGTTTTCTCAAAACCTAATTCTTGCCTTTATACTGAGTTAAAAGCAATAATTTGCATGTTAATAATAATAATGATGTGGGTATGTTTGTGTTTAATGTTTTAGTGTTGGAGAAACCAGGCAACAAATAGAGACTTAATTAAATATTGGAAAGATCTAAACTGGAAGTTAAATTCATGTGCTGTTTATCTTATTTTACTTAATACAATGCATTGTTTATAAAGTATATAGCACTATTTGCATCTTTTAATCTAGATACAACATAAAAAATTAAAAAAATAAATAAATAAAAATTAAGCATAAACATAGGTAATCAAATGCAAAGTTCAGTTATTTTTAAAAATATCTTAAATTTAAAATATTAGAGTTCAAATACTAATTATCTTTGTCTGAAAGTAAAAAAAAAGAAGAGATATTTCAGAAATGTTAAACTTTTCCCTTATTTGTAGTACATGTTAGTATTTATTTGAACAATTGAAGTGTAGTGGTCTAAAACACCATTGGATATATATTGAAATCATGAATCTTCTGCCAAGTATAGTCACATCATTATAAACAACTATATTAAAGTGGTCTAAAACACCACTGGATATTTATTAAATTCTTGAACCTTCACCCATGTATATTCACATCTTTATAAACAACTGTACTTGAAAACAACTGTGGTCTAAAACACATGTTGGATATTTATTGAATTCGTGAATAAAACAGAGCTAAACATGCGGCTATGTCAAAGTAATGTATGATCATGTAAAGTTATTCTAACAGTACATTCAGATTTAGTCCATTAACTTTTGTCATATTCTCACAGGTTTAACAGAAAGGTTTTTTTCAAGTTTTTGTAATGTGTTAGAGAATACTAATATTCCTATGACAACTATTTTCTGGAAGTAAAATAAAAAAAAAATAAAAATAAAAATAATAATATCTGACTGTCAGAGCAGACATCTCATAAATTTTATCTGCAGGTCTAGTTCTGAACAGATTTTATTACAATTAAACTTTTTAAAAATTCCTCTTTTTTCTTTCCTTAAAAATGTCTTTTTTGTTTGAAAATATTAAAAGTGCAGTAGATGTTTCTTTAAAAATGTTTTTTGTTTGTTTAAAATATTAAATTTTAATGGATATTTCTTCTAAAATTTCCATTTACAATGTTGTTTTTTTATTTTAAAATATGAGATTACCTTCAGCATTCATGTTAAATTTATTATGTATTTTTTATTATTATTCTCTTTTTGTTAAAACTATATTTTATTATTATTATCTCTTTATTTTTTTTTTTGGTTAAAATTATATTATCTAGTCCTATTTTTTGTTTCACAATTTTTACTTTTTTCTTAATCTAGGATATTTTAAAAATTTAATTTACTTTTAAAATATAAAATCACCCTGAAAATTTATCTTGTTTTTCATATTTTTACAGTCTCTTTGTTATACAGGTTTCGTTAATATTTATTAATCTTTTTTTTTTTATTTAAATTAAACTTTCAGTATGGTCTGAAAAAGAAAGACCCTGTGGTGGAGGAACAGTTGATGACTGAAGGACGGATAGGTCGAAAAAAGAAATCTCCTGCAGAGCTAGCCGCTGAAAATGAGGAAGATGAGGATGAATTCTCAAGTAAATTCTCGTCACTTTGCTGCTGCATGAACTTTGTTTAAAATATTCTAACTGCTTGTTGTTTACTTGAAACTAACAAAAAAAAAAAAAAAAAAAACATGTTGGATTCATGTGACGATTTTTATTTTTTTATTTTATTTTATTTTTTTGGTAAAGATATTCATCATATTGTCAAATCTCCTGCAGAGAGAACAGAAAAAAAAAGTTAAAAAAAAAAAAAGTGAAGATGATTGAAAGATCTCATATTATTTATAAATAATTTAATAATAAGATTATTTATTTTATTTGATGTTGGTATAATGTTCAAATATTTGAATGAGTGTGAACACTGGGAGATTAATAATCATTGCTTTGTGATGTATAGATCTGGCAACAGTTATCTAGCTAATGTTTAATTTAAAAATATATATTTCTGTATGTGTGAGTGGGTGTACATTACTATGTGTATATCTCTTTTAGAAAATAGAAGGAGATAATGTCGAGAGAGTGAAAAAACAGAGAGTTCAATTTATTGTTATTAATATTATTATTATTATTATTTTTTTTTTTTTATAACAAATGTACAAGACTCCTGCTGAAATTTTTTTTATAAATCTGATATTTATTTTTGCAAACAATTTAATCTTTTTCTTTCTTGCAGAATCAAAATAACTCAATGTCAGTAATAGTTTTCAGCTGTATTCAGAGTACGTTGTGAAAACAGCTGAAATAACTATTACCAGTTAGCCTGAATATTTGACAATGATAGTTTGCAGTGATTTTTTTTTTTTTAGTTTTAAAATTTGTTTTGCAGTTTCACAGAGTCAAAGATACTGGAAAAAAAAAAATAATAATAAAAAAAAAAAATAAACGCACATTAAATTTATTAATGCTCAGAAATAATAAGGTGATTAAATTATTTTACATGTTCAGTATCAAGGAATCCAAAAAAAACCTGTCATATTATTTTATAACGAATTTAATGTAAATATACTGGGATTTTTTTTTTTTTTTTTCTTCATTTCTTTTTCTTAAATGTTATTTTTTAGCATCAGTGTTGAATTCAAACTAAATTTAATGATTTTTTTTTTTTTTTTTTTTTTTTTTTTTTTTTTTTTTAACCCTCCATCTATTACTTTTCCAGTTTAGAACTGTAATCAGATTTGTCAAATTTCTCAGTCAAATATGATTAGTTTATGAAGATACTTTAAAATTGAGAAACGAGGGAATTCTTAAGATTTGTTTTTTTATCCCTTCATTTAATCTAGCAATGTGAAATAATAGATCAGTTATGCTGGAAATAAGTATAATAAATAAATAAAATTTATTTAAAAAACAACTAAAAAACCAAAAAAAACCTGTATAATATATAAATAAAATAATTCAACTGAAAAATTAATATAAATAATCAGTAAATAAATATATCTAAGAAATATATAATAAATATATAACTAAAATTGAATAATATTCAACATATTACCATTTAAAAAGTAAACAACACCAGAAAAACACAAACCTTTATTTTTGAGAAATTTGCATTTGTTGGGTCAGTTAGCTAGCATATAGATATTAGTTCAAGCATATAAAAATAAAATGAAAAATAATAATAAATCAAAATAAATAAATAAATAAATGAAAAAGAAAATAAATAAAAAATATTTAAAATTAAACTCTGACTTCACCAATATGTTTAACCTTCACACAAGTGTAAAAACCAAAAATTGATTTATTTTATTGATTTTTTTCAAAGCAGGCTGTAGCTATCTATTATTGCACAATTTTAAACTGCAAAGCCAGACCCTAACCCAATTAAAGTTGATAGCAACGACACAAGTAATTCAATCTTAGTTTTTCTCTGCTACATGTAATTTGTAAAGTTTGACAGTGGCATTTTCCAAAAAAAGATGTTTTTCTAAAAAGGAAAAAACAGATTTGGGAGATAAATTAAAACGAAAACAATAGGAATATAAAAATATTTTAATTATTATTTTTTTATTTGTTTGGTTTATTTATAAGTTTTTAGAACATAAGTATGAACATACATACATACAAACATTCATACCTACATATGTACATTATTCAGTTAAGGAAAAAATTCATGACATTATCAAATATTAATATAGGCTTCTGCTATTTCTAATTGCATGTTGTTGACAAAGCCTATTGTTTAAACCCTTGTTGATGAGTTCTATATATCTGTTGAAGAAAATAATAAATATAAACAATAAAACTTTTAAAAGTCCATAAATTTATTTTAGTTAAAATAAAACACTATTTTGTTATTCCATAATGAATAGCAATTATATTTTGTTAGTTTATTTATATTTGAAATCTTTAATTATAAAATTAAGAAAAACAAAATTAAAATAATAATCCACAAACTTATTAAATATTAATACACTGTTTTTTTTATATCATACTGGTTATAAACAAATTTTTATTGATTTATTTATATTTAGAATACTCTAATTATAAAATTAAATAAATAAATAATAAAACAAAAAGTAAAAAGCATATTTATAATTTTAAATAGAACATTACAGTTGTAATTTAATTCTATTTTGTATTTTTTGAAAGTATTCAGAAGTTGTATATATATATATATACATACTATTTTTAACTTTTTAACTTTAACACATTTTTTTTATTTCTCTCAGTGTTATAAGTTTCTTTCTTCATTCTTTTTATGGATATTTTTTCTTCTTTCAACAGAAATTTTTATTTCAGTTTTAAAAACATCTTTATTAGGCTGTATGTTGCATCATGATTTGGTTTCTTTTGAATGCAAGATTTTTTTTTTTTTTTTTTTTTTTTTCAGATTGTTATTATTTCATTTTTTTTTTCCTTTTTTTTTATCTCAATATTACAGACTAATAAATTTCATGCTTGGAATGGAAAATATAAAAACATAGAAAATCACACTGGAAATTATGCATACATACCAAATAGAAAATAATACTTAACAATCTAATTATGTTGCCATATGTCTTTGTAATATGTCAGAATGACTGAAAATTGTATGTTGCCAAATGAAAAATTACTTAAACATATCTGTTGTGAAATTATTAAATCAAAACTAATAATAATAATTTTTAAAAAAAGAAAAGAAATCAAATTCAATATATATTATTGCCAAATAGGAAAAATTATACTTTAAAATATTTTATTGTAAAATGAAAAAAATCACACATGAAAGTATTTTAATTTATATGGGAAAAAAGAAATACTGAAAATAAGTAAGTGAACAAAAGGAAAAATTTATTTTAACCAAAAGTTGTCAAATGAAAAATAGTTTTTTTGAAGATATGTTGTGAAATGCAAAATATATAAAAATGAGTATTGTATACATAATATATTATTTCAAAATATATTTCTCTTAAAGTGTGAAAATCATGTTTGTAAAATTATGATTTTCATTAAAACAAAATTTGAAAATAATACACAAAAAGAAGGTATCATAGAGAAATCCAGTTCTTTTGTTAAGAACCAAAAGTCTTTTTTTTTTTTTCATTATTATAAAGTTTTATTCAAGTAAAAATAGTTACAATTAATATGATGAAACACACAGACTCAAAACCAGATGAAAGATATATTTACATGATACACCAGAGAATTCAATGTTTGGTATAACATGGCCTTGATAATTATGACTTTTTTATTATTAATATTTGTTTTTATTTTTTTTAATTTTTTATTTATTTATTTTATTTTATTATCTATTTGTTTATTATTTATTTGTTATTATTTTATTTATTTTTATCAGTATATTATTATTATTATTATTATTATTATTATTATTATTATTATTATTATTATATCTTCTGTATTTTTATTTTTTATTTGAATGCTTTGATTCAGTTACATGCATGATGTATATTTTAACAACTGATTCTGACATGAATTTTATTTCTTACTGATTCTTCTGCATGGGTTGTTCTTTTTTTTATAATCACATTTTGCTCATCACCAGTTTTTATTGAATCTTTGTCAAATCCCAGTGCACTTTTCCTTTATGTGATGCTAAAAGAAAAAAGAGGATTCAAAACATTTATAAATGAATTTTGGAGTGTAAAAATATATATTGATTTAATAAGGAATCTGATACATGAACTGAATTTCCATTTATTAAAAAAAGCTTTGACCTTTTTTTCCTTTTAAATATAATTAAATTTATAATAGCCAGCTTGTAGAATTTGGTCCAAAAAATTTAATTGCAGATCATTTGACAACAAAAATATAATTTAATATTAATATTTAATATGTAATTTATATTAAATCCTTTTTTTATTTGTATTAAAATCAATGCTATTCTTACTACTTATGATATCAAATTTTTTAAAAACCTGAATCTAATAATAGTAATAGTTTTTAGGAAAAAAGGGTGTTATGTCATTTTTTATAATTAAATTAAATTATTTATAATAATAACTGTTAAAGAAAAAGAATTAGAGAAAAAAAAATAAAAGCCAATGAAAATAATAATAATAAAAAAAAATAAAATAAAAAATAAAAAATGTAATAAAAAAAAATAAAAAATAAAATAGTAGTAATAATAATCAAAAGAATAATGGTATGCAAATCACTTTTTTTTTTTTTTGATATATGCTGAATTATCATTTGATATGCATTTATCTCCCTTTCCACCCATGTCCATGTTGTAAAGATGAACTGTTGCCAACACACATTTTTGCTGCCTGTGATGATGTTAATGTGCTGTGTTGACTTGCGTGTGCAATCGTCTCTTTTTTCCTGTTTTCAGCCTTCCCCACAAACTTAAGCGAACTCCAATCTAAAGTGAGTGATCTGCCATCTAAAATTGCTGACAGTGTAGGGGACATAACTCAGAAGTGCGTTGTCCAGTAGCCATTTCATGTAAGTGGACATTTCTCACTGGCCATGACTGGAGTAGTCCCTCTCTCTGAGCAGCAAGCATGATTAGAACATTCCACTGTAGCTTCTTGATGTTGTGTGTGTTTTCCCTTCACGCATTCACTAGATAGATGCATGAGATCATACAGTAAAGAAATTGGTAGAAAAAAATGGTTCTGGATTGAAATATTTAAATGCATATTAAAATGCATTTTTTTTTTTTTATATGTAAGTATTATTTTAAAGCATACACAGATTTATTTATTTATTTATTTATTTATTTATTTATTTATTTTCAATATATTAAAATCAGTTTTATTTGAAATATAAAATCTAGTATAAAGAAAGTGCAGGTAGAAATATTTGAGTATTCTAGTAAGTTCATAGCAGAAAAATCATTTAAAAATATTACATTTACCTTTTACAATTATTATTATCTTTATTTTTACTAATATTGTTTTTATTATTTATTATTCTTATTACAGTAATAATAATAATAATAATAATAATTATTATTATTCATTTCTAGCGTTTTCATTAACTCATTAATTTATCTAAATGTTTTCATGTATTTTTAACATTTTATAGTTTTATTTCTAAAAATATATATTTCTTATCAGTGAGTACATTTTAAACTGTTTCAAGCTACATGCTTCTTTAGTAAAACAGTATTTTTTTAAGACCCCCAAACGATATTGATCATAATAATAATACAAATTTATTGATTAAAAAATTAATTAGATCAATTTCTTTAGCTGTGATCACATTTTGTGTGTGTGCATGACTATTCATTGTGTTAGGCTGTTGCTTTTTTCAAAAAATTAAATTATGTTTTATCAACATTATTTTAATTTCTGTTTTCAATACATAATGCAAAATGGGTTGTTTTTTTGTTTTTTTTCCATTTCTGTTCTTAGAATATGTAAATATATTTTACTTCTTTTGATAAAAACTGAATAAAATTGTATTGTAATGGAAATATCTTGTAAATAATAAATAAATAAATAAATAAATAAATAAATGACTAAAGTAATTTAAATAAATAATTAAATAAGTAATAAAATAAATAAATAAATAAATAATTTAAATAAATAAGTAAAATAAAGCTGATAAAAAAAAAATCAGGAAGGCTATAGCAATAGTATACATGTGTTTGCAGTGAAATAGAGATAGTGCTTTTAGAGGTAAGGAATTAGACTGCAGTGTTACTGTTTTAGATATTTTGTTACAGTTTATAGTATAGTAGAAAAGGAGAAACTTCTTTTAACCTTTCTCAATAGATAAATTATTTCAGAGACAAAGGAACTATCTCAGATCATTTAGTCTTGAACCAAACTGAATTCATTATTTCAAAGTTTTTGTGGATTTTTTTTTTTGAGGTGAACTGCACTGGTTTAAAATACTAACCCTTTCTGATTGGAGTTTGATTTAATAATAATAACAATAATGATAATAACAGTCATAATAATATTAATAATAAAATGCCCATACATAAATTAAATTGCTTTGTATAATCTGAAATATACATACATACATACATACATACATACATACATATGAGATGATATCAAACAAATATGGAAATACTTTAATAGAGAGAATATTTTTTGCAGTAGAAAGTATTTGTAATTTTATATTTAATTTTCTTCTTTTTAATATTAAATTATTATAACTGCAAAATATAATAATGGGGAAAAATTAAATAATTATTTATTTATTCATTAACTCATTCATTCATTCATTAATTTATTTATCGCTTACTTATTTTGCAGCTACTTCACATGTTTTAAGTAAAAGCTTGTTAATTTTTTTATTATTAGATGGCAGATTGCATAAACAAAATTTGGGGTGGTTTAAAAATTTGCTGTTAGTGTTGTAATTATACTGGCTATTATTATTATTATTATTATTATTATTATTATTATTATTATTAAAAAATTTGGAACATTAATTTCTACAAAACCAGTTTCTTCAACTCCTAACACTAATTGTTGATGTTGATGTTGTAAATGCTTTAGGTGTGAAAATGTTGCAGTGTGTAAAACTTCTGGTGCTTTTAGTCTCAACGTTACCAGCTTGAACAAATAAATTCATCTACTGTCGTAGGCAATTCTATTATATTTACTGTAGTCATTCTCATTATTTTTGTTTGAAATATTTTAACTATTGGTGCAGTTTATTCATTTGTAATATAGCCATAGAATTAGTGTCTTTAAACAAAGATTATTGTTAATATGTTGTTTTTATTATTATTATTATTTTTTTTTTTTATAGCTAATAGAGGATATATATTTTATTCAAAAACAAACAAAACATACATTAGTTTCTTTTAGATAATTATTTTATTTGTATCTTAAAAATTCTTTTGTTTACAACCAGCATTAAAGTTCATTTTGTGACAGTTTCTTAATGACTGTTTTTGCAGAATTATATTTGTTATTTAGAAATACTAGCAGTTTGCTGAATTATAGATAACACTGCTGTTCATATGACAAAATTAAACTATTGTACACAACATATATATTTTTATTTTTTTATTGTTATTTTTTAAAGAAATTGAATACTTGTAGCTCATATGGAGGGGCTTCCGTTTTTTTTCATTTGCTGTCTGAATGTTAAACTTTACTTTGCTCAGAACCTCATATAACAAATGTTTAATTATTATTTTCTACAGTTTGAAATGCTGAAATGTTTTAGGGTTTTTAAAAAGAGAAGAAAATCTAGAAAAAAACATTTTGTTTTATGTGTAAATTGACTGTTAAATACTGTGTTAAGGTATTATTTGCAATTTGGTGTAAGAGATTCAATATTATTAAAGATCTTTGGATGTGTTATTTTCTTAAAAATGTTGTAGAAAGTAGTATTATGATGTATGTGAATTAATAATGTAAAATATTTATAAATATCTAATTTATTCTTTGAATTAAACTGTACAGTTTTAGGAAAGTGTTATAATTGTTTTCAATTTGCTGGTCACATTAATCATAAGATATTTATATATATGTATAAACTGTTACTATTGTAAATGTGTTGTTTTCTTTCTGTCAATGAAATATATTTCTTTCACTTGTAACTTACTGTAGAAAAAATAAGATTTCATATCATTAAATGTTTTGTGATATTTTTGTTAATATTACTTTCAAAAAATTATTAATAATTTTATTAATATTGTGAAGTTATATTTAATTATTTAAATACATAGATTTTTAAGAAAAAATGTATTATCATCTAGTGTTAATATTTAAAGTCAAGCTATTAACGGTTTGTGAATATTTTGTCTTCAATGTTTTCGCATCTTATTAATTACTGTAAATAAACAATTTAAATACCATTCATAGATTTAATCACTTCTATTGCTATTATTATTCTAATAAATGTTACTACTAGTATTATTATAATAAATTATCAACAAGAAGATGATGGTGATGATTATTTATTATTATTATTATTATTATTATTATTATTATTATTATTAATATTATTATTATTATTATTACTATTGTTATCACATTATTATTATTATTATATTCAGCATTAATAATATTATTATTCAACACTGTTATTATTTTTATTATTAGTAGTAGTAATAATAGTAGTTGAATATTAAACATAACTTTTATTTTTAGTATCGTATATATTATATATATTTGTTTTTAATTTTCAGTTTTTAGAATATTTTTTGCCTTAGTCCTATATATGCAACAGAGAAGAAAGACAGTGGAACAGGGTATTGGTAGGAGATCACTGTTTGTTCCCGTTCCACAAACTCTTTAACATGAAGCATAATGGGTCAAGGATAGAACCATTTATGTTTTAAGAATTCATTTCAGTTTCTCTTTATGAATTTGTGTATAGTAATTACGCCATCAAATAATGATCTGTGTTAATAAGGAAAAGCATCATGAGCCATTTATGTTTATACAGAGCCATGTTTCTACTGTGTGTCTGTAGAAAGACATTTTCATTAAGTGAATTGTTGGATTATGTGCCACTTTGCAAAAATAGTGTAAAGCATAGAACTTAAACAACAGCAGAACAGTTTTGATTGCTATTCTTATTTCAAATTTTTTCATAAGCAGAGGTGATAGAGATAATATATTGAAAGGAAAATTATGGCAAAATTTGAGAAGTAAACATTATTTAATGATTGTCACATTTTTTATCTGAAATTTTGTCATAGTCTTCTGGGTATAAAAAGGTCAGCATTAAACAGTTTAATGACTGATATTTTTTAACTGAATTTCTCACTGGTATTGATAAAACATATATTATTCAGAAGGGTGGAAAATCAAACAGTTAAACATCTTTTATTTTTTATTTTTTTACAAATAATGTTAAAATAGAAGTAGTTCTAAAAATAAAAATCAGTACATTTTTTAAAAGTAATCACAGCATGTCTAATGTGATAAAATTTATCTAATTAAAACAAAACTTTAATATTTGTCAAATGAGCTTGTCAGAATGACAGTGATCTGGCCTTTGGTGCTGGTGACAAAAATGCCAGTATTTGAAAAAAAGGTTAGAACAGAAACAGACAGATATACATACTTCTGGGGCTTTTTAACAAGAGAGGAGGAGTGATATTGGACATTAGATACTCTTTCAGTATAATACTTTGACCAGTCTTGTAAGATGCAATACATTCCATTCATAATACCATCTCACTCTGGGAATTTTTACTTTTACAAAAAGAACCACAACAATATACTCAATTTCTGTTGTTTTTATTTTGTTACATTTTTATTTGATGCTACTACTAGCTATTTATGACTTTGTATTTTATATGACTTGCCTTCATGACTGACATTTTGTAATTTTTTTTACTTTGTTAGAGTATATTTTATGTTAGAGTATAAACATAATGTTTATATAAATGATATTGTGTACACAACCAGCACATTATCAAGTAGAATTATTCAGTTTCTCAAAAATATATATGAAAATATTTATGTAGAATATATAAATACAAATAGGACATTGAATTATATTTTTAGGTAACATAATTATGACTCAGATAATGACTAAGGTGCAGATTTTCTGCATAATCTTTATTTCTTTCTTTTTTTTCAGATTATAATTGTTTTTAACTTACATTATAATTAATATTTTGACAAAGAAAAAAAAAAAAAAAAAAAAAACCAAACCAAAACAAACAATAAACAAGCTTTTTAATTTAAAAAAAAAAAAATTGTTTATTTTTTTTAAAAATTAAGATAGAAAAAAAAAAAATATATAATAATAAAATAAAATATAACAAAAAAATAGAAAATGCCCGAACAGATCATCATGGCCAAAGCTATTTAGAAGAAGTCAAATAATAAATATTTTATGTTTGAAATGTTACAGATACCTTTAGAATGTAGATAGCATGTACATAGCATGTACATAGCATATATTTAATTTAGTATTCTTGTTCTCATAGTTCATAGCTGAATAAAAATCATTTTATAAATACAGTTATAGTATTATAATGTTTTGCAGTATTTTTATTCTTTGTCAGTTTTGTTATTGTTTAAGTTGAATATGTTGAATGTTTTTCTATCTTGAGTATGTCAGTAATGAAATGTCTTTTTATAATTGTTTTTTTTTTTTAGTTACATGTACTTTGTAAATAATAATAATAATAATAATAATAATAATAATAATAATAATAATAATAATAATAATAATAACAATGATGATGAATGAATTAATTCATCAGAACACTTGAATTAAATAATTAATGTAATTGCTATAATAACAACAATAAATTATTTTATCAAGTTAATTAATGAGAAAATGAATTAACATTTATAGGCTTAAAGAACAGTTTAATTTATTTGAAAACAAGAAACTTATTTATGTGAACAGAAAACTGAATTTAGTTATATAATGTTTGATATTTTACTGTTACTTCAAATAGATATAGTATACTGGATGTAGATTAGCATGGACAGTTACTTAATTCTTGTTTGAATTTATTTTTTATTATGTGTTATCTCAGGCAAATTATTCACTGTTAATCTTTGTTTTCAATTTCTGTATTGGATTTTAAAAATACTTTGTTATTTTTATTGTTTTATGTTAATGGAAAGATTTTTTTTTCATCCTTTTCAACATTGAATTTTTAAAAAGGAAAAAAAAAAAAGAAAAATCAACAGTATTTAATGTAAATCTAATTTTTGAAATTGTGACAAAACAAAATGTTTCCCAATATTTATATTATTAAAATAAACTATTTATTTCTAATATTATTTAAATAAACTATTATTTCTAATTTTAATTTTAACTTACAATTTTTTATTTTATCTCCAACACATTTTCCTATTCTAACATATGTTACACTTCACATATTACACACTGAAATATCAGTAAAACTTCTTATCGGTCACCTATGTATACTGTCCTTGATTGACCTTAATTCTGAAAGTTTTACAGATAAACCAAGTCTTAACCATTACTTGGAAAATATAAATACAATAGTTATAAGGTATTTGTTATAAATGTTATAAGCATTTGCAATCTAATTCATATTGATACTTTGTGATATATATATTTTTTTCTATTTTTTCTTTTATCTAAAATGAAACAAAAACTTCCCAAATTGATTTCTTGATTTTCTTTTTTCAAAATATTTATGCACATTGACAAATATTTGGTCAACCACACTTAATGTGTATAACACTGGGGACTGTGAGTTAGTTAGGGTTTGTTTCTTCCAGTTATCAATAGAAGCTTCCAATATCAATTTTTCACTAAATTATGACCAGAAAGTCTTATTATTATTATTTTTTTAATTGAACTGTTATTTGGTCAACCCCATTTGGTTTCTAAACCCTGGGACCATAAATTGATTTTCTTTCTTTGATTTCTTTTTTTTTTTTTTTTTTTTTTTTTTTTTTTAAAATTAATTATATATGTGAATTATACATTAATCATATTTTCTCATTTAAGTAGTAGAAACCAAAATGAATGAATCAAATAATTATATAAATGACAAAATTAAAATAATTATTCAGAACTGGTAAGTAGTTGGGATAGAAACAAACTCCCTCACAGTGTGTTTTTCATTCCTTAATTTTTGTATTATGTTTTAAAAAAAAAGTTTATTAATCTTTTTTAAAATTTAAATTTGTACCCATTGTCTAATCAAGTTTAATCAGAAAACACAAAAATTAAGAAGTTGCTTAATGACTTAAGAGTCTCAACATCAAAAAAGATTAAGAGGATTGACTATCATCATCATCATCATAATTATTAGTAGTAGTAGTAGTGGTAGTAGTAGTATTAGTAGTCATCATTTTTACAGCAAAAAAAATTAATATTATCATTGTTATTATTATTGTTGCCATTATTATATGGTTTATTAATAATATATTTTGTTATTATTTGTTTTGTTACTGTTATTTTTATATTTTAATATTACTTGACATAATATTTGTAGCTTTACATTCTGTTTTCAATACTTTTTTATTTTATACATTGATGTTTATAACTATTAAAATATTTTGTTTACGATTTTAAGTTGTGCCGCACATTCCTCATGTTAAATATATTGTGCAATAGCAAGTTTGCATTTGTCTTGTTTTTTTGGATTGCTGTTGTTTTTTGAAAAACAGTCTCTCATTTCTATAGGGGTGTATAATATAAATTAATTAAAGATAACAGTATACTGTTGCATGGTATACTTTATTTTGTTCTCTCTTGAGATATTAAATCACTGGGCATTATAAGCTGTGAACTTTTACACCAAAACAGTAAAACCTGTAGCTACTGGATAACAGTAGGAGTCCATTGGTTTACAGTGAGTGTTTCACTGAACTGCAGTGATTGTTCCACTGGATTACAGTAATGAGTTTTCACTAGATTGCCAAATCTGATCCACTGGACTACTACATGTGATCCATTAGACTACAGTGATTATTACATAGGACTAAAACATGATCCATTGGATTTGAATAGGTGATAGAGTTTGGGTTCTCTGTATGGGTTGCAGTGGACAGTTAAGGTTCCATATCAAAACTGCATGGGTTGCATTATACATTAATATATATAGCAGTAACAGAAACACATTGTATTGATATATCACCAATCAATCATAAACAATGCCATGTTGCAAGCTAACTTTTTTTAATATCTTGTTGGAGTGTAACCTATTGAATTTTGAAGGGTGTCGTAATTCATTATTATTAAAGATTAATAACAAACCCTGGAAATATCTTGTTATACTCCCCTAAGACCTAAATGTATTATTTAATATGGAATATCAGTTTGCAGTTAAAAAAAAAAAAAAAAAATCAGATTATTTATAAAATTATTTCAGACCACTGTTAGTTATATAAAAAAAGTAAAGATTCTGTATTATGGAATAGAAGTGTGCAGATCATTGTTAGTGATACAAAAATGTGAATAATACTGTTTTACATTATAGAAATATCTTTGAATAGTTTCCAGACCTCTCATTATTCAGTAATATGGAATAGCAACTGTGCATCTGATACAGTTTCAAAATGGTATATTTACTATTGTATTTCAGACTGTTAATAATTTACATATGTAAATAATATTCTACAGTTACAGAAACAATATTGTTACATTAATAAAATGAGCCTGTTAATTTTTTGAGTTGAAAGAAACTTGGCTATTGAAAATGAAGGCTGCCATCTTTCCTGTCTTTTATTAATTAATTATTTTATTTTATTTTATTTTATTTTTATTTATTATTATTATTATTATTATTATTATTTTTTTTTTTTTTGAATAAAACAGCCCAAATTTCAAATTATTGTTTGTGTCTATTTAGTTTAAAATTTGTAAGCACTTAAATTGTTGCAAGTCCATTTTTATGTATTATTCCTGTGCTTTAAAAAGAAAAAAGAAAATGTACAGACTACAGTAATTTCTGAAAATATTAATATATCACTCTGTTTTAAATTTTACTGAAATATAGCTTATGTAATGAAAATAAAAGTTAAGTAAATTTTAAACATTTTTGGAAATAAAAAGTTTCACACTGTTTTAAACTTTATTGAAATACAGTTTATTTATTGAAAATAAAAAGGTTTAGAACTTTTAAACATTTAACAAAAAAGTTTAATATTTTCCTTATTACTTTATTCAGATATAGTTTTTTATTGTTGAAAATAACAAATTTATCACTGTTTTAAACTTCACTAATACTAGGTATTCCATTTATTTTTTTGAATATGAAAATAGATTTTGTTTTAATGTGTTTTTCAACTGAAATTCAGTTCCACACATAGGGCTGTGTTTTGTCATAAGACTACTTTCTGTTTGTTTTTGTTTTTTTACTTCTATGTGTAAGGTGTAGTTTGACTGGATCAGAATATAGACAGTGTTATTGTGTGTACAGAGCTGTTGCACCTTTTAAATAGACACATCCAGACTGATATGTTGATTGATTTGAAATAAAATACTTCAGTAGATTTATATGTTTGTTGTTATTGTTATAGCATTAAAAAAGCACAATCAAGCAGAATAATACATACACAAGATTATATACAAGCAGAATAACGCATATAGATACATATTCAGAATTTTCACATGCATGCACACACATACACACACACAAGAAACAAATGCAGATGGAAATAAAAAAAATATTAATTTTTTTTATCTAAATAAATAGATGTCACATAAAAATGTGTAATTGATCTAAAATAGCTCTTAACTAAATAAATATCATCACTGGTTCATGCTGTTTATCATAACAGTGACCAAATAAACAATAAAAAAAAATCATGAAAAAAGTATCATCTACTGGGAAAGCATAAAAACAAAAACGTGTAACATTTTGGATTAGTTTATTTAATTAATTAATTAATTAATTATTATTGTCGTCATCATCATCATCATCATCAGTACTGTTTTTCAGTATCTAAAAAAATACCATCAATGATTCTATAAAAGAAATTTTTATTATTATTTTTTTTTTCCCCCCTGTACACCTACATATAGGAAGGACAAGATAACAATTCAGTCTTCTATTCATAATACTAATATCTGAACGTGTAAATGTGTATTCATAATGTTCATATTTTATCAAGCTGGAATACGCCAAGTATCCTTGACATTTCACCCGGGTATTCCTTTAACGAAATCTATTGATCATGACAATCTTTCTATCTATGACGACATCACTTACGCACACGTAAACATGGATATTAATGTTCATTCGTATGCATAATAATAAAAAATGATAAAAAAAAAAAACATGCGATGAACAAGGCTGAGAAAGGAACAGATGAGCATATAACCACGATTTGATTAGTAAAAGTCAGCTTTACGTGTCATTTCTTCTCACGTTATCGCTGTGTAAGTACATGTACATAGTTTAACCTTCTTACGTTTGTTCATTCTTTTTACAAAGCATTTTATTTTATTTTAATACTCGTGGGTTTTGGGGGTTGTTTGGGGGTTGTTTTGGGGTTTTGGGGGTTAATTTGGTTCTTTTTTGTTTGTCCTCTTTCTTTTCTTTCCCTTTATCGTTATGATTATGATTATTATTTATTTTAAATTAATTAAAATTAATAAATTAAAAGGTAAAAATAAAAAGGATTAAATTTTGTTTTTTTAAAGAAAAAATTAAAAAGAAAAGAAAAAGAAAAGTAACAATAAAAGAAAAAAAGACACGCACACAGATACATATACTACTACCCCCACCCCCACATATGTATTTATTTATTTATATGATAAAACACTGTTGCCTCCACTTCAAAATAAATAATTAAAAATAAAATGAAAACATACATAAATAAATCAAATTACTTAAATTATATATTTAAATAAAATGAAAGTAAATAAATCAAATATAAAATTATTAATATATCAAAAAAAAAAAAAAAAAAAAAAAAATAGATACATAGATAAATAAATCAAATTAAACAATAAGAGATAAATAAAAAATGAAAAGTAGTAATAAAAATGAATTTAAAAGTTTTTAATCCAGATATACACATATTTCATGTATTGAAGGAATTCCACTCAATACATGATTTTCAGTTAATGTGAAATAAATTTATTCTTAAAAATATATTTCTGAAATAATTTGTTATTTTATTTATTTATTTATTTATATATTTATTTATTTATTTATTTATTTTGATAAAATACAGTTTAGTTCAATAAAAAAATGTACTACTTATTTATGTTTACATTTATTATTATTATTATTATTATATTATTATTATTATGATTATTATTATGCAATTTAATTTATTTGTTTCGGGAAATAAATTACTAAAATAAAGTGATATTTAATATAGTTTTGTAAAAAATATATAATCGATTAATTAACTTTTAAATTTATTAATATTTTTAAGTTCATTTTATTAATTCATATATTATCTTTTATTTATTTTACATATATTATTTTTCTAAAAAATATATAGCAGATTTTAGTTACTTTTGAATTTATTTATTTACGTTTCTTTTAATTTTTATATTATATATATTTTATTTATTTATTTATTTTACGTTTATTATTCATATATTTACTTATATATTTTAATTTTTTTCTTTTATTTTAACGTTTATTAAATATTTAAATTTATTTAATTAAAAAATAAAAAAAAAAAAAAAGAAAAGTGTTTGAGAAGCAGATCGAAATAAATTTCTTTTCATAAATAAATATGATAATTTATATAACATACTTTTTAAAATGTTATTTAGATATTTAGTGTTAATAGACTTATTTAACATTTGTTTACTTAATCGAGAAAATAATTTTAAATTTTTTATTTATTATTATTTTTAAGACGGCTTCCAGCATGAAGGTTCTTGTTTTGCTGTCCATTATAGCCACGGCATCCGCGTACGTAATCAGTCAGTTATTTTTAATTCTTACTTATTTACTTACTTACTTACTTACTCACTTACTTTATTATTATTATTATTATTATTATTATTATTATTATTATTATATTTATTTATTTATTTATTTAAATATTTTTTGGGGGTTTTTTTGTTTTGTTTTTACTGTTTGTTTTGTTTTTCTTCAAAATTATGCATTATTATTATTGTTATTATTATTTATTTATTTATTTACTTAGTTACTATTTAGAATACTTAATTAGCATTCGTCATGATCAAACTAGAAATCCATTGTTAACTACTAATATCAGCGATTTTCATTGTCACATTTCCTAAAAAAAAAAAATCACAAAAAATTATTATTTTGTTTTTACAATTTGTTGACAAATCAATAACATTTTAACTTGTGGTATAAACGTAATCTTTAAAACTAGTGAAACATAAAACTAATTTTGTTTCTTGGTTAAAATCGACAGATATTTACAAATCTAAGTGTGTAAGTGTATATCCAGTTAAAACTTAGGCCCATTCATTTTGGGCCAAGAAGTCTGTGGCAGAAGAAAACTAATCATAGAATTTATTTATTTATTTATTTATTTATTTATTTATTATGATTTACTATTTATTATTAATAATTAACTAATTATTTAATTAATTATTTAGTGTTGACTAATTGACTGAATTTGTATTATTATTACTATTATATGGTTATTATTATAACATTATTATTATTATTATTACTATTATTATATCGTTATTATTATAACATAATTATTATTATAACATAATTATTATTATATCTTTATTATTATTATTATTATTATTATTATTATTATTATTATTATTATTATAGTCAGCTAAGTCTCAGCAGTCAGAAGGCCAATCACATGTTCACGCTTGTTGACGCTAACAGAGATGGTATTTTCTCAAAGGCGGAACTTGGAACTGTCTTCAGAAAATTTGATCAGAATGGTGAGTCTATAGAACTCAGGGACTAAACATGTACAAATTCAGCTGATGAAGATTTTAAATTAGGATCTTGGATATTAGCAGTTATACATTTGACACTAGATTTCATTGAAATAACCTCCATGTTGATGCAGCAGAGGAATCAAAGTTAGAAATTACTGATACGATTTTTGGACATATATTTATTACATATATATATATATATTCATAACTATTTTACCAAAGTTAAAAATTAATAATTAAACTAATACTGAAAATTTAGTTTCACTCTCAATTAGCAAAAATCAGTTATTAATTTCTGATTACTGTTGACGAAAGGAACATCAACAAAAACAAAACCATGTACATTTCATATAAGAATGCATACTGATGAAAAAGTAAATCGCAAATCTCTCTCTCTCTCTCTCTCTCTCTCTCTCTCTCACACACACACACACACACACACACACACACACACACATGAGGGCTTCCAGTTTGATTATTTCACAGTACAAATATTAAACAATTAAATGTACACGTTCAGGTGACCACAGAATAACGATGCACGAGTTTTACAATGTTTTCTGCGAAGCTGACCGTCACCTGTGTGGCGCTGCTGCTGGTCTGTTTAAAGTCCTCGATGTTGACCACACGCTGATGCTGAAGGAGTACAACCTGGACAACATGTACGCCCTCTTCGATGCTAACGGTACGCAGATACGACAGCCAGTATCTTATTTCACTGAATGCTCGATGAAGTGCAAGAAACAAAACTTGCGTCCATCTTGATTAGAACAGAATAAAATATACAAAAATATGTGTATACGCATATGTATATTTTATTGTTTTCTGATACAGATGGGCATTATTTTTGTTAATTTACACATATATTTATATACAAACACCTTTAAAATCATACTAATAAACACAAACACTAACATAAATATTTGAATACCCATAAACAGTGATGAAGAGGTTAAAAAACTAATGTCTACAAATATAGTACAAAAAAAAAAAAAACACACACGCACACGCACACACACATGTACATGTATGCACAGACACACACACACACACAAGCTACCTTTTCATATATGTATATTTATATACTCAAAGTATGATATTACTATTTTGTTATTTAATAACAGAAATAGATTTTTCATGGTTCATTATTATTATTATTATTATTATTATTATTATTATTATTGATATTTTTATTAATATTATACTGCTATATTTTTGTTTTAATACAGGAGATGGAGAAATAACTAAATCAGAATTTCATGCTTTCATGGTAAAAGTAAGTAAAGGAAAAAAAAAAAATGCGTTTTCAAAATTGTGTTTAACAGAAATAGCCCAATTACTTTTACCTTAAAATCACTATTATTATTTTAATTGTCTTTATTGTTGCTATTATTTCTGTTGTCATTACCTCTGTTATTAATATTGTTATTATTATCACTATTATTATTATTATTATTACTGTTATTATCATTATTATTATTATCATTACTATTATATTATCCTCACTATTATTGTTGTTGTTGTTGCTGTTGTTGTTATTGTTACTGTTGTGATCATTATTATTATTATTGTTATTATTTTTATAATTATCAGCACTATTATAATTATTATTGCTGTTATTATCATTATTCACTATTATTATCATCACATTTTTATTATTATTGTTATTGTTGTTATCATCATCATCATTATTATTATTATTATTATTATTATTATTATTATTATTATTTAGGAACTTGATTCACTGTCGATAATTCCATTCTTTTGAAGTGGAAAAAGGTATGTCTAAAGGAGTATTTAATTGTTTCTGTTATTTATTTATTTATTTATTTATTTAATTTAATTTAATTTAATTTAATTTAATTTAATTTTATTTTATTTTATTTTATTTTATTTTATTTATATAATGTATGTTTATAAGTATGTATGGGATGCAAGTAACTATATATTGGTGTCACAAGCTTTTTTTATTTTTTTAATTCAGTTAGTGACAGGCAGTTTGATATTTATCTTAAATAACTTATTGAAGAAACTGCTGTGAATTTATTTACTTTCATCTCTTCATTTATTTTCATTTATTTTCAGACTGTTACACCAGACTTATGACATGTCCTAGTATTTGTACTTTACTTGTCAATAAAATATTTAATTTTTAAATAAAAATTTAAAAAAAATCACTTTGTTACATTTATTTATTTTAAAAAGAGAGAACAATTGGGAATCCTATTTTTAAAACTTCAGCTTTCATAGGAAGTATATGAGGCCTTAAATGGGAGACTTGCATTGTTTTTAATAAAACAAACAAGTCATAATGTTAGTAAATTAAGACAGATACTTGAGGAACTCACAGTTATTAAAACAATATTTTCAAAGTTTAAGAATATAAAATTTAATCGATACAAATAACATGAGGCTCAAATGAGAATGCATGTACAGTTGATGTATATATTTGTATGTCTGTAGAATTCTTCCAGCTAATGTTTCATATTCATCCAACAGTTAACAGATGACAGTAACATGAACAGCAAATGAAAATGCACAAACAGTTGAAATACATGTCTGGATGTCTTGTAGAAGTCTTATAATTGTTGTTTCCAGTTCATTCTTCAGATCTATCTCATCATTATTTGAAGGCAACATATCTGATGTCATAATTTCCCTTATTTTCTCTGCACATGGAAATGCATTCATTAACAATGTTCTTTTTAGTATGATCTATATTCAATGATCTATATAGCATGATCTATATTCAACATTGTACTTTTTATCCTCCAACATAATTTGCTTGTTAACATCATATAGGTATACTGGCACTTTCAGAATAAATCAGAACAGATGGATTATATCAAGGATGTTCATTTATCATCTCATTGTTTTTGTTATACCATTATTTTATTATTTTTGTTTTAAATTTATTTAAGGTTTATCTCTTTCAAAGTTTAATCACAGGCAACCAGCACTTTCACCATTTTCAGACTGAAGATGCAGAGAAAATGATCAGTTGGAAATTTTATAAGTAGTGAGTTCACTGAATCAATCTTAAGGTCACAAACACATGTCCACCATAATCATCATCTTTCTCAGCTTTTACTGAATAACCTACAACTGCATCTGATGAAGCTTATTACTATTGTTCCCTCTATCTGTCTGGTATGACTGCTGCTGTGGCTGTCAGAACTACAATTATAAGTTTGAGTTAGTTCTATTAATAGTGAATTTCTTCTGCTGTTAAGCAATGATGACACTAATTACTCTACTACTGAAATAGTTACATTAAGATTGTTACTAACAATCTGTCACTACTACTAAAGCAGTTAATTACATACTGCCTGTTTGGTCTAACACATAACATGCACAACAACACAAATAAATAAAACACACACAACACACAGTACACAGGCCATGGGACACAACACATGAGACATCAAATTTAAAAACAGGCACCACATAACACAGAATACATAAATCACCCAAATCAGACAAACAGGAAAAATACACACAGAATACATAAATACACAAGACCACTATCAAACAAAGAATGAAAACATACCACAGCATATATATACAGTTCACAAAAAGCACAGACATAATACAAAAAATAAAGAACAAAACACAGCCATAAACATCACAAAAAGAACAATGACACACACAACACATCAAACAAAATATAAAATACAGTCAAAAAACACAGACATAAACATGACAGAGACTAAAACAGTTGTTAAAAATACACACAACAACAACACATCAAAAAAAAACATATAACATACACACACATAACAAAAAAAATATATGACATAACACAAAAAAACACAAACAAAACATACACTGACAGAAATCACACAAATCAGTCACATAAAATAACACACACAACAAAACAACAACAACATCTAAATACACAACAGAAAACACATACACACATAACATAAAACTCAAATATCCATACTGCACTGACAAAACACCATATAACACCATATCGAAAAAAATAAAAAATAAATAAAAACACAGATACAAATGATAGATAAGATCAAAACCAAACACAAACAACAAAACATCTGCATACACACAAAAACATACAGCACACACACACCACACAGTAAGTACAAAACACACATATATATGACATAACACAAAACAAACACAAACACAAACACTACACTGCACATGAAAACATACACACACACAAGAAGTTACACATACAGGACATAACACACAACATAAACAATAAGTACATAATCTAAATAACGCACAACAGAAAACACATATAGCACATAACATAAAACTCAAATATCCATACTGCACTGACAAAACACCTTACAGAGATGCACACCATATCGAAAAAAAACCAAACAAATGTTCAGAAGTCTTGTTGAAATAAATTTGAACCAGAAGGGATCAGCAAAATAGATGCACACCATACTCAAAAAAAAAAAAAAAAAAAAAAAATAAAAATAAAAAATAAAATAAAAATAAAAATAAATTTCAGATTGGCAGGAACAGTTTCATTTTAAAAAGTCAGCTTAGGTTTGAATGAATATGTTGTTGTTTGTTTTTATACATCCCATCCAGCAGAAACCTGGTTGCCATTTGACAGCGAGCTGGCATCGTCTGTTTACATTTTTGATTTTGAAATGCCTGGAACAACAGTAAACTTTGATAAGATTATATCATATTCAAGCAATAATATTTGTGAGAAAAATTAATGCTCAATTTCCTTCTAAATTTGTCATGTTGATATTATCATCATGATTTATGGTCCATGGGAGACAACTCTTGTTTTCTGTAGAGTTAATAGTAAAACAGGAATAGCTTCCCTTGACGGTTAATAAATAGTGTCCGAGCGATACTTATTAATAATTTAAAAAAAATAAAAAAAATAAAATAAAATAAAAAATAAAATGAAAATAAAAACAAGAATAAAAATGAAAATGAATCATAAAATAAAATAAAAAATAAATAAATAAATAAAAAAAAAAAAAAAAAAAAAAAAAAATTAAAACAAACCCACCAACATCAAAAAAAAAAAAAAATAAAATAAAAATAATAATAAATAAAATAAAATAAAAATAAAAATAAATTTCAGATTGGCGGAACAGTTTCATTTTGGAATGTCAACTTAGGTTTGAATGAATACTGTTGTTTGTTTTGAAATAAATTTGAACCAGAAAAAATCTGCAAAATATTTGACACCATACTGAATAAATAAATGTTTATTTAAAATTTTAAAATAAAAATAAACATAAATTTGATAAGATTATATCATAGTTTCAGTTTAATTTTGTTAGAAAAATTAATGCTGAATTTAGTTTTAAATTTGTCGTGTTGATATTACCATCATTATTTATGGTCCATGGGAGACAACTCTTGTTTTCTGTAAGAGTTAATAGTAAAACAGGAATAGCTTCCCTTGACAGTTAATGAATAGTGTCCGAGCGATACTTATTAATAATTAAAAAAAAAAAAAAAAAAATAAAATAAAATAAAATAAAATAAAATAAAATACAATAAAATAAAATATAATAAAATAAAATAATAAATAAAAAATAAAATAAATAAATAAATAAATAAATAAATAAATAAATAAATAAATAATAAAGTTCCAGCATTTGTATCCATTGAATTAAAACTAAGAGTGAAAAAAAAAAAAAAAAAAAAAAAAAAAAAAAATAAACAACAGCAAAACAAAACAATATATATATATATAAAACCTAACAAAAGAAGGTATGTTCTTTAAATTTCTTCATGTTAGAAATGCCAGAACATTCGGAACTCTTGTCGAAATAGATTCGAACCGGAAGGGATCAGCAAAATAGTTCAAGTATTCAGTTATTTACTGCTTTATTACTCCAGTGGATGAGTAATGTACGGTTCATATTGCAAGAAATTCTCTTCGGTATTTGGTAAATTAAGTAAATAATTTAAAAAAAAAAAAAAAAAAAATAAAAATAAAAATTATTGACGGTAACCTAATCAAACGTCAGAACATTTTCATATTTAACACACTCAGTCTTATGTGACTTTTTGCGAATGTAAAACTCAGTCTTATGCTAACAGTGGCTGAAATTATTCTTATAATAATAATAATAATAATAATAATAATAATAATAATAATAATAATAATATTATTATTATTGCTGTTGTTGTTGTTGTTGTTATTTTTACTCTGCGATTCCACTTTATGAAAAGTTAAATAAAATAAAATAAAAAATAAAATAAAATGGTGATTATAAATCTTCAACTTAAATTTTATTTAATCAAGAACGTCAATTTTAATAATTTTATGCTATAAAGTAGGATAACAGTTGTCTTTCCATTAGAACTGTAAAGAACTAAATAGTAATAATAATAATAATAATAATAATAATAATAATAATAATAATAATAATAATAAACAAACAAGAAGAAAAAGATATATAAAAACCAAACACGTGAAAGAAAATATGAACAGAATGAAACCAAATGAAGAATAAAAAATGAGGACACAAACTTAAAAACATCTGACTCATGAAAGTCACACGTATTGTACTAAATGAATAGCTGTGTATAGATGTATCTGCATGTATGTGCGTGTTGTATATATAAAACATAATAATCATATCACTCATTTATGAAATCAAACGTTTATTTGTTTATGATTTGACGTATAACATTCTGTCAACACTAAACACAAGACGCAGTAACAATGCTTTGAAGTCAGAGTCACAGTTTTGTAAGGTAAATAATTTTTTCACTTTACTGGATACGGGTCTTCAGAAACTGTCGAAGTTTCTTTTGATATATTATTTCAGATTGATTGTCTGTGGTGGAATCAATCTGTACAAAAGAAAGTGTTTACTTAGAAGTGGAGGTTTGACGGAAACTGTCAGACAGCGTGACGAAAAGACTTGCAGAAGTAAGTGAAATCGTCGCTCTTCGCAGAATGTAAGACAGTCCGAGCGGTTTGTCTGTATGTGATTGCTGGTTTTCGACCCCACAGCCTTGAGCACTGTAAGTATTAGATCCGTATCGTTTCCGGGTACCTGCAGTTCGGAAATTAACTCTTTCTTCTCCGGAATAAAGAACGTCCAATTCAGAGCAGTTTACAGAACGATCAAGGATTCAGTATCTGGCATTAAAATCTTCTCAGAAAATAAAACTACTGAAAGCCACTCCATAAATTTGATCACTGTTACTTTCCTTGTATTTAATTCTGACCTTCTCAAACGTGTCTGTGAAAACTGTGCATAGCTTTAGTGAAGAAGAATCAGCCAGAATCTACACTGACAAGTGATTTTCTGTCATATCACATTTAGAAAATTTAACAAACTTTCACGAGCTATGCAGAATAATTATTACTAATTATGTCAGCTTGAGCAAGAAATACATTTATGATCATTACAAGTTAAATCATTGTCTGACTGTCATTTCCTCTCTCAAACCCAGTGTTTCTCTATTCTTTTTCACTCAGCTGGATTGGCTACGTTTAACACATTATATATATTTTTGTTAAATGTTACGTTAGCACTGGAAACAAGGAAGAACGCAGCAGGCAAACATTAAACTGTTTATAAGGAAAGCGACCTATTATCAAATTTTTACGCTTCAGCAAAAGGACTGACTTTTGTCTCTTTAACAACATATATTACTATTACTTAACAAATAAATGTAAAAGTCTCGTGAAGATTTCTCTTTAAGTTTTAATTAGTTTAAGCGTAAAGTAAATAAAAAAAAGCAAAAAAAAAAGAGGAGATAATAAAATATTCTTTTTATGCATAAAAGACAGACAAACACATTCACACAAAATAAAAAAAATAAAATAAAAATACGGAACCAATAATAAAAAATAACAATAATAAAATAAAATAATAAATAAATAAATAAATAAAAATAATTATTTATCATAGTCATGTCGGACATTTGCCTCTGACTTGCTTGAAAACACACAAAACACACACACACACACAAACAAAAAAAAAAAAAAAAAAAAGAAAAAAGAAAAATAATAAATATAATAAAATAAAATAATAAACAATGTACATCATTATAAATAACATTATAACTGAGTAGTAGAAGAAATGTTTTGAGTTAAAAACCGCATACATAACAATAAGTAGAACGAATACATACATAAAACTGTAAGCAAAGAAGAAACCCGCTGATCTACTCTTTAAATAGCAGAAAGAGATTTTTAAATTTGTTTTTAATTTGTTTTTTTTTATGTATGTACCTTCCCAGAGAGAGAATGAAAGCTTTTGTAATATTCTGTGTGTCACAAGAAATGACCATATAGATGCTCTGTGAAGACTGAGCTCATAATGTCATGGCCTTGCCCACTGGCCATTATTTATTTATTTTTACTGACTATATCGATACCGAAATGTAACTGGAAAAGAAAACCCGGGCTGAATGTGACGTCACGGAGTAAATGAATATACAAGGATAAAACTGATGTAACAGAGAATGCACAGGATATTTGAGAAAAGCTAAGCCGCCTACGCAAGGATTTATATAAACTGGTTATTTATACCGCGTGCTTATTACCGCTATTAAACCGTAAACTACGTTATTTGTGTAAAAGATGTGACGGGCGACTATTTGCTCGATCACCGTGTTTCGCTAATCAGTCGTGTTTACCGAAGCAGCAAGAAAATAATCAACTGTTTCGTTTAAACCAAAGTGGAGGTCAGAATGTCTGCTCTTTGAATGTATAATGAATGATATACGAAGAGATGAATGAATGTTATTTTAATATTAATAATAATCCGCATGTTTTTGGTTTCAGATTTTGTTGCTGTTCTTGTTTGCGTCATATCCATCAATCAGCAAATCAGTGAATAGCTAAATGTCTAAAGGTATTTGAATTACCATTAATACTGATTATTATGTGTCATATTATATTATATTATATTATTTATTTATACTAATATTGTTGTTGTTGTTGTCTAAAGGTATTTGAATTACCGTTAATACTGATTATTATATGTCATATTATATTATATATTATTTATTTATACTAACGTTGTTGTTGTTGTTGTTGTTGTTGTTGTTGTTATTATTATTATTATTATTCCACATGTTCACGTTACTCTAATATTCCAAGAAATGTTTGGTCCCTGCAGACTTTTTTGAGTGATTTCAAACTTTTCTTATCGTGTTATTACGAAGTCTCAGAAGAAAAAAAAATCACATCTTCTGTAGTATGATGATATGAGAGAGAAATTCCTGCTAGTCCATAAGCTATTTTCACTGGTCAACAGAAAATGATTTAGTACGCACTTTACCACAGAATTAAAAAAAAAAAAAAATATATATATATATAATTTTCTCTTATGTCCGAGATAGTCGTATGATATTTACAGCATTGTTTGGGACTAAGTATTACTACGTATCAAATAACGTTAGCGTCACTTCGAAATTAGGCAGGATGTTTGTTAGAATACCCATTCTTTTTTTTTTTTTTTTTTTTTTTTTGACTTCATTTTTTGTTTTGAAAAGGAAGATTTATTTCCTTTGTATATTCCTGGTTAACTTTCACAGACGGATAATCGAATCTATTCCGGGATTAATTTAGAAATACAAATTGTTTCCTTTTGGCGTTTTTCAAGATTCAGAGATCGCCGTCGGCTGCACTACAATATCGTTTATATCTTCAGTTTAATATTCCCTGTGTACAGTCAGTCACTCAGCTCTGAGAGATGCTTTTACTAAAGATTCAAGCGTGCGTTCACTGGGCACCAAGTACGAGAGCTGGGTTCTTTGACTGTCAAGGTTACGATTATATTGTTTTAAGAAAACAGAATTATTAGTTCTGACAGTCCGTCAATAATCCCAGGGCAATAGAGACACCAGGAAAACGTTCTCCATAAATGTCAAATTTAAGACCCATCATATTAAAATTTTTATTACGTGCATTATTATTATTATTGTTTTTATTAGTATTATTCATGTTATTGTCATGTTGTTGTTGTTGTTGTTATTATTATTACAATTATAATTAGCATCATCATCATCGTCATCATCATCATCATCATCATCATCATCATTATTATTATTATTAATGTTGTTGTTATTGCTGCTGTTGTTGTTCTGATTGCTATTGTTATTACAATTGTATATGCTTGTTGTTGTTGCTTTTATTATCTTTTAGTTATTATTATTACAATTTTATATGCTTTTTACTCAGAATCTGTTATAACAGTTTCTTGTTTGATTTGAAGCAAACAGTCTGTCTGTCAAATTAAAAAGAACATTAAATTGGTTACACCATTTGTAACACTGAGTAACATGATTAACAACTGGTTACACTGAATAAAATGGTAACAGCTGGTTACACTGAAACAGTTATTAACAATTAGTTAAACAGAATAAAATGATTAACAACTGATTATACTGAATAAAATGATAAATAGTTGGTTACGCTGAATAAAATGATACACAATTGGTTACACTAAAATAAAAAGTCTAACCTTTGATTACACTGAATAAAATGATAAAAAGACCTGTTATTCTGAATATCATAACCAATCGATGGTTACACTGAATAACATGATAACCAGACTGTTACACTGAACAATAAGACAAACAATCGGTTACAACAAACTCTGCAACACGAAATCATTGACACGACAAACCGTCGTTAGCCGCTATTAATTTTATTGATGCTCCAGTAAAAACAGGCGTGATTTACGTTGGAAAGCGACGGAATACGCAGGCCTATTACTGCTATGATGGGCAGATTCGCTGGGCGGATTACAGTATTCCAATTTTAATAGACAGCTGGCAGCACTCCAGTGCCATACTCTTCAGACATAGTTTCTAAGATGGAGCTTAAAGGGCTTTATAGCGATACCAAATATTAAACTTTTCCTAGCTAAGAGAAATTTTTGAAAGATAAAAAATAAAAAAATAAAAAATAAAAATGGCAGTGCATTGTTGTTTCAGAATGAGAAAAAATTCATTACGAAAGTTTGAAGATTGTTATATGGATTAGAAAAAAAAAAAAAACCCAGCGAAGAATATTTTTGAGAAACTTTGAGGATTAAAATTAATATTAAAACTAATGTGAAGCCAAAGCTGTATCAAAACAGTTTGGAGAGAATATTATTATGGATATAAATACAGAAACGTTTTGTGAAGACTTATAATTTGATACTTCATATAGTTATATTCGTGTTTTTCTCCTATGTCGAATGATGTCGGCTACAACAACATCAGTATGCTGAACAATGACAGGCTGTGTGAAAACAGTCAGCAACGCCAGCCTGACGTCGAGGACATCGTCAAATCCGTCGTCATCGCCGTCATATGTTTGCTCGTCATCTGTGGCAACATCCTGTGCCTTGTCGTGCTCGCCTCTCGCCGAACCAGGGGATTCATCCTGGATACGACGCGCATCCTGATGACGTCGCTGGCGTGCACGGACTGCGGCATGGGAATGTTGGTGATGTCGCTGTGTGTGTACCCGGCGTTGTTCCATTGCTGGCCGTTCGGGCTGCCGCTGTGCAAGATGCAGGCGCTGTTCATATCCAGTCTGTTCCACGAATCCACCCTGTCACTCGTTCTCATTGCCGTCGACAGGTACATTTCCATTTTCCACCCGCTGAGGTACCCGCTCATCGTCACCCGCACCAACGTCATCGTCACCGTCACGTTCACGTGGTTTATCTGTTTCTCCGTCTACGGCACGGTCGTGTTCGGTTTCGGACAGTACTACTTCGATGACGTAGGCATCAACTGTGAACCTTATTATCAAAACCCGTCAGTGACTGCCACTGTAATGTGTCTTTTCTATTTCCCGCCTGCTGCTGTCATTATCGTCTGCTACCTGCAGATTTTCCGAGTCGCCATAGAACAGCGAGCTAGAATCTCGACGGAAAGCGGGATCCAGGTAATCAGATTGTGTGACTTACAACCTTTAGGTCGGCAGGTAATGAATTTAACAAACTAATTTTATGTCATTACAAACATGCTCACACAGGACGTACTTATACTTACTTCTAAACACAAAGATATTTAACTAACTTAACTTTTTAATCAAACGACGCCATATTTGGAAAACGTAGGTTAATGGTATGGACAAAAATACCAAAATTTGAACGATGTCGGTTAGGAGCATGAATAAAACGCCAAATTTAAAAGGTGTAGTTTAGGTGTGTGAACCAAACGCCGAATTTAACCAAGGTGTGCTTCATTTTGATTAGGCATTTTATGAATCTATCAATAGTTTGAAACAATATATCACGCACTGAATGTCCAAGTACTTATGACTTATGGTCCAGACTTGTCGTTCCCCTTATACACAGCTAGAGACATTTTATTACAGTTTTAATCAGAAAGAAATATATTTAGCTGTTGTACTATGTTCAGTTAGTTCAGTGTACAAGACCCAGCTAGGGAATACGATCCCAGAACCTGTGAATCGTTCGGTCAACGAACTACTCATTATAAAACCACTTTGTCATATTTTTTATCTGCTTTGTAAAAACACTTTTTTCATTTTCTCAAGAGTATTTATATTTTATTTGTCAACACTAACAAGACGTTTTATCACTCAACTCCCACACTGACTGTTGATTGTGATATTCTGATGTTAAGGTAATTTTACCTGTGTTCCTGGTTACAACGTTTTGTTGGTTCCTGATTACGTTTTATTACTTCCTTTCACAAAGTAATGTGGACAATGTGGCACAGTGCTTGGCTTCGGTATATCTTTTGTATTCCAGTAAAACTCTCTAAATAACTTGTTTTAACCAGTCTGTGTTTGAAAAAGCTGAGTTAATGCAGCTATAAGAAAAATGTTCGTGCGTCAGCATTTTGTGTCAGAATCAATGTAATTAGTTGTCGGTGTTGTAAATTTGAGTTGTAGACGTCGTTGAAACCACGTTTTGTCAATTATGTTGTTAATTTTTTTTTCTGAACAATGCTGTTAATTTTAAAAGTTATAATTAGACTTATTTTTAATTTTCATAATATAAATTTGAAGTAAATTATACTTGTAAATTCAGTTTCTACTAAATGAACTGGTCCGTGAATATTTATATTCATTTTAATTAACTTGCTATAAAGATCTATGTTATTAACAAGATCTACGGTCTAGTAATATTAACGATAACAAAATATATTAGAGTTAATTTGCATTCTGAACCATCTTGTTACTTTATTTCGTTTCCTCTCTCTCCTCATAACGCAGCTCCTCCTTCTACAACTAGGATCCAGTCTTTCTCCTTTAACTTTATTAGATGCACGCAGTCAGTTTCTTGGCAATAGTTCCAGTGAGTGATATATATTTTTTTATTATTAAAGGTTACCCCAGATTTTAAATCATAATAAAAAATCAATTTATTAAATGTACTGGCAGTCTAGAACGGATTACAACAAATCCATATCGCAGCTGGTTTGTCATAACAAAATTCACGATTTATTCATATGAAGTGGAAACAAACGTTATTGAGTCGTTATGAATATATCCACCAAACATCTGCACACTCATGTTTATAATATTTGTGACTATCCAGAATCCTTATATACATGTAAGGACGCTGGATGGTCGTAAATGGAATACTGTTTTTAAAATAAGTAAAGCCCAGTGTGATGGCCAGGCGTTTAGAACTGATGATTGTATCTTAATCGATTATCTGCTATCGATGAACTGTCTGTGTTTAGTAGCTAACTCGTTTACTGTACGTTTCATCCGTGAAGCTGTGATGAAATGAAATCTAAATATGCTGGACAATAATTTTTCGACCATATTCCCAGTTTACGCATCATCTGGGGCGAATTTAAATTTACGTTAGTTATGAGAGACAACTCATCGTATTTCTCCTCTGGAGTTGTCAAACAAGACAATATTTTCACTTCGTCAGCTGGAGAAATGATCTGATTTCTCATGAATGAAGCCACCAACAGTTCGAACCTAATGATGATAAATACAGCACCTCTTAATCTACAGTTTAATCTGATTCACCTAGTAGTAGTAGTAGTACTACTACTACTACTACTAATAATAATATTCTGAATGTGTGAAGCTTCCCAGACATGTAACAATTTTGATATAAATAAATACATAAATAAATAAATAAATAAATAAATAAATAAATAAATAAATAAAAAGTTTCTTTAAATTATATTGGTTACAGATTGAAAGGTTTTGGTGATTACATCATTATAATGTGATATCTTGTCTTGGTGATAATATGTTTGAATAATGACGTCATCATATTCTGATAACTCAATTTGGTAATGACGTCACTGTATTATGGTAACATTGGACGTTGCTAGAGAGTGCACTGTCATGTCTATTATTATTCCCTATCTGTCAATAATTGTCGTTCATCTCCATATTTAGACTGTAAAATAGTCTTGACAAGATTTGACTAGATTATGTAGGAACTGATTTATATTATTTTGACAATATCCGTGACATGCACTTTTCATTCTAGTTAGCAGACTACTGGATTTCAAAGGAATCTATAAAACGTATGGATGCGTAGCATAGGTTTCTTCATCATTCCTTACATATTTCTCAACTGTGTAACGTCACATTAGTGCAGAATTGAAGTCTACACTGCAAGCAGAGTTTTGAATATGTACAGGAAACAATTTATTACGTAGTCAGTATAATATAAATATTTCAAAAACAGTTCCTTGTTGTGAGCATGTCTGTACACATAAATGGTGTCTTGCACAGAGAGGTTAGATATTTCGTTACGCTAATTTTAATCGTAGATGTGTTTTAAACTGAATACTTTTTGATATTTTTAACGAAAAAAAGTCAGTATATAGTAGATGATTTAAGGGTGTCAGTGTAGGAATACTTGTATAGATTTCTATTCAAACCACTAAAACTGGATGGGCTCATTTATATTTACGTTCCCGTAAAACAGTCTTTTACAATCTGATATGGAGCTGTGGAACTATGGCATGAACGGGAAATACCAAATTACTCGTATATTAATACGTAAAGATATCTTTAACATCGACTGTTCTAATATATGAATATAAAATTCGAGTACTGCTCAAAAAAAAAGTTTTATAAGAAATATCTCAAATTTGATACCTAAAACGTTAACAGTATTCCCTAGTGTTTGTGTCATTAAAACAAATAATAAGAAAACATAAAAAAATAAAATAAAATAAAAAATAAAACAAAAAAAAAAAAACACAATAAAAATTGTTGTTTGTGACAACTTTATCCGAATGTCTAAAATGACTCATAACACGTTAGTGTGTATTTTTTTTATTATTATTTTATTATTTTTAAGATATTATTTAGATATGATTATTTTTAATTTTTGTAATGTTATTAATCTTAAGATATAGGTATTTTTAGAAATGAAATCTCCAGCCTCTCTGTGTTTAATATTTAATTTTCTTATCTGCCAACAGCTCCATTTTATGTCAATGTGTATATTTATTATTATCATCATCATCATCATCATTCATAATTCAGACTATATATACAAGCACATGAATAAAAATGTTTCATCAGATATGGATAGAAATATTATATTTTTTAAAATCGAGACATATTTATCAGTTCATCTCAACCCGTTCCTAATTTCAGAGATTTAAAATACTTTAAATGAGGACGTTAAAGAGGACTACAGATTATTACATATGATTACCTACTTTTCATGTCGTATTTTATCATTCTCAAATATACAGCTGTTCTTTTTATTACTGTTAACGTTTAATTATAATTTTAAAAATTACCTATATATATATAGAGGTAATTTTTCTTATCTGCCAACACATATATATTATGTGTGTGTGTGGGTGTTTGTGTATCTGTGTAAATATGATAAAATTTCATATTATTAATGATTTGTTTTTAGCAGAGGACATTCAACTGTGTTTTTCCCTCATCCATTCACATTTATTTTATTTTATTTTAACCATTCCACTTAAAACACTCACTACACGACTCAAGTTATTTTTATAAATGTCATGGCTGGTGTTAATGAGTTACAGTGACCAGAGAGGTTATTCACCTGAAACCAGTATTTTGTTATTTTGATATCAATCGAAGTGTTTTTTCCTTCTTTTTATTATTATTATTATTATTATTTTTTTATATCTCAGTAATAACGTTACTGGGATTTCATTAGAGCTCTGACTCGGTGGCGGTCCTCCTACATGATTAACACTGATGTTTGTTCTTTCCTCTCGTTAATTGCAGCTCTACAGAAACACTAGGAATGTCACTTCTGATTCATAAAAAACAAACTTGTTTTTCTTACTCGACCATCTGTTGGAAAAGTGATGGAAAAATAAAGCAAAAACTGGAAGTGACGACTCTCGTACATTTTAATTATAACAGGCGGCCCGCTTTGATTTCGGATCACACTTTATGACAGCATGTGTTTATTGAAATGACGTAATAACTATACATGGTATACAACTAATAGCCATTATTTTCTGAAAATGTCACACATCATTCTACACGTTACAAAAACAATATTTAAAAGGCTGGATTTAGATACGAGCTAAAAACGTTGCCGCATCAACAACAAAAAAAAAAACCTAGACAGCGACGAAAAGAAAGAGAAAAACAAAAGCGATTGTATGTGTGTGTGAATGTGTGTGTGATACAAGAAACAGGTGAGATATCTCTCTGTGAATCCGTTTGTCTATTTATATATCTGTGTATGTATCTGTTTCTTTATTTATCTGTCTGCCTTTATATCTTTCTAACGGTATATGAGGACAAGCAGTCTATATATAGCTTCTTAAACGGCTTCAGAAATAAACACTATGTTAGTTTATAAAACATACACACAGAGGTGTAATGATGTTTATCAACGAACGACTGCTGATCTTTCTCTGCTCTAGTCTGTTTTTGTACAAGTTGCAGGGGAACCCTAGCGTGGTGGTAAAACCGAACACTCAGACACCACAGACCACAGGATCAATCCTCCTGAGTACACTTTTGTTCGGTTTTCCTCTCCAGTCAGTATTTCAGTACCGGTGTTTCAAATTCCGTGGCATGTGCAGTTTGAGTCAGCAAAATGGTATTGGGATTTTCCTATAAAACTGTGTGTCGTTTTGACAAAGCGTTGACTTACTAAAGCTGAGAACGTAAAATTCAACAATATATGTCTTAACAATCATCCAGTTGAAATAAATGTCCAACTGGATGACAGAAAATTAATCATCTGTTATTCTCAAACGTGTTAAAATTAAAATGTTTGATCACCATAAGTACAGAACAAATTGTAGTAAACATGCTGATAAAAAAACAGTTTGAGGTGGAATAATTATTGTTTTTGTGTTTTTAAAACATTCTTACTTTATTTCTTCTTAGTGATATATAAATGATCGATCAACGTAGATTTTACATAATGTTTATTTCCTCTGGAACATATTATATACTTACTATCAACAGTGGCGTTGCTAAGGTATGGCAAATATGGTTTGTTCCCTGGACATTTTCAGTTAAATTCACTGATAGTTCTGAGTGGATTTTGTAGTGAAATTATCAGAACGACAGAAAGATGTCAGATGTATGGACAGGAAGCAGTTTCCTTTCTTTGCCAAAAGCCTTTCTTTCTGTAGTTACGGCCCTGCTTAAAACAGATTTATTTACTTATTTATTTATTTAGTTAGTTAGTTAGTTATGTATTTAATAATTATCAAATAGTATACTTGCTTGTTATATGAACTGACAATGGAATGAAACACTATGTAGATGTTACCTATATCTTCTGGCACACAGCCTTTATATAGCTATGATTTCCCTTTCTTTTGTAGTCGTCTTCTTCTTCTTTATCATGATTATATGCAAGTATCGTCCACATAGTCCATACAGACATACTGCTGAAAGGTGGTTACTCACAATAATTAACTCTTCAAAAGTTTCCAGTTATCAAAGAAAATACTTACTTCGCGATTTCAAAAGGATGGATTTCATATATAAAATACATAAATAAGAATGTGGACAATTATTTTAAAAAGTCGATGTATGTAATTACTCAGTTGGGTGTTGTTTCCTGTCCACTTATGTGAGGTCTTCCACATTTTTAAGAGGACTGCCACACTTCCAAGACTTGAATTAGATTATTTTAGGCTGCATTACTTAGATAATTGTGTCAGTGTAATATAATTATATTTGTTGTTAGTGGATGAAAATCGGTGAAAAGCCTGTCTTGAAACAAGTTTGAAACACCAGATGTTTCCATTTTTAAATATTTTTTTTAAAGGGTGCTAGAAAAACTTACATTATTTGTAGTCGTAAAAATCTGTTTAAAGAAATAATAACAAGAAGAACAATAATTGTAATTATAACAACAACAGTATTTATAATTTCATTTTAATTAAGAAACATTCACTGCAGTCTTATCATGTCTGGCTATAAAACTGACTAATAAACACACACATCACTTAGAAACATACAAACACAATAAACACATTCTCAACCACGTACACAACATGGAGTCATTAAAACACATCGAAAACGCTAAATGATCGGAAATCTCTTTGGTTTCGGGACAAATGACGTAAGACTAAAATACGACAACCCCCCCCACAAAACACGATAGTTTGTTAGGCAAAAAAAAAAAAAACAGTTTGATAAATCTGAAAGTTTGCTTATGAAATTTAATTCTTATCGATTATTTTAAATTTCTCCAAGACAAAAAAGGAGCAAGCAAAATGTGAGCAAACTGAGCTCTTAAATTTTGTCTGCATAAGAGCAATCGATAACTGTGAACCAAGTCATTAAAACTTGCTCACTAACTGTGCCTCTGTCTCAGTCTCCTCTCTTTAATTACCACGGTCATCCCATTCTAATTTAGCTTTAACTCCAGCACAGCGATAATACAACACATGATTTCAGTTGTGCATAAAATACTTTACTCTAAATTACCTATGTGGGTTTCTTCGTTCATCTTTATACCAAAACTATACTTAATAAAAGTCCATATTATAAATTTTGTATGCTAAATATTTATTATTAATCAAGTCTGAACATGTTGTGGGTTTAGAAATAGACTTTTAACACACTGTTAACTCGTGTTAGACGGAAACTGATCAATTCTGTACAAGTATTTCAAGACAGTAATTTCTAGTAGCAGATCCCGCGGGGAATCTGTAGAGAGATTAAAAATGTGCAGTCTATCCTCAGTTACATCCATTTAGTGTAGCATGTATATAACATTATGTCATACTTTTCATGTTGCTTGTATCGCTAGACGTTTTTCTGAACTAGGCTGAAGACAGCTTTTATAATTGGACTGAATTAAGTAAGAGAACATACATAGTGATGCAGAGAACAGCTGATAATTTATTTTATTTTTATTTTTTATTTCGTTTTTAACATTCTGATTTTATTTCTTCTTGCAGTCAATGAAATGTTTTAAAATCAATGTTTCGTTAACGCGGTGATTGCAGTAGCTCGCTGATGACGTAGTTTGATGAGAAAACACACAGAGTAATTCATAGTTGATAAGAATTTACATTTTGACGCATACAATAAAAGGCTGGTACGGTAAACTGAAAACTGAAGAAGATAGAACATCATACAAACCTCTACGCTGCATCTCACCTAGACGTGAATGTCAGTGCGTACACAATAACTGAAACTGTCATATTCATCTGTTCGCGACTTCCAGAAATCCAGCGTTAGAGCTTTCATCAGTCTTTTTAGCGCAAATCATTTTTTATTATTTCTTATTTTCCAGTTTTCGAATGAAGATTTATCGTCAGTCTTAATACACCGGTAACGTTTAGATTAGCTTTGACAATGAAAGACAGACAGAAAGACAGGCAGAAAGAACTGAGTGAAGATGGTTACAAGCCACACTAATTTTGTGTTACTGAATCGTTCTGTAGTTTCTTTTAGAACAGTGTCTAGATTTCAATCGGATCGAGGATACAATGAATAATAATAATAACTGACGTATTAAAAATCATAGCAAATGAAAAATTAATAACAAAATATATATGTATTAATAATCATAGCAAATTAAAGATTAATAATAATAATAAATGATAGATCAAAAATCAAAATTAATACAGACGAGTACATCATGTAGTTCAGAGATATAACTCACTGCTTTAACCAGGAAGTAGTAGAGAAAAAAACCCACAAAAAAACAAAAAAAACACACCTTCTGATTACGTCAAGACTCAGCGTTTACAGTTGGCTATTTTGGTTTTATGGAGACAGACCGGTTTGATCTGAGTGCAGTGAATGTACAACACGCGTGTTAAACGCGATCAGCTTGTTACTGACGTCCTCCTTGCCGTACTCAGACGTGATAGATTGAACGTTCTAACAACCTCCATATGTTTATTCTCTTATTACCCATTACAGCCAGTGCCTTATAATTGTTTATTTATTTATTTATACTAGTACTACTACTGCTGCTGTTACTACTGCTGCTGTTACGGCTTAGTCCCATTTGGTAGAATCCCATTTCGTAGAAAGGCTAAATGTGGTTCAGTAGTCTTATTGACATGTTTGGTTTTACCTCAGTCATTTTAATGAACTGCTCCAGATTATTTCGAAAGCGATTATTATTGTACAAATACAGTAATATCTCGCTTAACGATACCACGCTTTAACAATCTTTCTTCTTTACAAATTATATAAATAGAAATTAAATTTAATAGTTAATTGCTCGAAATAAATGATACAAATGTATACAGTGCATGTTTTTAAATCCTTTTTCTTTAATTTTTCGTTCATTCACGAGCTTCTCTCAGCTGTGTTGATCAGTTGACACGTCATACGTGCATCTGATATTCTGATTCTCTTTTCTCTTCAGCTTCGATTTAGTCTTAAACTCGTTTGTAATTTACCCCTCCAATATGTCAAAACGAATAACAGTATACCGGCAAAAGCTGATGATAAAAGAAACGGAAGGCAATAACTTTAGAAACAAAATACATTATCTTAAATGAAACCAAACCCACAATGAGCGGCATATACTTATTTCTTAATGTATTTGTATAAATTGATTTGTAAATGATTTACTGTTTATTTAATATCTACAATCTATTAAATCATTTATGTCTAAACTGCCGTTTTATTTCTCCTTATTTCAAACTTTTTTTTTATGTCAGATCTCATCAGCGAGAAAGTAACCACTGCTTTTAACCTTAATTCTATGTAAATTAGTCTCCCGCTTACCTCACTTAACTATTGGAAGTTTTGGAACCAATTACATCTTTAATCTGAGGTATTATTGTAGTATGGATATTGCTTATCGCATAAAGTATGCAAATATGACAAATATCGAAATAATCTATGTATCAAATATAGTGAATGTAAATAATTAAAAAAGAAGGTATTTATCTAAAAGTATTCCCAATGATTTGGTCCTTCGTATAAACTTTTTCAGTCATAGCCAAAGTATTTGCAGGTCGTAATATCTTTAGTATTCATACTGTGTCACATATATTGTATAATATGTGCACAATCTGAATATGTCTGTGTGCATAACGTAAATATGATCAGTAACAGATATCTTGTACATGATTAAGCTGAATACGGTTGAATTCGAAAAGTTAATGATAAATGTAACGTTCAAATATTCTATTTACTGAATATAAGTAAATTACTCATATGTAAAATATGTTTTGTTAAAAATTATATTTGCTGAATTAGTTATTTATAATATTTTTATCGTATTCTCTTACAGAAGCAAGCCATTTTTCTTCTCTTTCATTCTTTTTTCGTTTTGTTTTTTAATAGATAGATGAAATTGATGTAAAATTGTTTATTATTGGTTGCTTGTTTTGTAACGGAAATGAAATGTTTATGAATTAGAAATGACCAGTTAAAAAAAAAAAAAAAAAAAAAAAAAATAAAATAATAATAATAATAATAATAATAATAATAATAATAATAATAATAGTAACAGTAATTATAATAAGAAGAATAACAAGAATAACAATAATAATAATAATAATAACAACAATAATAATAGTAATAATATTATAATAATAATAATAATAATGTTGATGATGATAATGAGAAGGAGGAAGATGATGAAATAATGAAAAAGTAACAAATCAAGAACAAATGAGTTGTGAATGCTTATTCTGCTTTCGGTTGATGTTACATAATCAATTTAGGAACAATGCGCTCCCCCTCTGAATGTTAGAAAGAAACCAGATGTATGCACAGGCCAAGTTCATTATATACAGAGGTAATCAGGTATTGCGGTAAACCAGATTTTTCTACGAAATGGGAATTATACGAACTGGGAATCTACCAAATGGGAAGACACCGCTGTTACTACTGCTGCTACTACTACTACTACTACTACTACTACTAATAATAATAATGATAATAAAAATAATAATAATAATAATAATAATAATAATAATAATAATAATAATAATTATTATTATTATTTTGTTGTTGTTGTTGTTGTTATTGTTGCTGTTGTTGTACTTTTCTGTTTGTGGCTTGTTTTGTAAAATAATGTAGCGTAATTTTGTCAAACCAGTAATGTCAAAATTTGAAGAGACAGAATGTTTCTAAATACATTTAGTTTTGTAACTAAACAAATACCCGTGTTGTGATAGTGTAAATATAAATAACATCATGTTGTTGTTCTGATGATTAACACTGGTATGAAACTTTATATTGCTGTAGTTAAAGTTTCTATCAGTTAATGTAGCGGTTCTTTCTGTGGATCATAGTCTAGTGTTAAAAGCTCAGTTACTGTTACTGCCATCAACAGGACTATTTCCTGTTCCAACCAGTCCCTCGTAACATTATTAAATATATATTAAATGGCTTGGTACAATCAGCACAGTAATATAGCGGATCAAATCTCGTCGGCACAACCAGTGTTCCTATAGAGATAGCTTTTATGGTAGTTTACTAACTGAAATATATATCTACATTTTGTTTTTAAGTGACACCCAATAGCACATAATAGTCAAAAAAAAAAAAAAAAAAAAAAAATTAAAATAATAATCAGTTTTCTCCATTGGTATTGCTGAAAAAAAAAAAGAGAGAGAAGCTGAAATACAGGAAGAAAGAAACAAGACGAGATGTCAGTGTTAGGCTGTGTGAATGTAAATGCCGTTCTGTCTCGTCTGAACTCTTTTAACGACACGTTTTTACGTATCATTATACAAGCTTTCTAATTGGAACGGAAACCATTTCGTGAACGAAACAGTCAGCTGAAAAATTTCAGTTTGTTACTTTTTTTTTTTCTCTTTTTTTTCAACAACATCTCTTGGGGAATGGCATTAATTCTGAAAAGTGTACTTTAGAAAACTTGATTAAAACTAACGAAAAAATTTAGCAAATGGATAAATTGACATTTCCTTGCTCTTTTTGCACGCTGGTTCATGTCTCTTCGTCAGTAAGATATGTGTGTGGATTTAACTTAAATATCGACATACAGTTTTCTTTTTCATAGCTGAATGCTTAAGGCTAAACACAATTATATCCACGCTAATAAAAGATATCTATCTGTTTGTATAGTGTCTAACTACTTATAAATAAAAACCAAAAGAATATTTTTCTATTTCTTGCCGTTGTTGTTTTCTAAGTGTATTCGTTATATCAGCATTCCTATCATACAATAACACGGCTGATCAGTCACTATCAGATTGCATTATTTTATATCAGAATAACTGAGTGGATAATTTACTAACGGTACAATATTTTCATTTTACAGACTTTTGCGGATTCATATATATTGTAATAACGGAAAGAAAACCAGAATTATGATTACATGAAATACTTTATCATTAACCAGAAAGAGATATTTGAAATATACTTTTAGATATACACAAAAATACATTATATATATTTTTTCATTTATGTTCCAATGCAGGGTATACTGGCTACAATGGGACATATTCCAACCGAACTAAAACATCAGAACTCGAAGTAACGCTCTAACAATTAAACTACCATTGTTTTCTTCAAATTAGTACATTGTTTAATAATTTAATTTGTTAACACTAATAAATGTTTTTTACTTTGACTTTTTTAACTTCTTTCGTTACAGTTAAAACACAAGGTTTTGCATTACAAAGGTTTCTTGACAGACAATACAAACATATCAACTTTTGCGTTCAAAGAAAGGTCAGATACTATGTAGGACTCAATAGAAAAGTATCCTCTTTTTAAGATTTGTAATTTTTTTTTATCAGAACGTTATATTCAGAAATCAAACAGAAGAGTACAGCGGAGATAATTAATTTCACTTTAATCTGCACGAGATGACGTCAAGGAATCTAATTAGATAATACAGTGCAAAGGGAAATAAAGATGGATTAATTTCTTATTCACTTAAGTTTTTTTCTCTATAATTCTTCTTTTTCGGCTTTTAAAACAATATTTTTAAAGATTGTCTTTGATACATGTAGCTAATAACGTTTAATCATAATAATGTAGTTGATGCATGTGAGCATATATCTACAAATGTGTGTGATTTGAGAGATCGGTGACTGGAAAAAAGTCACAGGAAAAAGTCACAAGATGTAGAGTTCTGAATGTGGCATCATAGTATGCATGGGGTAATTCTTAAGCTTACTGATTAAGATAGATTTAAACTAAGGGCTTCCTATTGTAAATGATTTATAAAATATCCCTGGTTAAAATGTATTTTACTATTGCTCTAGTATCTGACAGCTTGCTCTGATTAGCACGCTAATTTTTTTCACTTCACTTCACTTGTATCAGAAGTATGTTTAATATGGAAGTTATTCATAGCAATGAAGTTATTCATAGCAATGAAGTTATTCATAGCAATAAGGGTGGTAACAAAATCTGTTGTGAGGGGTTCATGTGTACTAGACATGCAACTCGCAAAACAAAGTTGTGGTGAAAATGCGACAAAAAATCTAGTTGCAGTTGTCGAGGTTAAATGATAACAGATTTACAAAAAAGAGCGCAATTTGCGACAAGAATTTCTTCGTGGTATTGGGTGGAACATCCGCCTAAACCACCAACATTAAAATCAAAGAACATGTGTTTCATCTTATATATCTAATATATTTCTAATATATTTGTTAATTTTAATAACAAAATTGTGACTTTTTTCCTAGAATCGAGAGATCAGATATGTAAGATAACAACGTTATCCTTTAGCTGCTTCTCTTATGTTTTGTGTGATTATATGTCATATACGTTCAAATTAGTAATATTTTTTATTTTTTAAATTAAAGGAAAGTTTTTGAAAGCAGGCAAATGGTTTGTTAATTTAGGATTTTATCTTTGATGTAGCGTCGCTAGCATTACAGAGCTTTTAATGTTTCCCACGTCATTTTGTTGTCAATACGCAGATATGACGTCATCAAATGTTAAAGAAATCACCATGGACACACAGGTAGACTTCTAAGAACTGATTCTTATTACTCGCTATATTTGATGTAGCTATGTATGATAAAGGCAATAGTTAATAAGTTTAACCAAAACAAGATTATTTGAAAAATAGGTGAGAGATGAGCAATCAGTATAAAATAAATTCTGAATTTTGTCAGTGAATTTGTTGATATTTATATGACTTGTAACATAAAATAATAATAATAATAATAATAATAATAATAATAATAATAATAATAATAATAATAAATAATAATAATAATAATAATAATAATAATAATAATAATAATAATAATAATAATAATAAATAACTAAATAAAAAATAAATAAATAAATAGACATTAATGAAAATTTAGTACACTAGATTATTTACTTAATGGAACAAATCTGTTTGTGGATTAAAGTAAAACTTAACAGACGTAAAGCACACTCTATGCTTTGTGACTGTTTTCTTTTGCTACAGCAGGATGACTGAAGACAACGTTTCTTTGATGTAAGGATTCTTTTTATTGTACATTTTTAATAACGTGTGCTCATTGTTTCGTCTGGTTTCAGTTTCCTGACGTTGTGTTGGAGCCTGCAGCTACAGTTTTGTGAATGTTCACAACTAGTTCCGTTTGAAAGAGAAATAATTCTTCAAAAGTACTTCACATTAAATGAATTTTCTTTTCTTTCTTATCTTTCTCTCAAGAAACCAATTTGTTATAGGAAAGGCATCATAGAAATGATTATGAAAGATTGAGCAATCTCCTCTATGTCGACGCGCCATGTCGATTATGAAATAATGTTTTTGGCATTTCAACGGAATTATTTTCCCTTTTTCTTTCTTAAAGATCAAATTTCTGTTTCAATAAAGAGCGCATTAAACGTTTGTAGAGTCCACCCCCGAGATGTTTAATCGTATTCCCTTGTCTAACTTTCCAACTGGTTTTCTAAGTAACAACAAATCTCTGTTCTAGATATTGTTGACCTATCTAATCTTTCTTTAACTTTAGAGTGTAATAGTTGTTTAACCTTTCAAAATCTTCCTCCATAAATCTGTCTTGTTAATGCTGTGTTATTTTGTCCAGTGAAAAAAAAAAAAAAAAAAAAAAAAACCAAAAAAAAAAAAAAGAATCCTATTAAATAATTAATCTTTCTTTTCGTTTATTGTGATTAATGTTTTATTTTCATTTTTTCTTTGTTCTGAACTGAAGAAATCAGTATGTGAAACAACAATCGATCACAACTACTTTATCAATACAAGACTGTGAGGTTACTGTGTGCTTGTTTTTTCTTTTCTTCATCCTGTTTTAAATTCTGTTTTCTTTTTTTTTGAATTTCTAAATTTTTCTTTCTTTTATTCTTTAATTCATTCTTTATTTTATTTCTTTTGAATTATAAGATTACAGTTTCTTCATTCATTCTCTCCTGAATTCTAGAAATCGACTACCGAAACTGTTCAACAGAAATATCTAATGATGTTAAAATTGTAATTTTGTTTAAAATGTAAAATGACATTTCTTTCTGTATTTGTTTTCCTTTCTATCAATTGATTTCATTCCGAAATATTTTTTTAAAACTGACTAATGCACTCATAGATGGGGAGGTCTTTAAAGATTATGCACAACATGGTTTTCGATGCTTAGTCTTTATTATTTCTGTCTTTCTGCGTCTGTAGAATTCTGTGTATGGATTTGTTAAACAGTGTCATCAGTCTAATCGTTTAAATTATCATTTTGTTTCTTCATCTCATTTTATTATTTTTTGTTATTATATCTGTCTCTTTTCTTGAATTCTGACTGACAAATCGATTTTCTAAGTCACTAGAAAAGTACAGTGAATCTACGGCAGCGCTGTCTTATAAATTAATTACGACCAGCATCACGTTATATCCAGTCTGTCACTGAAATGCACACAAGTAAACCCTCGTTAGTTTGACACGTGACAGTTCAAGCAGTGCAGATCAATGATTATTATGAACCTGAGTAGACACGTGTAGGAGGAAACCAGCAAACGTCACGTTGTAGGAAGACCACTTTTTGTTCTTTTTTGAAAAGTGACTTGAAATGTTAGTGGAGAGGGCGGCAGAAATACATTGACGGCTTTTACGGACAGATATAACAGCTTAGTAATATTAATGGAGCTTTGGATGGTTGGTCGAAGAGTTCGATAGTGGAAATAACTGATGACAGATAACGAATTATCCAACCATTTTCTTTTTCAGTTTCGAAAGATTTGCTAATTTTTTCACATCTACTGACATACACACAGAGGGAGTAAGTTTGCAAAGTGTTTAAAAACAGCACGCAGTATAGGTAGTACAAACTGCAAAGAGAAACAGTGAGAAAGATGGATGAGTGTCATTGTGTCATTCTAGAACTTCTGAACAAATGGAATCGTTACTTACAGGTTATAAGAAACCTTTACTCTCTGATTAATTCTTTGTGTTCAGTTATAGCAGATTTTTGCCATGACGTTTCTTTCAGATATAAACAGAGAGAGAGAGAGAGAGAGAGAGAGAGAGAGAGAGAGAGAGAGAGAGAGAGAGAGAGAGAGAGAGAGAGAGAGAGAGAGAGAGAGAGAGAGAGAGAGAGAGAGAGAGAGAGAGATGAAATTAATGTGTGTCTCTACTTGACGTGTTGTTGTTGTGTGGTGTGAGTGATTACCACTAACACGGTGACACACATCACGCCTGTAAGAAGATTAATTACAACACTGTCTGAAAACAAACTGCTAAAACAATCCTCTCATGTTACGTTGCTGATGATGTAGATATTGATTTAGTGGGGATAAGAAAGAAAATAACCAGTGTTTTGTGTTTTGCCAGTCCACTTCAAGTTGTTAATGAGGTATGAGGGACTGAATTAATGAATGATATGGCTTGACGAGTGAAAGGTTGAATGAAAATTTGAATGATCGATGAAGAGATGGATGGAGAGGCGGGATTAATATTTGGATCGATGGGTAGGAGAGTGGTTGAAGGACGAAGGGATAGAGAAAAGAGTGAAGAACTGATGGAGAAATGACCGTCTAGAAAACAGTTTACGCTAATCACAGTACTTACTGCTTGAAACAGTTACTTAAAATTACTTTGTCATTCTCGGCCTTGCACCACAATAGCCTATTAAACTTGCTATAAGAGAAGAAAGAACTCGTGAGTTAGTCGCCTCCTCTTCACGTAGCTTTTTTTGTTAGAATACGCCATCAACTTGTCATTACGTTGACACGATTAGCTGGAACAATACAACGTGAAACTGACTCTGGATATTTTGATGGCGAAACGTGTTCTCGTTTTAATATGTGTTTATTTTTACTGTTTGGTGATCAGTGCAGTTTAGGCATTATCGGTGAATGCTGTTGATTATACTAACCTATTTTGAAAAATGAATTTACGAAAATGAATAAATAAATGAATATATATATATATATATTAAACACCAAATACATCGATTACACAATGTACTATGAAATGTACGTTAGAAGAATAGAACACGAAGAACAACATATATACATAGATATACACTTATATGTCTTGTCCTGAAGAATGGTTTGTTCAACAGTTTCATACATTTTTTATTATAATAAACTTACTAATATAATATATTTTTTAAAGTACAATTTCAACAATAATAATATTTATTCCACCACCTTAAAATCGCGTAAATTTAAAATTATCCTGTAATAAAAACCGCCGCTATTTAATCGTTTTTTAATGACAGTCGAGAAAGAAAGAAATTTAGCAGGTAATTGTCTCAACATAAAAAATCTCAGCTTAATAAACAAATGACAACTTCTACCGATCTAACTCAGTCTCGAGAGATTTCGTTATTTCTGACATTTATATTCTTTTTTCCCTAATCCAGTCCTTTTTTTCCGCTTCATTCATTTAATCCATGCGTCCACCTGTCCATCATTCATTCTTTCTTTCTTTTTCTATCCATCCATTTGTCTGTCTGTCTTTTTTTGTGACTGTTTGACTCTCTGACCATCTGATCATCCTCTGTCAAGCTCCATTCATTCTTTCTGTCATTCTGTCTTTCAGTACACTTCGCCCATCTGATAAGCTGTAGGTTGCATGGTCGATATATTCTTTGGGGCATCTACTGAATGACTCATCAGATGTCATGTTATATGTGCATTTCTGCCTCTGAGAAAATGCATTTAGACACATGCCTTGATTTAATATGCAAAAAATAATTTATAATGGCTTTTAAGAAGTAGTGTCACAAAGATAAATTGAGGTTAAGCATTCATTTTTTTTTTTGTTTCTTACTAACCTTATTATTATTTTTTTTATTTTTTTTTTATTTTATTTTTTTTAATTTTTTTTTATGGTTTCTTTCGTGTATCTTTCATTGATTCATCTCTTTATTTATTAATTTTCGTAAATATATATATATCAGTCAGCTTTTTACATATGTCTGTGTGTATGTAAGTTTGCATACTGAGAGAGAGAGAGAGAGAGAGAGAGAGAGAGAGAGAGAGAGAGAGAGAGAGAGAGAGAGAGAGACACACACACACACACACACACACACACACACACACACACATACATACGTACATATATAGATTATACGTACTAGGTATCTGATTCAGAATAGAATACACCCGAACCACTGTGATTGTTGTTTAGACCAGCTAGTATTAAATTCTGCAAACCTATTTTAATTATTTACTGACGAGTTTCAAGTTTGTTAATAACTATCATTTACCTCGTGTAATGTTAACTTAAATGAAAAATAATATTATCCTCCTTCAACCCACGTGTGTTACCAGACAACTCGTTATAAAAACACTAAGATGTCATCAATTACTGTCTCTAGTAAGATCTGGGCGAAGCCATTTGTTAATACAGTGCATCTGTACCAATATGTTACGCGAAACAGTAAGATTAATTCCATATAATAAAGTTAGTCGAGTATTATTATCAACTGAACTATTTCGTGAAAGCAAGTGTGTTTTCACGTCAAATATTTTTGAAGTTACAACAACAGACAAAACATCCCTTTCATAAAAAAATAAAATAAAATAAAATAAAATAAAAGTATTATTCTATCGACTCCTCTAAAAGACTGTTGTATTAATTAACCCACGTGTTAAAGATACGCTTACTTCGTTTTCATTTACATGAACAATCAAAATGCTCTAATTGAAAAATTAAGCAATATGTTATGCTTATTTAGTTTTCAAATTCAGTGCATGTGTCCTGGGAACACGAAGAACTTTCAGTAACGGCCTCCAAGAATAAGGAAAAAAAAAAAAAAAATCAGAAGTCGAGGGATTAAACGAACCTGAAAAGTTGCGTTCTCGCTAGGTTTAGATATGTGACGTTATGTAACGAACAGTGACAGAGAAAATCTTGTTTTTTGTTTTTTGTAAACTTCCCACACACAACCAGTCAATTCTCAGAAAGATAAAGTAACAGTCATCCAATTCTTTTTGCTCTCTCTCTCTCTCTCTCTCTCTCTCTCTCTCTCTCTCTCTCTCTCTCTCTCTCTCTCTCTCTCTCTCTCTCTCTCTCTCTCTCTCATCATAAATGTATAAATGTGCCTTTTATTCTATAAACTATTAGTACATAACACAGAGCAACTTAACTGACGCAATTACTGAATAACAAAAACATCTCTTTCAATATCTCACCGAGTCCGTTAAAGATGACTTTTAAGAAATGTAATTTTGCGTTTAGATCAAGTCTTGTCGTAAGCACGTTTTTCTGCGGATTTCTACTGAGTATTTTTTTTTTATTTCTTCTCTAGTTTTAAATGTAAAGATATTATAAAAAATGCCAGAGGACATCATTAACTTGTCGAATTAACCAAGCTTTCTTTTCACTGACATAGAACGTCTATTTTATCATTTCTGTCCGTTTATTTTTATATCTCTATAAAAGGTTGTAATAAGGCCTATGCGACAAACTTACAAAGTTAATAATAATAATAATAATAATCAGGAGTGCACAAAAAAAAGAAAAAAAAAAAGAATAAGAATAAAGAAAAAAATTGAAAAAAAAAAAAAAAAAAAAAGAAGAAAAAAACAACTGAAAAACAAAATGATGAAACACCTAACTCGACAGATTCCTGTAAGAAACCATTAAACTGATCATCCCTCGAAGGACAGGATGCGCGCCATGTTCAGCAAAACACCAGTCTATCGAGCAGCATTTCCTGTTTCGTTTCCTCGACCTACTTTCCTCCCACCTCACAGCGCCAAGTTTATGTTCATGTCTTCAGTTGTATTCAAATGTTATTCAGTTATTGCGTGCTACCGGAAAACAGTAAGCGTTATGAACCAGCATTTGTAGTGTCAGTCTTTATAAATAATGTCTACTGCCAACATGAATTTCCATTTTTAGAAAATGTGTTCTTTCCTTATTTAAAATAGCTGAAATTATCATAGGCTAGCGATTGTTTATCTTTAACATAACACGTACAATTAAAATATTTATGTTTGCAAAATTTCAATTAACACACATACGCACAGACATTTGCTATTGTTTTATGATAATCAGTATGATAACACTCCATAAACTTGCTGTTTTCGAAATATATAACTATGTTGTTGTACAGATTTCGGACAGTAGTAGACATCTTGAATTAAACCGGTATCTTTTTAGATAATAATGATATATCGGGCAAACTCTTATGGATCGGTACTAATGTGTTATTTTGATTACATTTTCCATTAAGTATCACACTCACACCTTACAGCCTGCCTGGAATGAGAAAACAGGTGTAACTAGAAGGACAGACTGAATACACTATAAGGCCATGCTATAACCTCTGACCTTCCGTTCGCTTCTGATTCTTAATAACACTTTTTAACAAACACATCACGTCTGTTTTGTAAAACCCTCCAGAAGTTTAGACCACTAAGATTATTTATCCAAAGATGACTTCGATCTGACATCGTCTTTGATTATTTCTGACCAGAAAATCTTCCCGAGATGTAAATGAAAATTCCAGTGTGTGAATTTTATATAAACATTCTGTGACGTGTTGAAACTCATCTGGTGTTAGATATAGTAATATGACACAGTATAGCGAGATCTCTGTAATAAACAGACACCGTCTGTATACAGCTCTTCTTTCTTATCAGCGTCTACTTGTTATTACGTTCTAGACTTTGAAATGGACAAATGGAAAAATGTACCGCTATAAAATAGAAAATATCGATTATATAAAAATTAGGACATATAAAATAAATTTCAAATTTCAAATTTCAAAATGGATGATGATTAGCGATGAAATAAACATCAGTCTAGGACATATAAAATATAAATATTTTTTAACTTTAAAAACAGCTTTTTGGAAAAAAATGTATTGTTATTGTTATTTTTATTTTTTATTATTATTATTATTATTATTATTATTATATTTTTTAAAATTATTTTAAAAATTATTATTGTTGCCATTTTTGTTATTTTATTGTTGTTGTTATATTATGGAACATTAACGTTCTTGCATTTAACAGTTCACGCAACAACATAATAAAATGACGCAGAAATAAAAATTAAAAATGGGAGTCCATTAAAAATAATAAAGCAGTTTAAGAAATATACAAAATAAGAAAAATACAAAAATAAAAATACATAATAGTGAAATTAGAGTAATATAATATAAAACAAAAAAGTAAAGAAATTATTATTCAATATTTGGATTTGGATTAGCGTATGATCATCTTTATAGCCTACGTCTATCTCTCTCTCTCTCTCTCTCTCTCTCTCTCTCTCTCTCTCTCTCTCTCTCTCTCTCTCTCTCTCTCTCTCTCTCTCTCTCTCTCAGATGACCAATCATCACAGCAGCTATGTGATTATTTTATAGGTCAAGGATTTAGGCTAACTGTTTCATCTCTTATGCGTTCTGTGTATTAAATATCGTAAACTTTATTCACTTAGAAGGAATCTAAAGGGAATTATAAAATGTGTGTCAGACAGTGGGCGGGATGTAACATTACTCGACACTGATCTAAACACTGCAGAACAAAGCGGAACGCGAACAACATTTAAAATGTTTTATTCAAGTAAAAAAAAAAGAACCAAAGAAAGAAAGAAAGAAATCGAAACGTCTGTAGGAATAAATCAGTATTACTGTGTTTAAGACATAGTGTTATATTTTAATATGTTTTTTATTTGTCTGGATTTAGAAGTAGCCTGACAGGCTAAATGCGAGAAATTGTTTCTGTGACTGATTAAAATGTCAAACACAAGCGTTTTGTTTCGTGATGGAGCTGAGAACAAGCATTTAAAATATCCATTTGTTTGTAATCAATGAAAGTAACAGTTTAAATGTGATAGGGAATATCCTCAACAACAACAACAACAACAACAACAACAGCAACATAATAATAATAATTATAATTATAGTTTATGGTGTCGTTTGTTATTATTATTATTATTATTATTATTATTATTATTATTATTATTATTATTATTATACATAAACAGTTAATAAATAAATATTCGGCAGATGAAACGTATAAAAATATAATTGTATTGATGCTTGGTTAAACAAAATTTTGTTCCTTCGTTGACCATAAGACGACAGATTAAAATACACTGATTACACAATGCAACGTTAGCAAACAAGTCTCCAACATTTAATTCTGACATATTCAATAAGTAGCCTCCAAAATTAGATTCAGGAAACCCATCAAACAGACTCATCATCAGTTTTATTACCGTAGTTCCCAGCAGTCTGTTTATACACGTGCCCCATTTGTCACACCGACTGTATTTCTAGATTCTCTCGTTTTAAACATTGTTTCTAAATATCAACATTGTCGGTGGTGTCAGATAACACGTGGGTAATCACCACTGTTGTCATATTCCATATCTCTTACATTTGTGAGGTTAAAAACAAAGGAACAAACAGTATCGTGACATTATACATAACTTTTTATATTTTGTGTTGCTGAAATTAATATATATATATGAATCATTATGTACGCACACGCACACACACACACCCACCCCACAGAGAGAGAGAGAGAGAGAGAGAGAGAGAGAGAGAGAGAGAGAGAGAGAGAGAATGGAGTGACTGATATATATGAAGCGTAGAGATAAGAGAGAAAGAGATAAAGAAACGTGAACAGTTAAAAGACTATAAAATTCTAGATTTGTAGAAATTGGAGCGTTGTGGAGTACCTTCTTTAACGATTGAAATTTAGCATATATTTTAATCAACAAAATCCTATGTAAACGATTCAAAAGAAAGCAATGCTATGCATCGCTGTAAAAATTTATTGCAGCTAGTGAGCTAAGCCTTCTCGGCGGCTCCTACAATAATGTATCCTGTGACTGCAGATAGCGTGTATTGTGACTGGTGCCGTTTCATACTTCACAAAGGAGTCCACGGACTAAATTCTCTGTAAGCCAGGTCTCAGAGAATTACTTATTCTTCTTTAACCTGCATTAAGATAACGCTTCCATTAATACCAAATCTACATTGTAATGTCGAAGTTAATAGTCGTAATTAAACCCATAAACCTGAATAATTAAACGGGAGATTAATAACATCGCGTCACTATTATAACTGATCTCATTACGTCACATACATCTGTACATTACATCTTAATCATTAATAATCATTAATGATAATGAGTCATATTTATAATTACATTAATCACCTTACGTCACAATTTCTTTAACGAAATGACGTCATAATTAGTTGATAATCATATTACGAAACATCATTTATTAATATTACATAGTTCACATTACTCATCAGTAGTTATATATATATAATAAAAAATCTGTTAAAATATTCTGTCTGTATACGTCCTGAGAATCAAGACTATTTACTTTTAATATTTTCAATTATCTACTACTATTCCTATTATTCTTATTTATGTATTTATAAGTTATTTTGAAACAAATAATTTCTTGAGAAATGTTGTTGTTTTAACAGTTTTTAAGAAAACTCGGTTAGACTGATAATCAATGTGGTCTGAGAGAAAACGGTTAAAAAAAAAAGAAAAAAAAAAAAATTATAACAGCTTCAGCCAATCAGAACGTCCAGTACTTGTTACGTCTGCTCTATTGTTTTTTGTTTTGTTTTTATCTGAAAGTTATTGTCGTCGTCTTGTTTTAATTTCAGAAATACATTTTTTTATTGCTTTTCTTTTTGCGAAAACAAGTTAGTTAGTAAACTGCGTAATAATATTTGAAAAATAGACAGATAATCCTTATAGGCTGACAACAGAGAAGTGTAGGGTTATTATTATTACGTTGCCGGGATTCCAGCCGTGTGCAAGTTCGTAAACATCCTGTAATACTTAGTCATACATTTGTGTGAGGTGACACAGCTGCGCTTCAGAAGAACCAAAAGAAAACAAAGTACAAAAAAGTATTTGTATCTTGAGAACCTTTTAATTAATCGAGTGAATGATGTAAATAAGAAATCTACACAGTTACTTCGTGTTCATTTTGTATCGTTCTCTGTTGTGTGTATTTTATGGTATAATGTGTTGTAATTTTTCTTTTGTTTACATGCTTATCATACAAATATGTTTTGAAGACACTGACAGAGAGAGAGAGTGAGAGAGAGAGAGAGAGAGAACGAATGCATGAATAACTGAAATGAACTCATAAAGAAATATGCCATCTTTAAATTTCTACATTTATTCGATTATTTGTGTATTTTCTAGTAAACAGAAAAACAACAACTAGTGTGATTAATGATGTCAGGAATTACTGATATTTATCTATTTAAATAATTTCTACTTTAAATGATGAGAAATTCATCATTACAGGAGAAACATTAATCAACACGATTGTTTCCATTTTACGTATGTAAATATATCAAGTTTCTGCATTATTAACCGTATTTCAGACGCGCTCGGAATCCACTTCCTTTATCTGTTTATGTAGTGTTATCCTATTGGTCAGTTTGGATAAAAATGGCCGACGTTTGTGTTAGAAATAAGGCAAAATAATTGAAAAATCCAATAAACGAAACCATAAATTATTTCATGATTTACACGAAACAACTGTTTATACTGGAGCCGTGTGTGTTCGATAAAGCCCAGTTCGGCTGAAGAACATCTGGTTTGCGGGTCTTCCAGACAGATCGACAATTGTGTTAAGAGGTTTTATCCGTCGTTCAAACTGGACTGGAGAGACCGGGAGGTGGTCGATGGCCATAAGCGACCAGAGAAGATTAAGCACTGCATGGGCCTCGGTTCCGAGTTTAACAAAAATATCATACAAGCTTGTCTTTGTGTTTCCAAGGAAATTGGAAATGAGTTAACCCGAGGCCACAGAGTTAGGATGACACCATTTCGCATTTGGGTTAAATCTCTGTTGGAGAGATTGCACACGTTCTGATTATTGGGCATTGAAAGTCGATGTTTTAGTGAATGAAGATGTGAATGCTGTAACCCGATAAAGGGAAAAGAATCACCTAGACCTAAGCTGAACAATCATATTTATAAAGTGAAATATATGTAAAAGCAATAACAAAATTAAACATCTCTTCTCTCTGCCCCTTTTCTGCCTCTGTCACTCAGTACTGACATTTTGCATAACTACTATTATTATTATTATTATTATTGTATTTATTATTACTAGCACTACTCTACCACTATTATTACTGCTATTGGTATCATTACACTAATACTACAATTACTATTACTGCTAGTACCACTTCTTCAAGTACTACTACTATACTACTACTGTTACCACGACTGTTTTTGTTGTTGCTACTGTTATTACTATTTTTCTTTCATTAAACAAAAACACACAGTTAAACTATACTACTGATGTCGATCAATCCTAAGTTTCATAAGAATCTCTCAGATTAGATATTTTGACACAGCTGTAAACACCAGGTTCGCTGTGTCGCGTCGAGGCCAGGTGGTCGCAGTGAATGTAATTTTTCATGTTTAATCCATCGACTGATGACATGGGGGGTCAGAACTAAAAACTAGGCTAATGAGAGACCAGTGCACACAGTGGTCAGTACTAAAGTATTGGGTCAGTGATAGACATACAAATTCACTTCGTATCATTTGATAGATGACAGGGCTGTGATGTCAGTGTCTTTATTAGTATAAATATATAGATTAAGAAGTGTTTTATATATTATTATAGCCTACGTCTCTCTCTCTCTCTCTCTCTCTCTCTCTCTCTCTCTCTCTCTCTCTCTCTCTCTCTCTCTCTCTCTCTCTCTCTCTCTCTCTCTCTCTCTCTCTCTCTCTCTCTCTCTCTCTCTCTCTCTCTCCACTCCCTGTATTTCATTAAAACTTCATTTGGTTTTCATTTCATTTTCATTTTTCCTTCAGTAAACGAACATTCTGATCTACAGGGAATTTTAAAGGTAGGATGAAGTGGTTGCCTATTGGGTTAAGTGCATCCTAACATAACAATCAATTATCCGGCCAAATTATTTATCGTTTAAGGGTGCCTGATTAGTCATAGCAAACATGTTTATCTCTAAGAATCAGAGAAGATGAAAACTCAATCGACATATTGTATTTATTCTTAACATGATCATCATTATCATCACGTTAGTAAATATGGGTTAGTTGTCGTGAACCTTTACTTTGCAAACCGATCAGTTATTTATGTATAGCAGTAATCTGAAATCTCGCTGTCTTGATGAAGGTAAAACCTGCTTGCAGATTGTTGTACATCTAGTGACGCAGTGGTACACAGAACACACGCTGCACGTTTTACTTCCTCTAAAGCTGGAATTACGTCTTCGGATAACTATATCACAGAAAAAAAGATAATTATTTTTATTTATTTATATGTATATATTTATTTCTTTTTAATATATTTTTTTTATTAATATTATTATTTTAATATTTTATATTATTTGATTTTTTCAATGGGTGTCGGTATATATATAAGTAATACACACGCACACACACACATACATATTTGAATTTTAATGTTTTCTAAGGGTTTTTTCTTTTTAATTTTATTCTTCGCGTTCATATATTTTCACTGTGTTCTTTTTCTTTGTACTTTCTAAAAAATTATTATTATATTCATTTTTTCTTATTTGCTTTGTTTTATTTTATTTTATTTACACTTTTCAGTTTTGCATCAATATTTCTTTATTTATCATACTAGTTTTCCTTTCTTTCTTTCTGTATTTCTTTATTTACTCACTTATCTATTATAATTGTTTAATATGCTGAATCAATTTTCATTTAATTTTCATTCGTTTTCAGTAATAAATTTTTCAATGTAGCAAGCTCCCACAATACCGTGGAAGCAGACATTTTACTTCCTTGTTCAACAGGAAAGCTTTATTTGTGACGTCATTTTCTAGATACAAATCAGTAAACTAAAAATGTGATTTACTCTGGGGTTTTTTGTTTTTTTTATATATTTTTTTAAATAGCTATACAGATGAATCATCATTTATAATAAATAACTATGTTTATCAGAACACGCAGATAATGAAACAGTTAATCAAACGTCTACGACTTGACATAATTTGATTAATCTGCGTCTAGGATTGTTGCAGAGACAATGGTGTCTGGTAGAAAGATTTTGTAATGTCTCACTATTTTATTTGTTTTGTCTCAGTGTTACGAAGCGCTTGCCATTTTTAATAATAATAATAATAATAATAATAATAATAATAATAATAATAATTATAATAATAATAATAATAATGATAATGAAGTATATATATATATGTACATTGTATGTGTATGTGTGTGTGTCTATACATTATTATTATTGTTGTTATTATTATTCTAAGTAAATTGAATTATCCTTACAACGTATCACATTTACCAAGATAACACGAAATGTCTGTTTTGACAATAGCCATTACTAACACAAAAATAGCAAAATCTTGTTACTAGTCGCCTGCACACGTTAATAAGTCTGGCCCGCTCCAAGAGGAAAATTAATGTCAACTTTTAATAACGTAACTTAAATATGTACATTTTCCTTTAGAAGTGGGCAACTTTTAGTACCCAGGTATTGGCTTACGAATAGCATTGTCATCACGACATTTCACACACGTTAGGAAGTAAAAAATGTTTATTTGCTTTCACGAGAGTTTTATTGCTTTCTAGCTAGATGTTTTGGTTTCCGATATCTGAGCTTAAGTGATGTTATCTTAACTAAATGAATGTCTATAATTTCATTTAGAAAATTAATAGTTTTCATTAGAAGGACGTTTTTTCTTTTTAGGTAAACGGCCGAGGAGATATTACGTAGAAATTAGGGAAACATTATTAGGTGCTTTTGTTTTTAGTAGATGGCAGTAACTTTCTGCAAGAGAGAAACTGGTTTCTTTAAAACACGATTTTTTGACATTATGTTAAGATATAATGACAAAGAGAGCTAAAAATATCCGTGTATATTATTAGTTTAGAAACTTTTCTCTAAACAACTGAAAGAAATAATAAACGAATATGGAATCAGTTTTTTAAGAGAAAGAACCAAATTTTGTTTCTATATTGAGATATTTGTATATATATTGCCGCCATAGTGTTTCTAAAAAAAAAATTAATAAATTAAAAATAAAACAGATAAAAGAATAAATTGATTAAAATGCTTATTTTTTTCTTTATCATCGTAGCGTATTTTCTTTACACTTTACAACAAAAAGAATAAATATTTTGTTATTCTCTTACAAGTCTGCAGTATCCTTTTCATAGAGACATTGGTTTCTTATGTCATAATGACATTTCATATTGAATTACGTTCCAGTTGTTCAATAGATATTTCAGACTACTTTCTTAAAAAAACCTGTTATTAAAGAAAAAGTGGGTAAATGTAGAACACTTCTCAAAGACTCTTCATTATACAGTTAGGAGCACTCAGCATCACTCAGAAACTATTAATACATCTACACAGACACAAAATAGACGCATGGAGATCTGGGTTCAAACTGACCTCAACAGACGTCAGTCAGTTAAAAAATAAAAAATAAAAAAATTCAAAAATAAGAAAGAAAAGAAAGAACGCTAGAGAAGACTGAAGTTTGTTATACGGTCAAATTTGATTGGTTGGGGAGATGATAGATGTTTACACACTTCCGGTTTGTTTGCTTTTGTGAGGAAACCGATCCAAGCTACATTTAAAGGTTGATAGAGGCTGACTATGATAACCAAATGATTATACAGAACAGTCAAACTATATTGATATATTGATCTCGTGGTGTTCAGTACTTAATTCATGAGAAATACAATCTAGACGCCAGAACACTCCGTGTTGGTCTTTTCCATCATCTGAGATATTTTTAATGATTTCGTCTGTACACCTCCTTGTTATTTCAGTCTCTGTTGTTGTCTTTAAACAAAACAAACTTTTAACCTATGCTGTCAAATACTTGCTTTAAAATACAACCCGTTTAATGATGTTAAATCAAGGTACTATTCAGTATTTGTTCTAATAAATATAATATGTGAAAATATCAGCGACGGAACTATGTTTACATCCATTAAAGGTCCACGTTCATTTCATTTTGGTCGTGCGATACAGAAACCTCGGTCGTTTTAGCATGTTAAAAGATCAGTGGGTTAGAGGATTAATCAAAGAGAAGTAACACCTCCAAAATCATGTCTCTGAGATTTAAGATTAACACACACACGCACGCACACACACACACACACACACACACTCAGAAACAAACACACACACACACACACACACACACACACACACACAGACACACACACACACACATTGTCGAATGCTAAAAATCCGAATCCGTAGAAAACACGTCAGAATAGTACAACACTAAGTATTTGTAAGAATTCGCAGAGACAGGTGAAAGTTTTCTAAATGTCTAATCTTACAGCGATTAATATCTCTTTGTACGGATTTTCTAGATACACGTATAATTACAACAGCCCTTTCCTACCTTCTATTTCCATAAGTCTTGCGATTTGTCACTGGTTTATTTTATATTTCTTCTACTACTGATTTCTCTGATGAGCTGAAAATGAATGTAAGATTTTCGAAAAACTAACACAGAGAGATAGATATATAGATAGCTAGTTAGATAGAAAAAGAGTGGAGAGAGAGAGAGAGAGAGAGAGAGAGTAAACAGGTAGAGAAAGAAAAAAGAGAGAAAGAGAAAGTGTGGAGAGAAGATATTAGGCATAGAGAGATAAAAAGAGGGAAGAAGACGCCATAAGAAAAAGCAGAGAAAATAGAAGTACATAAATAACTGAAAAAAGAAAAGAAAAGAAAAAAAGAAAGGAAAATAAAAAAAGGAAAAAGAAGTATATTAATAATTAAATAAAATAAAAAGACCGACTGCGAGACTGTTAATGCAACATAATTATTTAATGTACATGTATAAATAATTGATAAATCTTATTTTGCGTTTTCTTTTAGTATATAATATTTTGTTGATTTTAAACATTAGACATCGATTTGTTTTATCAGACGAATTTCCCAGAAGTCTATAAACCGATTGTTCCGTTTTTCGCTTCCTTGCCCGGATGTTATTTATAGTGTGAAACTGGACTCCTTCTGTGTTCCAGTGTGTCACGGATTAGTCTCGACACCAAATTAAGCTAATGTTTAATACACGTCACGTGACTGTTTGACGTTTCAGCCTCATTACCAACATAAAACATTCTACTCGCTTAATCTCCAAACCAAAGGACAGTTTATACCAGGAAGTTGTGTAATGAATGTCCATTCAGCACATTTAGAGCGGTTTTTTTTTGTTTTATTTGGTTTGGTTTTCTTTCACTTTTTAACAACATTATTTTTACACGGAGCTATAAAATCTTTCTCTGAATTTTTTAATCATTACTTAATTTTAGTTCTCTGTTTTTGTTCTTTTACGCAGTACGTATTATTTACGACATTCAGCAGCAGAACTCACAACAACTGATAATTACAACAAGAAGATGTAGAAATTATTATTAAACTTATATATACATTTAAACACAGACCCCCCCACACACACAAACAGACACACACTCTTACATAAGCTGGAATTATTCTTTCTTCTTTTCTAGGATTTGTGACCGAATCTCTGTTAATACCTTGTAGACAAAATCTGAATCAAATACGTCCTTACAGATAAGCTATTATTATCTTTACTATTATTATGAAGCAACCCTCAAGAAAATCAATCTACATATAGATGAACGATGAATCTGATGTCTGCTGCTAGATCCAAGACGCTAAGGTGTTTTTTTTTTTTTTTTTTTTTTTTTTAATAAAATTTTTAGATTGAATGCTAAAGGCAGAATATTTTTTATTTAAATATGTTTTTCCTTATTCGCATTTATTTTGCAAAGTACAGAGAGAGTGCAGTAAGGGATTATTTAAAAATGTGATAATTAAATTAATGTGCGTGTGTATATGTGTTTGAGAATGAGAAGAGAGAGAGAGAGAGAGAGAGAGAGAGAGAGAGAGAGAGAGAGAGAGAGAGAGAGAGAGAGATTCGAATACAGAGAAGATAAAGAAATAATTTATATTCATTAGGTCCAGCCATCTTTCTTTTAACCTTCACATATTATTCCAAATAATCGAGGCAGGATCTGGTTCTTCACAATTCACGTGTTTTTTTATTTTTTTATTATTCTCACCAGTATTTCGTCTTTTCTCAGTAATTATGGAAATGAGCAGCTATCTAATTGATGTTGTAGTTCGGTGACAACGACAGGCTGCAGCTGATTCGTTGACGTAGTTCAGCTGTTTTCTGGCCCAGTTTCTGACCCAGTCCTCTGCAAATTGTCAATTACATAAAACTCGCTACCCACACACACAAACAGCAGCGTTGAAAGAAGACGTGAAGCAAATTATCAGACTCCCTACTTAGAACGTATCATTCAGAACTGAGAAAAAAAATTTACCAGGAACTGTGACACTAATTACATTCGTTTACAGGCAATGTGACGCCGTCGATGATGTCATACTACGATCAATGAATACATTGTCGTAGTTTCACATTTCTCTCAAGTAGCTGTTCAGTTTCATTTAACTGTACACGTAGATGTGCAAAGCTTGTGGGTAGATATAATGAAAGTGAGCTGAAAGAAAAGTGAAAAATAATCAGGAACACGAACATCCTGGCATTTCAGCTGAAATGTTACTGCCATGTGTATTTATTATAGAAAAAAAAGTAGCTGTGTATTTTTGCATTTACTACATAACTAATTAAATTAATTATATTTCGTTTTACTTTTTTTTTTTTTTTTTTTGATCCCGATATATTGTGCAATTTGCTTTAAACGGAATCTCGAAAACAAATATCAGAGATTTAAAAAAGAAGAAAAAAAAGTGTTATTTTATGACAGAAGAAAATAATTACTATTATAATGATGTCAGTGCTAACGAAGTGTAAAAACAGTAAAACAATGTTGATTACAATTATACAGCTCATATTGTTTGAATAAATAATATTACACCAAGAATCATGATGCGGTTAAGGCTATGCTAATATATAACACAGATAATATAGCTGACTATTACTGATAGCTATGATTTGTTATTGTTTATGATTATTGTGGTGTCACTGATTACAGACCACTGACATTGATGATATTTTAATGATATTGGCAAAGAGTATTTCATGATTATTTCTAATTTACGCTTATCATTACTATTATTATTACTGTCACTACTGTTAGAGCTTCTACTGCCCCTGCTACTACTTCCATTATTATTATTATTATTGTTGGTGTTGCTTTGTTATAATTATTGTTGTTGTTGTTATTATTGTGTTGTTTCGTCATCGTTGTTGTTGTAAGTATTATTATTATTATTATTATTATTATTATTATTATTATTATTGCTATTTCAGGAACATCTCAGCGCTGTTCGTCTGTTACATCTGAAAGCTACAAAGACTCTGGGAATCGTCACTCTTGGATTTTTCGTGGCCGTCACTCCGTGGACTGTCTCACAACTCATCATGGCCGTGGCTAAGATCGAGATTCCAGCCTTGCTCGACTTCTCGTTCACGTGGCTGGCTCTCAGCAACAGTTTCTGGAACGTCATCATCTACTTCGCTACAAACCATTCCTTCCGTGTCGCCGCCAAACAGCTCTGCTGCAGAGATTCCGATTCCAGTCTTAGAGGAAGTAGACGACCGAGTGAGCATGCGCAGACTGCCAGCCGGGTTGATTTGCAAACGATACAGAAGTCGTCAACGACGCCATCGCCATCGCTTCAGCTACGTGCCACAGGAAACGGCATCATGGCTAACTGTTTGGCGGACATATTACCCGACTCAAAAATGTTGGCGAAAGATGGGATTGCTCAGATATCGTCTGCGACTAAGAAACAGTATTTCTGTGTTTGTGATCAGAACGGACATTCGGTGAAATCCGTGGTTTATTCGGAAACGGAACTGACGTCATCTTTAGATTCAACGAGTGTCGATATTCCAGAGCTCGTGGGTTTAACGAGCGGCTCGAATGATATTACACTTTCAGACAAAGAATCGACTTCTCCTTTCAAAACTGAGAACGTCTCAAAAACATTGGTAACAACTGATGTTATGTTTTCTTCTAATCTTTGCCCGCCAGAATCCGTTGAACTTCGAGTATTTCCGCCTTCAGTGGAGGCGATGCCTCAGCAACGGACTTCCGACCCAGTTTTACTGAACAACGTAAACGACAGTCCACTGACTGTTTCTGCTGTGACAGAAGTTGACAAAGTCTGTAAACACGTGCCACATATCACAGGCTGCCTAGAGTGTTCCCGTTTATAGATACTTTTATTTATTTATTTATTCATTCATTCATTCGTTCATTCATGCGAGACTCTGACTTTTATATTTATTTATTCATTCATTCATTCATTCTTTTTATTTCAGTTTCATTCCATTTGAGCATTTCTGAATCTTTCTATCATTCCTTAACTCAAAAAGTTATTGTTTGTAATTTTATATATATATATATATATATATATATATATTAATTACAAACAAAAACATACATACACACATATATATACATATACACACACACACACACACACACACTCAGACACACACATACACACACACACGCACAACAAATGTGTAACTCAATATGAAGAAAATACATTGATTTCTGAATGTAATTATGTGTTAAATTTTGTCTTCAAGAATTGTTGTGTTGAAAACTGTTTCCAGTGTAAGAGAGACTGTCTTAAATACTCTGTAATGAACAGGTTGTCCTGCCTCTTTAACAGACAGTGGTTCCATGAGAAGACATGTCTGAATCATTTGTATGGATCAGTCAGCGTAATACGTTTTGTATAATCAAATATTAAACTACAGAATTAAAGAAACGAAGAGCGACCATTTTGTTTTGTGTAAACATTTGAACGAACTGCGATGAATTTGAATAAATATATTTCATAAACTGAATTCAGTGTTTTACACACAGACACACACATATATGCTGTTTTCAGATTTTAAATGATTTATCCATTTTTTCTCTCGCTCTGTATACCTTCTTCCATACTTTGTTTTTGGTCTATTTTACTCTCGTTCACTCTCTCTCTCGTTCTCTCTCTCTCTCTCTCTCTCTCTCTCTCTCTCTCTCTCTCTCTCTCTCTCTCTCTCTCTCTCTCTCTCTCTATCTCTCTCCGTTTCTCTCTATCATCCGTCTGATAGCCTGGATTACAGACACATTTTTATTTTATATCTTGATATTTCTATCGTCTTTTCTTCTTTCTCATTAATTTTAAGTTTTTGTTTTGCATAGCCCCAGGGAAGTGGATTTTGTAAAATCAGATTATTATTTTTTTTGCTCATTAAAAGCTTGAAAGTGGTTTTCCTCTGAGAGCACATTTCCACATTGATCATCTGTAATTTTGATCCCGTAAATACAAAGTGAGCTGAGAAACTCTCACGTGTCCGTACAGTTCAGCAGAGGTCAGGCTGACCACGTGTTGTGTGGGAAGTAAGAGTTAGGTTAGTGGTTAAAGTGCTTATAAAACAGAAACAGTCATTCAGTAGCACAGAACCCCTGATCTCTCTTCATCAAATCTGTGTTTGAGCGTTTATCTCAGATCGTGTATTGTGATAGCAATGTCTTAGTCTCATATATAAAAGGCTGTGTTTCTAATCAGTTACAGCTGATGTTTCATTTTTTTTTTTTAAACCAAATAAATAATATATTAATAATAATAATAATAATAATAATAATAATAATAATAGTTAAATAAATAAATAAATAAATAAAATCATGTTAACTTCTTTCGTCTTTGGAGAACAATATGTGTAAAATATTGCAGTTTGTTAGACAAAGATTAGCCAATCTTTCAGATGTCAGAGTTATAAAGACAATTCTCCCAATTACGTATCAGGCCTGTTTGTACATATGAAAACAGAGCTTAACATCAGTCTTTTCATGGATCAGCGCTGTTTTACAATCAGGGGCAGACAACTCCTGCAATGTGAAGAAACGGAAGATGAAATTTTTTGTCAAGTTATGCAAATGTGTTTGAAATGCGATAAGAAAAAAAAAAAAAAAATAAAAATAAAGTGAAATATATGGAAATAAAATGAAAATAAAATACAGTTATATATAGAATAAATATAAATGAAATAAATAAATAAAATAATAACATAAATTATAGCAGTAATCATAATAATTATAACAATAATAAAAAGATAACAATTAATAAACAAAAAAAACCCAAAATAATGAAATAAATAAAAACAAACAAAAAACAAACAAACAAATAAATAAATAAATAAATATAGCAGTAATAATAATACCTATAACAATAATAATTATAATGATTAATAAATAAATAACTAAATAAACAAACAAATAAATACAAATAGCAGTAATAATGATAGCTATAACAGTAATAATGATAATGATTAATAAATAAATAAATAAATAAATAAATAAATAAATAAATAAATAATGATAGCAGTAATAATGAAAGCAGTAATAATAATAACTAAAACTGATCTTTGTGAACAGAAATAATATAAACGTCCTCCACTGCAACACCAGGATCCACGCCCTCAGACTAACATTTCAGTGTGTTTCCCTTACAACATAAACATCCAGCAAATATACGTGTACTTTTGCTGCAAATAAAATGGTGTTTATGCGTTTGAAAAAGGAACACTGCCTACAGATAAAAGCATTTGTAGTCTGGGATTTGCTGAGATCTGGAGAATTGTAAATAGAATGTTCCTGGTTAAAATCAAATCGAAATGTCTGTTTGGTACAGTTTCTCGAAATAATCATACAGTCTGCTTATTTTAATCAGGGAGTACAAAAATAGATGTAGGGTGGTGACAGTTTTAAAAGCATAAATAATTATATAAGATGTTTCTTCATTTTAATTCATTCCTAGAAGTCATGTTATTTATTTATTTATTTTATATATAATAAATAAATAAATAAATAATAATAATTATTATATATATAATAAATCAATCAATAAATATATATATATATATATGTGTGTGTGTGTGTGTGTGTGTGTGTGTGCGTGTAATTGTTGAAACAACCAATTATTATTTTTTATTTTTTATTTCTTTTTTATGTTGACCTATGTATGAAGCTACTTTACTTTTGTTTTCTTTCATTTGTTGCTGTCATTTATTTAGCTTTGTTTATTTAACTATGTTATTAATTTTTCCATGCTATTCGCCTAGAGACGGTGTTCACAATTGTTATTTAATTTCAGGTTTTATTTAAATGGCCGAAACCAGACGACAGTACATTCTAGAATTTTTAGCAGACGAAAATGTAAATTAATATTTGTAGGACTTCTGAATTACAGCAACACTGAGTAACACAATTACGTCAAGATAAAAAAAAAAAAAAACACACACACAAAAAAATGTTTGGTTTTAGTATTGATTTGTGAATCAAATAAGCAGCAATCTAATTAAGAGGACGAAAACGAGCGTCGGACTCGACTCGAAGAAGTAAATGTTTGCTGTAGCGAAACCCGCGTTAAACAAGAATTAAAAACACCGCGGAGATTATTGGCCCACTTGTGGGTCGGGTTCAAAAGACGAAATCGTGTCTGAACACGGAACGAAAGATTACAGGAAATCGCGAAGGATTTCTCAGAAGCTGGTGTCAGACTGGAAATCAAAGTTAGTCCAAATAACACTGGTAAAAGCAAACACTGGTTGAATATAAGAAATGACTGTATGTGTATTTCAGTGGTAGAGCGCTGCCCCTCGTTAGAATACTTCTATAATAGATGCACTCAGTGGGTTTTTATTTCTCGCTCAACCCCGTGCCCCTGACTAGTCCACTGAAATGAGTGGCGTGTACTGTGCAGATATGTACATATCCCATGCTTACATGCAGCAGCTTCTTTCGAAGACTATTATTAGAATTATTAATAGGAGATAACAGAAAATTAATCGATGTGCTTCAGTACAATCATAAAAGCAGACTAAAGCTTAGTAAGACACAAACAGAAATAGACGTTAACATAAAGAATGGTTTACTGAAACATTTATACTCAAATCTGTCGTATTAAGAAAGAATTGCAGTGAAAATCGTTTTTCAGTTAACTATTTATAAAGTCTATGAATCAATGGGTCCGAATCACACACACACACACACACACACACACACACACACACACACACACACACACACACACACACACACACACACACACACACACACACACAAACACAAGAACGCACCGTATGAATACGTAGTATTAAAGTGCTTAACGTTATTTTCCTATAATTATTATTAATCATTATTTTGTGATTGTCACCAGTTATAAAAGGTATTTTCTTTCAGAGTTATGGACTTTCATCTATAACTAAAGTAACGAATATTTTAAACTGTTATTCTCTTGTTTACTGCTGTGAGTTTGTTTTGAGAAAGAAATAAATAATCTCTCCGCAACTGAGAACTCTTCAGTTAGCAGCTACAGATCTTTTTTTTATGTTGTTTACCAATTGCACAAATAAAATGCCTTTTTCATTATTTATTTTATTTATTTATTTATTTATTTTTTTATAAAGTCCTGAACTAAAACGGGAAAATTAAATAATGGAAAATTGATTTTGAAATTCATTGCACTGTACGTCGAGTATTAAACAGCCACAAAGGAATTAAGCTGCCTGGAGACGTCTACAAACAAACAAACAAACAAAACACACACAGATACATATACATGAATACATACATACATATACAAGTTTAACACACCTGTGATCATTCTAGGAATAACAGCTCTGTTATAATTTTTTTTTTAAATATTTTGGTTAATACATTTTATCAGAGCAGACATCATAAAATTATTTTTATCATTTATATATGATATAGTGTAATATAAATCATATTTTATTGCTGTAATAATTTAAAACACAGATATATATATATATATCAGGAAATAATATGTAGACTATTCATTAAATTCTGATATAAATTTAAATAAAATGAAAACAGAATAATGAGAATTCGACTCATATCATTTTAAAGAATAAGTAACAATAATAACAAAGAAACGCCAATAGCAACAACAAACAAACAACTGCAGACAGAACAATAAAGTCCTTATAGAATGAAATTTCTCTCTCTCTCTCTCTCTCTCTCTCTCTCTCTCTCTCTCTCTCTCTCTCTCTCTCTCTCTCTCTCTCTCTCTCTCTCTCTCTCTCTCTCTCTCTCTCTCTCTCTCTCTGTAGGTGATTAATTTTCAGTATGTGTTATGTGTTTTCGCCTACGTGACCACACAAAAGTTAAACAAGCAACCAAACCAGCTTTAGGCTTTCTGAGTGTAAATTCAATATGTTTGAGATTTTCATTCACGGAAATGATGTTAATCAATGAAGGGGTAGAGATAGAAATCTATTTGCATCAAAATCGTCTTCTCCTTGCCACCTGCTTCTGTTCCCGTTTAGTTTCAGGCGCGGACCTGGCAGTTTAACATAGGGGTCTTACGATAATAATTATTACTTTGGAAAAATGCCAAAACGTCTAATGATTAAAAAATAATAAAAAAATTTTTAAAAAATGAACGCTATATATTTATGAAATAATTAGACATTGTAACATGAACAGAAACAATCTGAGCTATTGTTGACTTGCTGGAAAATGGATCCCTGGACTCATTAAACTGGAACTCGCCTGTTGTGCACTTCTAGAATTTCGTTATCCCAGTTTTGAAACTAATCAATGCACTTTTGTTTGGCCTTTAGGCAAATCGATTCACTTTAGTCAAACTTTCACAAGGAATATTCGATAACATTAGAATGAGAAAGATCGTTTTTCTTGTCATCTTTTAAATCAATACTTTTCTTGGTAAGAGATTTCGATAATTACACGTGGTTTGAAGTCTATCTCTCCCCACATTCTGTGCTCGTTATTCCTGTTCTCAGTGCCACGACAGTCGTATTTACTTAGGCGAAGCAAACCACGGAATACCAGGCTGACAATTGATCCAGTGGAGGAGGTGCAGGTTGATAAAACATTATTAATTATCTGGGTGTTATCTCCATCTCAGACCAGATAACCCTGGCTTTCGTCTCAAACGTAAATGTTATCTGCAACCAGCTGTCAGTAACTAAGCCGTCGTACTTGAGACTGAAAGGTACAATGGTCGGGACGATCTAACCAGTGTATGTAAGACGAGTACAGTTTCTTTCCTAGCACGTTGTTACATTAACAGTAATACTTATTTATAATAACATTAACACTTATATTTACATTAACAGTTTGTTACATTAATATTAACACTAAAAGTACTATGTCGTGTTAATACAAATATATTAACACACTGACATACCCAGACAGAGAAGCACTAATACAAAGATATATTAATACTAATACTTTGATAAATTAACACTAATGCTTTGACATATTAACGTTAATCTTGTGATTCATTAATATTTCGACACGTTAACATTAAGACCTTGAAACCTGAACACTAATGCTGTACGGATACTAATACTCGAATGAGCACGATACATTACCTTGTGGATCCTAGACAGGTTGTTCAAGACAGATGTAACTGAATGTTTGCGATAAATAAATAAATAGTATTTACATGCTAAGCAATCTTGAATTACGATGATACAAGGAAGAAACTTGTCAATGCAACACCAAAGACACATTTAAACTATCAAAGATTGCCATGTAAATAACTGACATGCATATGTGAAGTCTGTAACATGTAGTATGACCTACGTAAATCGATTCATTCGTCACAATCTCACAGACAAATCTCTTTTCGACATTGCAGCCCTCGTCAGCCCACACATAGCCATAGGTATAGCTCAGTCTGACACAGTCCCCGTCCCCGTCAGGTTGCTGTTCAGTTGTGTAGCCCCAGTCAAAAAACTGAACTGGTTTGTTGATATCCTATTGTCATTAAGGACATTGTTGTTAAGCGGAAATGCAGAAAGCCTAGTTTGCGTCCATTGGTCATGAATCGCGTAAATTCACTCACTTGAAGCCGCCATTAGTTTTGTTTGATTTGTTTCAAATAAGAACAAAAATAACCAAAGAATACTATAATTACTGTTAATGATGATTCGTAGTAACGTTAATGATAAAATAGTTTACACGGCACACACAGAAACGTTGTTAGTAAATGTTTTAAACGACTGAAGCAATGCTTTATCTTCATTACCGCTTCTAATGTCATTTCGTTTGGCGTATTTCAAAGAACAAATCATCATTTTTTAATTAAACTTATGAAAGACACTGTATTCATTTTATATTTATTATTGACAATCCGAAATTCACATGCTTTTACAGGTTAAAGCACTCTCATATATATATGTGTGAGAATAAAACTTGTTTTATTTTCATCATAATTTTCTTTGTCATCAAGATATTTTATTCATTTCCATTATACATTTTCAAAAAATTTAGTTTGTTTGCTTTTCTTTAGAAAGAAAAATAAGAAATTTTGTAATACTTAAATCTCAGAGATTCATTATAGCACAATTTTTAGCAAGTTAACAGAAAGTAAAACAGTATAACAACAGAAGGGAAATTTAGAAAAACATCTCGGACTGAATTACAGGAAATATTTGTATTGCAATCTGTTACAATGTGGCTTGTTTATATTTTGTCCACATCAGATCCTGTCGTTATGAATATGAACTGGCAGAAGGCCTCGTCAAAAAAAAAAAAAATGAACGTACTTTTACTACCATTTACACATTTTTCTAACAAAGCTCCCTATAACACAATGCTGACACAGTTGCAGATTAATATCACCACCTGTTGACTTAATTCTAGATTAAAAATATCTCGAAACAATGTTGATATAGTTTCTGGATTAAACATATCTCTAACGGTGCTGATACAGTTCTACGTTAAAGATATCTCACATACAAACTTCTTTCTCTGGCTACATCTAGTGTCGCTCCACGTGAAGTGATCCGAGCTGCTCAGACGTATGCAGTTACCAGACCCGTCCGGTTCCTGAGAAGAAGAGGCGCCCCAGTTGAAGTAGTTGATAGGGTCGTTGGCGTCCGTGTTCCATACCCAAGTACTATTGACAAGCGAACCACCAATCCAAACGCTTCCTATATCAAGTTCTGCAGCAAAGAGAAGAAGTTTAATTTGAGCAAATGTCTGTATCATAAGTTGTTTATTTTCGCGTGTTTAATATTTTGAAAATTTTAATAAAAAAGAAAATAGTTTGTTCATAGTCTGTTAATCTGTTAATTAATCTGTTAACCTACAATCATGAATTAGTATGTATGTGTGTTTGCGTGTGGCATACATGTTTATATCTGTACATTTTTGTGTTGTTTGTATTTGCTTGCTCTGACTATATTTAAACAAGTGACATTCAAAGACGATTACCTAACATTAAATGATTAAACAGAGATTTTATTAGGATACGATGCCTTACTTATTAATTAAGACATTGGTAATTATTAATTACTTTACCTATTTATGCCTATTCATTAATAAATATCATTATTCATTTATTCATTCTAACTTACTGGTCAGTAGCAGTTCCCGAAAAAAGTTATTTTTTTCTTCCGTTTCCAGCTGTATTAGTCTCGCTCCGTCCCGACTGCAGATGTTTCTAGCCTCGTCATGAGTGAGACGGTCATCGAGGCTGTGTCGAATGCAAAGACTGACGCCTCCATTGACATTTTGAAAAAATGAAAAGTCCCGTCTCCACCCACACATTATTTTCAGTTTATTGAACGATTTTACAGATATAATATCTGAAAGTATAAAATGAAATATTCACAAAAATACAACAGAAGAAAAATAATAAGTCTGATTGCTTCTATCTCTCCTAAGCTAAAAACTTAATAATAAAAGTTTTGATGAGCTAAGAGCAGCATTAATCTAATACGCAGTCCGTGTAGGATCGATTCACGGCAACATCTCATTAGGCTATTTTCCCGTTTCAGCTTGTGCCCATGAAATATAAAGATGAATCAAGAACCGGGTGAGCTATGCTAGGTCATATAAACAACATCTCTTCTCACTACAGGAAACAATAAACCACATCTCTCTTCGTAACGTGTGAGTGGCAATATTAGGAGAAATTATTACAGAATCTATTTGATATTTTTATCTCCGATAATTAAGGATAAAAGGTTAAGCACATCAAAGTTTATAATTATCACCTTTTACTGAAATAATTACTACTTTTACCATTACTTCTACTTTTACCATTACTACTGCTGTTGCTGCTATTGCTGTTACTACTACTACTACTACCACTATCAAAGTTACGTATTAACATATATAAATCATCCTCAGACTGAAATACTTCAAACACATTAACATACATCAAACATTATCCTCAAATTCAGATACATCAAACGGATAAGACAGGTTAAAAATAGTAAAATAGTATGTTAATAGCAGTATAGTAGTAGTTGTAGTAGCAGCAGTAGTAGTAATGGTAGTAGTAGTGGTAGCAGCAGCATCAGATAATAGAGATTTTCGTTGTCGTTGTTACTATATATTACGACTGTTTCTGCTTACCAGGAGGGAAAAGTATGTGGTATGTTGATCCTGATTCAAAGATGGCGTTGCTCGTGTTCACAAACAGTCTAGAGTGTAACTGACACAGGAAAGTCTCCTCACTGTGAAAAAAGGAAATGCAGTTGACAGTCCTCGTGCACACCAGACTGCATGCAATCGGACTGGGGACGTTAGCAGCCCGCTCTACAATATCCTCGTACACAATTTTATCCCTGAAATCGCAATCCTGGAAAACCACAGTTTTAGTTCGTGCGTTTGAAACCTGGAGAGATTTTCTGACAGAAAGAACAGCACAAAGAACAAAGACGTGGACAAATGTCGCCATGTCTCTGTCTCTAGTATTATTTTACTATTCACTTATGTATCATGTAATTTTCAAAAGTCGCTAATCAACGAGTGAAATATTTCTCAGAGAGATATCTACTACTCACAGTTAGTTTTAACGAGTATTCCAGCTGAATATGTATCTGACTAGCTTTGGCAATTAATGTTTCTTACTGACAATAGCATGTCTATAAATAAAACGTGATTGTTACAAAGAGAATTATTAATCACTATCTGATATACGCATTAAATAAACTGTTTATAACAATGAAATGAAATCAGAATCAGACATGAAAGGATTATCTGAAATGACCGTAATGTCGAGATTAGCAAGAGAATGGCGACAACAGCATACTGAATTGACGATGTAAACTGTTTTGTCTGTTGTTATCATCAAAATAGAGCAAGTCAGTTATTAGATTAAAGAAAAAAAGAAATATGATGAAAGATTATAAAAAATGAAATAAGTGAGAGACTTATTGATTCACGTATTGTGAAATTTAAGAAATAATTCCTGTTTCCGCTTCAGTTTTTATGTTATGTTTAAAGCAGGCCGTTTATGAATTATTTTTGTGATCTGAACTGATTAGATTACAACAGCACTTTTATAACGTTAAAGTGTGACTGATAACATTACTTCAAAGATAATATTAAATCGGCTCTAAATATTAAAAAGGAATTTTTATCAAAATGTTTATTAAAAGAATAAGGAATATGCAATGTTTTCATTTGGAAAATAAACAAATACGACAATGATTTATTATTTCTTGAAAAATTATGTGTATATAATCATGTAAATAAGCAAATATTAAATTATATTAATTTACATTTTCTTATTTCAAGTCTTGGTTTGTACGCTTCAAGAACGTTGGAAGGTAGACATAAAAAATCTCTGCAGCTGCGGGAAGTTTTTCCAAAGATGTTTGTTACGTCATTCAAAGGTTTCACACAGAAAATCAGCTGGTAAAAAATAATCAATGTACAATACCGATGTTAAACAAAATGAATAGTAACAGTTATAAATCATGATTTCTGTTCTGAAACCAAATCTGTATTGACAACTTCATCTTCTTTTTTTTTTTTTTTTTTTTTTTTTGTAGTTGTTTGTTAATACTTTCTTTCTTTCTTTCCTCTCTTTATTTTATATATTTCATTATTATTATTATTATTCTGCTGTTTTTATTTTTTATTTATTTTTTTTTTTTTTGATTGTTTGTTATTTTTTTTGTTTGTTCATTAAGGAATTTTTATTATTTGTTCATTTATTTATTTGTTTGTTTGTTCTGGACTAACGATAGAGAACAATGTTTTTTATTCAGACTCAGATAGTCGGGTGAATCACTAGGACTACATAACTTTGTACAAATCTCTATGGTCACGATAATGTACAACAACTTTTCTAAACACTTCGAAAAGACAAATGATTCTTTCTAAGATGTTACATTTTGCTTAAGTTTCGGCATAGTGCATTTTAGCGAGAAACTAATTTTCTTCTAAAATGTTTCCAACTATGAAATACATCAGAAAATTTAAAAAAAATAAAATAAAACCAAATAAATAAATTAATTAGTTAAAAATGAAGGAAAGGAAAACAAAAAAGGAGAAGATTTTGTTGATTAGCAGGCTAGAGTATCATTTATGGACCTTCTCACAGTCAGGAGAAAAAGACGACGTGGTGGTAAGTTAGTGTTAAACGTTCACTGGAACTGATCCTGCCGCTAGTCTCTCGTTTGCAAGTTTACTGCAGTCTGCTCCGTAACATAACACTCAGTATTAAACATATCTAATAATAATAATAATAATAATAATAATAATAATAATAATAATAATAATGATAATGATGATGATGATGGCTAATATACCAATAACAGTGCAACAGCAGTAAATAAATCAAATAAATAAAAAGCAAAACGAACAACCATCAGTTTTAATTTCTAATAATGATTGACAAAGGTAATTAAAAAAACAAAGTCTGTGCCAATAAATTTGTATAAAAAAGATATATATATATATATATATAAGGGAAAATCTGAAAGCAGCTAAAATTATATCCTCATACGCAAACGAGGACTGCCACAATATTTAAACAACTGACGTGGATGAATGACGCCCGCAACATGTAGCATGTTGTACTTAAGTGGATTCATACTGATACGTGACAATCTCACAGACAAATCTCTTTTCGACATTGCAGCTCTCGTCAGCCCACACATAGTCATAGGTATAGCTCAGTCTGACACAGTCCCCGTCCCCATCAGGTTGTTGTTCAGTTGTGTAGCCCCAGTCAAAAAACTGAACTGGGTTGTTGATATTCCAGTTCCACACCCATGTATTGTTCATATAAGTAGCGCCTATGAACACACTTCCATAGTCAAGATCTGGAATAAAGGAAATGTTTTATTTTAAATTATGATTGCAGCTTAGGTATAGATTTTCTGTTAAGTATTGGATATGAAGCTTCTGTTTAACATCGGCTGCTGAGAGTAACACATACACACACGCTCACACGTATTCATAGAGACAGGGGGAGAGAAAGAGGAAGAAAGAGAGAGAGAGAGAGAGAGAGAGAGAGAGAGAGAGAGAGAGAGAGAGAGAGAGAGAGAGAGAGAGAGAGAGAGAGAGAGAGAGAGAGAGAGAGGGGCCATTAATTTATTTTAAAGCTGAGACGTACCGCTGAAGAGAAGATTGACAACAACATGGTATTTCTGTTCTGTTTCCAGCTGTAGAAGTCTCGCTCCACATTTAGAACAGTTTTCTCTAGCCTCACTGGCAGTCAGCTTGAAGTCCTTGCTATGTCTGATACACAACTTTACGTCTTCGGTTTCCATGTAAAAGAAGTCTGGACTCCAGCTGCACACGTCTTCAAGAGATGGAATTCGCGGAATAATGTCTGAAAGAGTAAAATTACCTTTATTCGTCTACATGACTGATTCAGAATGAACAAATAACCAAAACAGACCAAAATGATTGTTATATTTACCATAAAAAACCCCACAGTTTTGCTAACAACAAAGTACGGTAATACATTATAACACTTTAAAAGACTTATTTGCAAGAAGGTCATTAGATTCTTTCCCTAAAACTGTTAATAAATTCATTAGCTTTTTACATTTCTATAATCTTACTCCGTCTTGCGGACTCCTTCACGATAAAATCAATGATGAATAGCTAGATAGTGTATGTGCTTACCCGCCTGTATTTAGTATTCGTAAAATTAGTTTACTGTTTTCCACATTAAATTTTTTATCATTTTCTTCACATTTTATAAAAACGCACACACACACGCACAAACACAAATATACACATGCAAATAAATAATATCTACATGACACTGTAGTATTTATTTAGTCATCGTTTCGTTTATCCATTCATCTAATCTTTCATTCCTTCACTTATTAATTCTCAGTGTGTGTATCACCTTCAGCGTGTAGAATGTAGTATCTGCTGGCAGACTCAAACTGCGCCAAGTCTGTGTTGTTACAAACTGTCGCATGAAGCTGACATCTGCCCGTGATCTTGCTATGGAAAAACGACATACACCGCGCATTCCTCACGCACCAAATAGCGCACTCTCCTGCAGTGAGGACGCTGTATTGAGTACTCAGAACATCTTGGGTTATGATTTTATCCTCAAAATTGTCCATTCGTAATGCTTGACCTTCACAAGCTTTTGACTGCACAACACGCAGCCTGTCTGTGACGATAATTAGTATAAGCTGAAGATACACAACCGCGATCATGTCTCTACTACACTTTACTTATTTAATGCATGAGAGACCTTCCAAACGAAACCAGCTTATCTGGTCAGTCTGTTTTACTCAAAACGCTTAACCAAACTATAATGATTTCTAACGTCTGATGATTATCATAAGAAAGTAAAACAATAACAGTGTTTATTTTATTTGAAACATGCTACGACTACACCTCCTCAGTTAGAAAAAAACCCGTAGTATTTATGTTTATTATAAAGAGAGATATTTGCATCAACAGCTTGAAAACATGCTTTATCTTAGAACAACATCATAAAACACGAGAGGCTATTGAAATCTTTTTAAATCTGTAGTTAAATAATTTATTGTTAGACACAGACAATGCAAGGTGTACAAAACAATTATGAATACAAGAACTAAACAGGCTATTTTAGTGATTACATTAGTTACGACTCGATGAACTTAGGAGTATTTGTGGAGAAAGGCATCACAATTGGCAGTTTCAGTTAAAAATAAAATAACCCACAGTACAAAATTACGTGCTTTCACATTTTTTTAGTTTCTGTAATTCAGTGTAACGTAAGATATATTTGTTTCTAAGAAACTCAGAACACCAAGCCCTTATTCAGAGATGATGAGATCACTTAGAAACTCCATCTAGACCCGCCAGTAGTTTCTGTTGATTTGTTTATATTAAAAAATGACACTCAGGAACAAAAACTGTAACAACTGTGAAACATGATTCGTAGCATCATTAAAAGTAAAATATTCTACGTAAAAAAACAATTATAATAGAAAAATAAATATTTTTAACAATAGAAACAACTCCTCACTAATATCAGTTTATCACATTGCTGGTAATGTTGTTTCGCTAGATTTATTTCAAAGCCACTTTTGTTTATCAACGTATGGAAAACACTTCATTCAAATCATATTTATTATTGATAATCAGTAATTGATATGCTTGTTCAGGTCGAAGCATTCTCATATTCGTATGTATAAAATAAAGCTTGTTTTATTGCCATCATAATTTTTTTTGTTTCTATTATTCATTTATTAACTTCAAGGTCACAAGATAGTTTTTCATTTCCATTACACATTTTCAAAAAAGAGATGATATTTGTATTTATCTGACAAGACAAATATGAACTTTTTAAATATATAAATCGCAAACTATATTCAGGGTCTGATTTATAAACAGTGCAGTACTATTTAGCAAGTTAACAGAAAGTAAAACAGTAAAACAACTGAAGGGAAATTTAGAAAGACATCTCGGACTGAATTGCAGGATTGTCTGACAACTGAATTTATTTCCTTAAATCTTGCTTATTTATATTTTGTCCACAATCATTGTTCTAAATTCGTCAAATAAAAAAAATATATATCTACCACTGTTCTTACTGTTGAGTATTAAATATAGCTACAACGAATTTTAGACATTGTTCTAATTTAATCCAGCAGTATAGATTTTAATGGTATTAAATGCGGTATACTGTGTGGAGAATAGATCCTGGAACCAGGTTTTGTTCTACAGTCATGACAAGAATATATATTAAATTTATTGTGTATATGTCGCCTAATTTGTTTTTGTCTTAATAGATGTATTTATCGAAATAACTTAACTTGATAGAATAACTTAACGAAATTAATAATAATAACAATAACAGCAACAACAACACTAACAGCAGTACTAGTAGTTATAGATGTAATAATCGTACTAGTAGTAATAGTTGTGTAGTAGTAGTAGTAGTAGTTGTTGTAGCAAAAGCCGTGGTAGTACTAGGTAGAAGTAGAAGTAGTAGTAGTAGTAGTAGTAGCAGTAGCAGTAGTAGTAGTAGTAGTAGTAGTAAATAATTAAATTAATTAATGTTTTGTTTAATAGTGTTAATAAAAAGATAAATAAAAATAAAAGCAATTATCAATAACAGTAAACCTTTCAGTATTTATTGGTAGTGCTTGACAAAGGTAATTAAAGAAGCTACGTGAATTTTAATAAATTTATTTAAAGAATTCAAGACAAAGTTTTAAGTCGCAGGTATTTCATGTTGCAAGACTCTTGAAAGGGCAGATCATTTAAATTCACCGGCTTTTCTTTTTTTTTCTTTTTTTCTTTTTCATTTCTTTTCTTTTCAATTTTGTATTTTATATTTTGTATTTTGTATTTTTTTCATTTTTCCTACATTATGACAATCTCACATACAAACAGTTTTTCATCCGAGCACGGAGAATCTGCCATTGCGTAGTTGGCGTGTATGCTTAATCTTAAGCAGTTGCCGTCGTGGTCTGGTTGCTTGGCATCTTTAGTGACAGCCCAGTTGAAAAACTTCACTGGGTTGCTGGTATTCCAGTTCCACAGCCACTGGTCGTTGTCCAGTGTTCCGCCTGTCCACACACTGCCGTAATTCAGATCTGAACAAAATAACACAAGTCTTAATACATGTTTGAGTCGCACGCACACAATAATAATAATAAACACATTTATACATACATTCAATCACAAATATATATATATATATATATATATATATATATATATATATAGAGAGAGAGAGAGAGAGAGAGAGAGAGAGAGAGAGAGAGAGAGAGAGAGAGAAATACACACACACGTACACACAGAAATACATATATATATATACATATATTTATACATACGTACAAGTGAAGAGAACGTCTTGAAAAAGCCTGAATTTTTCTTCAGACTCAAGCTCGATAAGCCTCGCGCCTGATTGTTGACAGTGCACCCTGGCGTTTTGAGCAGTGAGGGACACACTGAAACTATGTGTAAGACAAAGATGGGCACGATCGTCCTCTCTCTCGTAAAATGTAAAACCTGGATTCTGATAGCACGTTCTCACTTTGAAATCTGAAAAAAATGAAAACAAAAGAAATTCATTTTGTCAACGATCCATATTAGTAGTGGTTGCAATACTAGTAGTAGTAAGTAATAATAGTAGTCGTTGTAGTAGTCGTAGTAGTAATAGTAGTAGCAGTACTACCAGCAGCAGTCATAATGATAGTAATAGTAGTAGTAGCAGCAGTGGTAGCAGCAGCAACAATATTAGTGGTAGTAGTAGTAGTAGCAGCAGTCGGAATGATAGCAGAATTAGAAGTAGTACGGTCATTCCGAATACTGCTTCTGCTATTACTAATAATAACAGTAGTAGTAGTACTAGAATTAGTAAAAGTAGTAGTGATAGTAGGAGTGGCAGTAGCATTAGTAGTAGTAGTAGTAGTATAGTAGTGGTAGAAGTAGTAGAGTAGGAGTAGTAGTAACAGTAGCAGCAGCAGCTGGTAAATATAACTTACCGTAATCAGACAGTGTGTAATAGGTGTAACCTGGTACAGTGGACACTTCTGAATGGTCGGTGAAGACAGTGGCATGAAGTTGACAGGTCAGCGTGATTTTGTTGTAGAAAAATGACATACATGTCAATTCATTTAGACAGTAAATGGAACATTGTATCACAGTGAAGACGTTGGTCACTACCTTCAGGACATCGTTGGTAATGATTCTATCCTGAAAATCCACTTCTTGGAAAACAGATTCATAGAACTGCGCTGCTGACAGAAATGGAAAACTGTGGGTCAACAGAAGGCAAAAAATGGCGACGTATGCAAGAATGACCATCATGAAATATAATGTTAAAATCAGTCTGCTCGGAACAAATATTTCGTGTTTTGTGAATTTCGTCACATATTAGTTGTCTTTTAAAGACTAAGTGTCGTATTTAACACAGTGAAACCAGATATAACCAACGTCAATTTTACACCCTTCAGTAACAAACGGTTGAGTCTGAAAAGGGCAATTTCTTATTTTATTTTATTTTATTTTTATTTTTGTTATTTGTTTTTAGAATAAAATAAGATACTTATAGCACATTTTATTTCTTTCATTTATTTATTTCACTACCTCTGCAAGCGACGGACCCTCAGTCTTCTTCCAATTTTCGACGGTTCACTGTATTTAGTATTTGTTAATGAATGATCAATAAGTAATTTTCATAACAGGGACAAAACTGTAATAAAGTAATGATCAAAATTACTGAGTATCCCATTTCAAACAAATTGTCACGGATATCAAGCACCTAATTATCATTTATAAACTTTGATATGTGAAACTTCTGCTGTTTATAAAAAAGAATATGTGAATCAAATAGAGGAGAAAATTTGTAAACATTTAATGTAAAATCGAGTTCCTTTTGTTTTTATCAGAAAAAAATAAAAGATTGAGGATAAATAATTCACTCAGAAAAATCATTCTGGTTTCCAAAATTACATTGCAAGCACCCTGTAGTAATGAATACATATTTTGTCAGATTCTGTTAGATTCTACTGTTACTATCACAACAACGATTACTAGATCTCTTTCAAACACCACCATGATTACTACTTCTGTTATAATTACTGCAGCCCCCACCACTGGTACTACTGTTATTATTGCTTTTTCTTCGTCTAGTATTCAGTTGCTGCAAACAATACTACTACTTTTCTTACTACTACTGCTACTACTACTATTAGTACTACAAATATGCTGGTACATGACGACACAGTCCTTTGGGGTTTTTTGTTTGACTCAAAACCGAAAAGGTGGAATAAATTAAAGACACAGACAAACAGACAGACAGAGATATTAGCAGTCGGGTACTTTGTTCATCTCTTTGTGATAAATATCATAATATGACAAAAAGAGATCACTTAACGACCATTTATTACATTGGAAAACAGAAAAAAATGTGTGACGAGAATGTCATAAGACTGTTAAAATTACTTGGAATTTTAAAAAATAGCAGAGAATATGGTATAGTCTAAATGCTAAACAGACAATTTAGTATCTTGCCAACACTGAAAACATCTCTATCTTCGAATTCTTATAATATTTGCTCATAATTTAATAGTTTAAAATAAAATGATACCAATATATTCAAGTAACATCACGTTTTCAATAGATTTTCATTAAAATCGGAAGTGAATTGTACAAAATAAGAGCGAAATTAACTAATTACTGGGAATAAGAAACACAGCATTGATGTTACTTTTATATTAGCGCCGTCGTTACTGATTTCAGTGACGTCCGCTCTCTTGGTATAAAAACAACGTCAACAATGGAATGACGTGACTCCGATAATTAACTTGATAGGTGACAGCATTTGGATTATTTTGAATTTTGGTTAATCTCGGATTTTGTGGATTTACTTCATTAATTCTTGGAAATCCAGTGAGTACAGAATAACTAATTATTTTTTTTTTTCTTGTTTTCAGGTTTTTGGTCGATATTCAAAGAAGTTTTAGAGATATTACAGCACTTAAGGTTCTTGATCGGAAATAATTTTTCAAACTTGGCATTCAGGATGTTTTATCAAACTTGGTATATAAATTTTATAAAACATAGATTTTGGTGAACCATCTAAATTTGCGTAAAAAATTTCTTTTAAATTTATCAGTATACGACACAATAAATACAAAGTTAATAATAGTTATATATCATTAAGAAAACAATAAATAATAAAATAATAATAATAATAATAATAATAATAATAATAATAAAAAAGAAGAAATAATAAGAAATAAATAAATAAAGAAAAGAAAATAAGAACAAAAATAAATAAATAAATAAATAAATTATAAAAATAACAAAATATTACTTTAAATTTTCCAGCATTTAGATATTTCTCCAGCTAACCCAGTTGTATCGAAATTGTACAGTTCATTTAGTTCTATCTAGTTTTAGTTTTTAAATCTTTATTCATATATAATAGTTACATACATATACATATTTGAATACAATCTCACGTTTTGTAATTTAGCGAGATCCCGACTAACCAGTTAACATTTCTGGTAATGAAATACTATTTCCACAGTAGTGCGATCCATTTCTTTTATTATTGACACAGTGTTTATTTATATAAATGCCTAGTAGATAAAAACAAATTTACTCGTGTTTTTTGTATTTAGCATCGCATTACAACATGTATCATTTATCAAACACTGTTCACACACAAAAAAGATGTCACCATTTTTTTTCTTCTTCTTTTGCAATCCTTATTATTTCAACAATCTACAAAAATATTAGATTTGTATTGACATAAATATATTCTAGATAACCGCAAATATTAGATTTGTATTGATATAAATACATTAGATTTGTATTGATATAAATATATTATAGAAATACACAAATTTTAGATTTATATCACGGTTCGTTTTACACCATTACGTCATTCATAGAAAATTACAGCAAGCTGGGACTGAATGGGAGGCTCGATTTAGGTATATCAATACAATTATTATAGGATTTCTTTTTTCTCTTTCTCTTTCATTTTCGAATTTCCACTTAATTCTGTTTTGAAGTAATAACCATTTCATTCATATTTCCAGTACGTCAGTTCTAAAAGTTAGCATATAAAGCACTGATTATTTATTATTTATTATTCAGTTTCTTCAACACAAGCATTATGTTATTTTCGCAACAGGAAAAGAATAGGTTTTATTCATGTTTTAATTATACGATTATATTTCATCTCTTTATTTAAAACGAAACATCGATAACATTTCAGTATGGTTCCGATATAAGACTAATGTTTATTTTCTACTTATTTCATTAAATACTACATCATTTCCTTAATAGCAGTAAAACAAGGGTCACTCTACATTGAATGGATTGCACACACTACTTCTAGATTAGCATAATATGACAAAATTTATATATAGACACATAATACTAATATTTCTACAATACGGTCTATTTATTTAGTACATGTATAACACTTCCATAACAAAACCTTGCTAAGAGTAAAGTTTAGATTATAATTGTTGCATTATTTATCTCTACAGTAACTAAAACATCATTTCGGTAACAATAGTTTAATATGGTTCCATGATGGCAGTTAGGTTTAATTTCTACTGATTCGATTACATGATACATATCTGCAATAGTAATGTCATACGGTTTATTTATTTAATGTATCATTTCCTTAATAGAAGACAAATAAGATATACAATATATTTAATGGATTACATATATTATTTCTACATTAGCAATAAGACAATGCATTTGCGTGTACGTTAAAAAAAACACGTAAATATTAATATTTGTATTTCTCCGCCCTTGTTATTTCACATCGTATTACTTGTTATTTCACATCGTATTACTTGTTATTTCACATCGTGTTACTTGTAGAAATAACATCGAGGTGGAGTGGAGGAGGAGGCTTGATTTAGGTATTTAGGTCAGAGTCTCTAATCTCATTTCTTTTCTCTTTTTTTCCTTCCCTTTCCCCAGACGCTAAGTACACAGTTACGTTCTCTGGTTTCAAAATAAATATCATTTCGCTGATATATAGTAAATCTAATCTCGATAACAATAACACAAAACAGTTTATTAAAAAAGTTTATAGCGGACTCACACACATTGCTATTTGAATTCAGCATCTTGTTTTATCCTGTCACATCTCTAGCAATAAGATACAGTTTATTTGCATATACGAAACAGACACATAAATATTAATATTTGTATTTCGCGCCGCATTATATCCCATCGTAATAATCTTCAAAATAAGCATCATTTCGTTCGTACGTAGTATATTTAATATGTACAGTAATAAAACAGTCACATTTTAAACTGTCAGCGGGAAATACTGTTCTTTACATCTTTTTCTTGAATATTTTTCTCTATTTTTAATTTTACAAATTTAAATTTTTTCTTAATTATGAATTTATTGTTTAATAAATTTATACAATTATTTTATATTGGAATGTCTACCCAACAATTATTCCTCACCACTAATAATAAACAGAATGTGGAATAGAACATTAAATGAATAAAAAAAAAAAATAAAAATAAATAAATAAAATAAAGTGCATTAAGAGAAAACAAAATAAAGTGATAATAAAATAGATAATAAAAAATAATAATAAAGTAAAATAAAGTAAAAAAAAAAAAAAAAAAAAATTAACTAATAAAATAAAATAAAATAAATAAAATAAAATAAAATTAATGCAAGGAAAGAAAAAAAAAAAACAAACAGTAAATAAACAAGGACAGAAAATAAATAAACAATGTACCTTAAACGCAGCGACAAGGAATCACCTGGTGAGTGATGATACCCCCACCTCCGTGTGGCTAATACGGGAACTCATACTTGAAAAATGTGTCCCTGGGGGACTGTTCACCATAGGTACAGAAATTATAAAATACATTAACTTTAACTCGCCGAATAAAACGCACAACACTAAAATTACTCCTTCCTTTGATGAATAAAATCACGAAATACTTAATAGTATTTTAAATGTATAAGGAAAAAAAAATATTTTGTCTATGTGTGTGTGTGTGTGTGCGGGAGTGTGTGTATTGTGTGTATCTACGTGTGCGTGGGTACGCGCGGGTTGGTGTGTATAGAACACGACGAATCAAACAATTGTTTCTCACTGGTAAGTAGCTGTCCGCGTTTATCCGCTTCCACTCATCTGGTGAAATCTTTGATTCAAGTTTTAAATGAAAACGTTCGATGAAAATTATTTCTTCAAATAATTTTTCCTTCTTTTCGTTTAAATTTCGCGTCAATATTTATTGATTTATTTACTGATCTTTATTATTTATTTACTTATTTATGTTTATTTATTTCTCTTGCATGGTTCTAATTGTATCGCTGTAATTGAATAACAGTGATATTTCTTCAGAGCAGCAACTAAACATTTATTAACTTGAATCTGGTAAGATAATCATAAAAATAAACAACTGTTAACTTGCTTCCGGCCATGGTGGCTAACTAAATTTAGAACATATGGACGGGTTTTTCCAAGTTATATATAGATTACAGATTCAGTTTCAATTTCCTCAAAAGATTTGGAAATACATTTTGTTAAGAAAATCTGTTAATTTTATACAGGTAAGTACAGATGAATATTATATTTAAAACTTTATTTACAAACGTGTTTTGTGTAGAAGTGTTTAATTTCTCTCCTAGTGTCCTAAGACATAATAACTGTTTGTTATCAGGACTTTTCAGATAAAACGTTTCCGAACTAAATTTTATTTCTTTCATGTTAGCTAAAATATCTCAACTTTAATTATTTTTAAATCTCTCTAAATGTGTGAATCAAAATAATAAGTTATGACAAATAAAAGTAAAAATTAAGAAATCACGTTATTTTATCTAATTACAAAAGTTTTAATGTCTTTTTATTTATTTATTTTTTTATTTTTTTTTAGTAGTATATTTGATTTTTTTTTTTTTTTAGTAATAGTAGTTGTAATGGTAATAGTGGTGGTAGTAGTAGTAGTAGTAGTAATAATAGTTGTAATAATAGTAGTAGTAGTAGAAGTAGTAATAGTAGTAGTAGTAGTAGTAGTAATATTAGTAGTAGTACTAAAGTAATAATATTATTGTTTTACCAATGTTACCAAACATTTCCAGTTACATGTAGATAGGTTTCAAGGTTTCAATTTCCTTATGTCTCATATAAAATTTGATTTCATTTTCATAAAAAATTTAAAGTCTATATACTATATCTAAATGTCTTAATAAAAGTTACAAATTTAGTTGTGGGTATTTCTAAATTTTTGGGATATATATACACACTCTTTTTATTTTTCTATTTTTGAGTCTTAAGTCTTAATCAGATAACATGGTGTCTGTTGGGATTCGAGTTATGCGAGGTCCAGATTGGCCAAGAGGAGACATAGATGGAGGTGAAGGTCATCTGGGAACAATAACGTCTTATGCAGAAGATAAAACATGCACAGTGATTTGGGACAACGGAAAAGTAACAATTTCCTCTGCTGGAAAAGGAAACAAGTTTGACTTACGAATTGTTGACACTGCCCCAATAGGTGACAATTGTTTATATTATTATTATTATTATTATTATTATTATTATTATTATTATTATCATCATCATCATCATCACTATTTTAATTTTTATTATTACTATTATTACTGTTATTATTATTATTATTATTATTATTATTATTATTAGTAGTAGTAGTAGTAGTAGCATTTTGTTTGTTACTCTTGTTTTATATGATTATTTATTTATTTATTTATTTATTTTTCCTCTTTTCAGGAATTCGACATAAAGATAAAGTTTGTAATGGATGTGGAGAGAAAGATATAATAGGAATGAGATGGTCGTGTAAGACATGTAAAGATTTACACTTGTGTTCTTTGTGTTACTTCATGGGAAAGCATGATCATTCACACGGCTTTGTTCGATACGACACAGCGACATCAGGAAGGTAAATAAATGTGACTGTCGTATATGAGTCTTATAGCATTACGTATTAAAATACGTATTAGGCCTCTAGTATATATTTCATATATAATAGTTGAAATGTAGTAATTTCATGACGTCACTGAACAGGCGGTGCCAATAGGAGTGAAACTAGGAAAAGTAAATTTATATCTGCTGGTATACAATAACAGCCTAGATCATTATAACTGCTTTCACAGTGATATTCCTAATATTAATGTCGAACTTGAAAGTTATATATTATAATTTTACATGTTTCTATGCAGGAGGGTGGTGCCAGAACGAAACGGTTCAACACTGATTAAAACCCACGGACTGTTCCCTGGTGCGGTCGTTATTAATGGAATTAACTGGGACCAGAATGACAAAGACGGTTAAAATTACATTTCTATCTTCATTTCATATCATACATTCAAAAAATATATATATATGTGTATATCTCTATCTATATATATATATAAAAATATAAAAATCATTTTATTACCATTGATTTTGTTAATTAGAAAGTCTTAATATTTTTTGTATCACCTATAATTCCATTAGTGGTAATGATGATATCTGAATTAACAATTTTAATTGTCCACCGTTCTACTACAAATAAGTAAATAAATAAATGAATAAAGAAAGAAACACTTTACAGGTGGATCAGGTAAAAGAGGGACAGTGACAAGGATCATCAGTCACGATTCTAAATCGTACAGATCTGCAGTGACTGTCGCTTGGCAGACAGGGGAGATAACTACGTGTCGTGTTGGTCATAAAGGTCAAGTCGATGTCCAGTGTTTACAGCCTGCACCAGGACCTCAGTGTTACCCTCAACATTTGCCCGTTCTAGGTAACATTAACTGCTCCAAATTTTACATAATTTACTTATATGTAAAATTCTTTATATTTTAAAAAATATAGCGTTATTGAAATGTTATTCTGAGATGAAAATGTTTTTATAATGAATTTTTTGTAATACTTATAGATTCAACTTACGCTGAACTTTCACAAGAGGAGATATCATCAGCAGAAGCTGCAGAAGAACATTCAGCGAAGGTTTGACAAAGTTTTTCAGTAAATTTCGTTTTATGTATTAACTAAATAAATAATTAATTTAATTAGTTTAATTCTAAATATTTATTTTCAATCATTTTTTAAGGCTGGTCTAATTCTTGTTGTAATTTGAGAATCTCTCATCTGAAATGCTTGGGACTGGAAGCGTTTCGGATTTCAGAATTTAGATTTTGGAACTCAAGGATATCTGAACACAAAATCAATTTCTATTTCATAAATATTTTTACATAATATTTTTATATAATGTTTTGAAAAAAAAAAAAAAATTCTCTAACCAATTGAAAGATATGATATCATATTTCGGATGGTAAAAAAAAAAAAAAAGTTTCAGATTTCAGTGTTTTCAAATTTTTGAATAACGGATAAGCGATCCTCATACAAGAGAATAAGATGAATTTTTCGTATGTCATGATTTGGTATGTAACATATTTTCAGTGAAGTAGTTAATAATGTGGAGATTGTTTTATATGTGGATATTTACAATGTAAAGTGAGTTAAAGCATCAGAACCAAGTTAGAATGAGTTTTGCTAAAATAGAAGCAAGTTAGTATGACCATTGTTAAAACCGAATTAAGTTAGTATGAGTTTTGTTAAAATCTCCGACAACAGCTTTCTTCAAGTTGTCTTCACAACAAACCCTCAACGTAGAAATCTAAAAAAAGAAAAAACACACACAAAAGTGAAATATCCTACATGTTAATCAGTGACAAACGTTTTCGTATTAAATGACCATTTTCTTCTCAAACGTTTACAATACAGCACAGGAAAAACGTGCGCAATATCTGGAAACTTGCACAGACCTCAACGTGAATATCATAAATATCATGTTTGTCATGCACTGATCACAGTGTACAGCAATGAAATGTTAGCACTAAGACGGAATGATTCTGAGACCAGCATATCTTAGATGATAAACGTATCAATGGATTAAAACCATCTTTTTACTACAAAATAACATCAGAACTGAATATTGCAGCATTTCTTTAACGATCAATTTATCAAAGGATTAAAGCCATGTTGTTACTACAAAACAATATCAGAACTGAATATTACAGCTGAGAATCCTTCATCTGAAATTGCTTGTCACCAGAAGTGTCTTGGATGTCAAAATACACATTCCATTTATATTTGTAATAGAGTTTATACACATAGTTTGCAGGATTATTTATTTTTATTTTTACGTTATTTTTTATTTTTTTATATATAGTATGGTTAATATTTTCTTGGTGCAAAACTATCTGAAAACTAAGATACCACTATTTCTGATTTGAGGAAAACATTTTGGACTTCACAAGAAATATCCATTGTGTACATTTAACGATTTTCTACATTAATACTTCCTAAAGGCCTCGTTAATTTTTATTATTATTTTCATTCTAGATAAGGAAGGACAGTACTTTTGTGTCACACATTGTTGTAGAGTGAATCTGTTACTGATGACTGTTGTTAGTACTTGTTTTTGTTGTTGTTTTAATTGTAGATTGTAAGAGGAAATGCAGTGCGGATTATTGATGATCCGGAAAAGGTCAAACGCTTACAGAAAGGTCATGGAGGTTGGACAAATCAAATGAAACAGGTTTAAATGTGCTGTGTTGTATCATACTGTGTCCATACAAAGTTAATTAAGTCTTTGTAAAGTAATCTTGAATAACAGAATGTAATAATTTAGTCTAATATGTCATAAATTATAGTTAGAGTATGCGTTGCATATGTTACAGATAAGTGAACCAGACATTTTGTAAACCTTTCTAAAAATCATTCAGAACACTGCTGTATTTTTCTGTCACATACTTTATATAAGTCACAAACAATGTGAGATATGTAAACCGAATTTCAATAATATTCAGATTTTACAAACTAGTGTAATGTCTATTTCAGATCCTTGGAAAAGTTGGTGAAGTTGTACATGTAGATTCCCATGGAGACGTCAATGTTAGGTTTGGAAAGAAAGTGTTTGTGTTTAACCCTGCCTGCTGTCTGCCAGCCTCTAAGACAGGACTTCAATCGGATCCTTTAGGTTTAGCTGACGCTATCTTTCAAGTTAGGTAGAATCAAGTTATCTCAGTGGTTCTTTTCAATGTTTTAATTGTACCAATTTGTTACAAATTGTTTACAAATTGTGTTTGTATTTGTAGATTTATTTTGTGTGTACAAAAATAATTATGTAACAGAAAGAAGCAACCGAATTTTAAGAACATGCTTAAATCACTTCCAGAGATTGTAAATGTATTTTACATCTGTGTATCGGTTTTTTACACCTGTATGTTGTATTTTATATTCTTCCAGCATTAGAAAAGAAACTGAAAGATATTCAGAAAGAAGAAAAGACTAAAGAAACTAAAGAGGAAGAGGGTGCAAAGGAGTTTTTAGAAGCTGTTGAAAAATCAGATGTTGAGGAAGTTAAGAAAATTGTGAGAAATATCCCAGACTGGTAAGTATAAGTAGTTGAAATAGTTTGACATAAGAACAATGTTAGTAAATATAAGTAATACAGCTAGTTTAACATAAGAACAAGGGTGATAAGAGTAAGTACATAAATAGTTTACCTAGTTGGACATAAGACCAAAGTTGGTAAGTATAAATAGTACAGCTAGTTGGACATAGGTACAGTTTTTCTGTTAAAGTGAAATATATAAAATGAACATGTTAAACTGAACACAATCTATAATCCAGATGCTAAATTGAACACAATCTATAATTTACATGTTAAACTGAACATAATCTACTATTTAGATGTTAAACTGAACACAGTCTATTTATATGTTAAACTGAACACAATCTCTATTTTACATGTTAAAATGAACACAGTCTGAAATTTAGATGTTAATCTGAACACAATCTATAATTTACAATTAAATTAAAAACAATCTACAATTTACATGTTAAAAAGAACACAATGTACAATTTACATGTTAAACTGAACACTATTATAATTTACACAATAACCTGAAAAATATCTACAATTTAGATGTTAAACTGAACACAATCTTCAATTTTCATGTTAAGCTGAAGACAGTCTATAATTTAAACATTAAACTAAAAACACTCTATAAGTGAACACAATCTATAACTTACATGTTAATCCAAAAACAACGTGCAGGTTACATTTTAAAGTAAATAAAATCTGAAATGTACATATTAAACTGAACACAGTCTATAATTTACATCTTAAACTGAACTCAATCTATAATTTACATATTAAACTGAACTCAATCTACAATTTACATCTTAAACTGAACTCAATCTACAATTTACATATTAAACTGAACTCAATCTACAATTTACATATTAAACTGAACACAGTCTATAATTTACATCTTAAACTGAACTCAATCTACAATTTACATATTAAACTGAACACAATCTACAGTTTACATGTTAACTGAACACAATCTATAATTTATATATTAAACTGAACACGGCCTACAGTCTATATGTTAACTGAATATAATCTATAACTTCCATGTTATACTGAACACAATCACTTAGTTAATTATTGAGAGTGTAACAGTTAAAGACACACGTCAAAGGTGTTGTTTGTTAAATATAAATTTGAATCGACTAAGGTAATGCTGTATTTTGTAATGGTTGTTTTGTTGAAATTTGTTTTATTTTTGGCTGTGTATTCTTAGATTAAACTCAGTCCACGAAACGGTCTAACATGTTTAAATATAGCAGCAAGGGAAGGCAAACTGGAAATTGTCAAATATCTACTGGAAAAAGGAAGTCAGTTAAATGTGAGAAACTCTCGAGGTAACACAGCACTTATGCTTGCAATGATTAGGTAAGTGAATAAATTATGATTTATTTTTATATTTTTTCTATTAATTTAATTTATTTTAATTTAATTTATTTATTTATTTATTTATTTATTCATTTATACAACGACAACAACATCTGTTATTTATTATTATTATTATTTTTATATTTATTATTTTTATCACGATTATTATTATTATTTTATAGCATAAAAAGATTTATAATTTTAGATTATAGCTATTTTGTTAATGTTTTATTATACCAGTCAAATAACTAAATAACTAAATAAATAAATAAAAGAGTGAAGGATGATATGGAGCAGCAACAGCAATGACATTTTTTTTTATCTTCAACACTTCGAATGAAAACTAAACTGACATTTTACCACTTTGTGAAAATGTTTAAACATTATTACTGTAAACAACAGGAAACATGTTGACGTTGTTAAATTCCTCCTGGAAAAGAATGCAGACACTGAGGTTGTCAATGACATAGGACAGACAGCTCTTCATCTTGCTGTACAGACTGGAGATCCATCAATAGTATATGATCTGATAAGGAGAGGGAATGATGTCAACTCAGCTGTAAGATACTCACATCTCTCTATTAGCCTTAACTAAAAACAAAAATAAAAAATTCTTACGAATCACACTTCTTCCAATTTTCAGTTTGCACTTTCTTGTAATTATCTGTCAGTCAGTAGGCTGACACATAATTTGCAAAATGTTTGTTAAAAAACCCTGTAAAAAATCACAATTTACTATTACACAAATATTATAAAATCATGTGTATGTGTTTTCTAATACACAGTATTATTATTATTATTATTTAAGAGTATCAGGTTTGTAATCTAACACTGACATTTGACTCTTTTTTTATATAAACTACTAAAAAAAAAAATAAAAATAAATTTCATTTACACAATTAAGTAATTCTATAAATTCTCATTGAGAGAACAAGGATAACATTTTATTCAAGCATATATTTCTCAAAGTTTGATTTTGGTTTAACGGACAAAAGTAACAGGTTTTTAAATCATTTTTTCAAATGTTTAATAACATGTTTTTAAATCCTCTATTCTTGTAGTACATATTTTTCACTTTTGTGTTGATGATAGGATATATCCGGGGACACACCACTCCATGATGCTATAAGAGAAAATGAAATCTCCTGTGCTCAATTTCTCCTCATGTGCCCAGACATCGATCTAACCATCGCCAATCAGGAAGGATTCAACCCTTTACAGTGGGATGCTTTCCACGGGAAATCTGGGTATTAATAAATAATTAAACCTTCTGAAATATATTAAAATACAGATAATTGCTATAAGAGAATTATCATCCAGTAAGTCAATTTAAGAGGGTAAAATTTAAAAGAAACATAATCACCCCTGCAAAGAAAAAAGAAAAAGAAAAAAAAGAAACAACAAGAAACCATTTCATGGTAACAGTTTTTACCAGAAAGGACAGACAATAAGAAATGTTTTCATATAAAACAGACAGACAGACATGCACACACACACACACACACACACACACACACACACACACAGAGATAGGCAGATAGATAGATATACATAGATATACTACTTTTCGATTTCAGTGGTTTAGTTATTATGACTTACTTTCTAAGAAATTAAATAATAAAATACAGGTTTCTTTTCAAATAAAAGAGACAGAAAAATGTCAGTGCGTATTCTAATTGACAGAGGACAACTGACAAAAAAAATGTTGATGAGGAATAGAGATCTTGTTAATGTGAAAGCAAATGAAGGTGAAAGTGCTCTACACATAGCAGCAAGAAACAACCACACAGCGGAGGCGAAGATTCTTATTAGTCAGGTGATGTATAGCTTTACATTAATAAACAATTTTGGTATCTTACACCCATAAGTAATTATAATATCTTACACCAACAAATAATTTGTATATCCTTACATTAATAAATAATTCATATATCTTACCCTAATAAATATTTTTATATCTTACCATAATAAATATTTTTTTTTATCGCGTACACGAAGAACTAATTTTTATATCTTACACCGAAATATAATGGTCATTTGTATTGGATATTTCTGTAGAAGTTGAAAATTCCTAACAAATTAAATAATCATAGAAGATAATTAATATCTTTTTAATGTATTTCTGTTTTACGAAGGATCATAGTAAAACGATATTTTTAAATAAGTGATTATGCGTTTCTTTATGTGATTATGCGTTTCTTTATGTAGATTAATAAATTAAAATAATAAAGCAGAATAGAAAACTGATAAGTAATTACTTCTGTTCCAATAAGAATTAGATTATGAGTATTTAACATACTGACTATTTTAGAATATAAGAAGCTATTTTTAAAACTGGCTGTTTATTTGCTTTTACTAGGGTGCAGATGTTAATATGAAAAACGACGCCTTGGACGCAACCCCGCTTCATCATGCATGTAATTGGGCTTTTCTAGACTCGGCCAAACTTCTCATATCTGAAGGTAAATTTCCAGTGTCTTTTTCTCTATTTATTACCGGTTATTTCGTGTCTCTTTCAATATTTTGGTGAGTACAACATTTTATTTATTAAATAGAACGTCACTTTCTTTTTTTTTCTAACTCTTATATAGAATACTTTGGAGGACTTAAATATGATGATTTGTTAATTTTAAAATTATTTATTTTGTATTTTCAAATGAAAAATATTCAGAACATCACATGATATTTTAACCCTTGTCTTTTACATTTTTCTAATGTATGTATTTATGTCATCATTAAAATCAGATTTGGAATATGTGGAAAAACGGAGAGACAAAAACTATTTAAATATGATGTTTTGTTCAGAAACAAAAATTTTAAAATTAAATCTATTTAGGTATACTTTTATGTATCTATGTATGTATGTATGTGTATGTATGTATGTATATATATATATATATGTATGTATGTATGTATGTATGTATGTATGTATGTATGTATGTATGTATGTATGTATGTATGTATGTATGTATGTATGTATCTATCTATCTATCTATGTTATATACACAATTGTTATATTTTATCCCACTCAGAAAGGTTAATTAAATATTAAAATATGGCCAAATGTACAGTGCAAGTCAAAATTAGATTTAAGAAAATCTATTTTTAGCAAAATGTCTACACAGTTCTTCCTGTGTGTTCACAAAAAAAATATTTTCATGTTTTATATCCATATGTATATCTATCTATCTATCTGTCTGTCTATCTATCTATCTATGTATCTAATTTTTCAGTCTTTATTATTTATAAACATATTATTATTTTATAAAACATATTTAAAAACTATTTTAATTTTCTGGGTGAAAATTACTTAATTGTTTTTGAGGTTTTACAGAAATACATGGATGCGATTTCAAATGTATTTTTTCATTTTAGCCTCCATTTTCATTTTCATAAATCTGATTTTTAATCAAATGTTGTTGTTTTTTTTTTTTTTTTTTTTTTTTAAATTCTCAGGTGCAGAAATTAACGTGGGTGACTCCAACCAAGACACACCTTTACACATAGTGATGGGGAAGTATCAACAGGTGCGTTTCTCTAATTCTTTGTCAGCTTTTCTCTCACTGTTTATCTTTGGAAACTTTTATTACAAGTTCAAGTATAAAATTTTTTGATCGAAAAAAAAAAAAAAAAAAAATAGAATAATTTTTTTTTTTATTTTATAAGAAATTGAGTAAAGAACACTGGGGGCCCACACATAATCGTGTTGAGGTGGCAAAGTTCCTGATAGAAAGAGGAGCAGACGTCGATCTGAAAAATGAAGACGGAAAAACGCCGTTTGATGTGTGCACTAACGAAACTGTCGAGAATTTTGAAGAATTGTGTCGAGATTATTATTTTCTAGCAAAGGGGAAATGAATTTATTATTACAGAAATTATTATTATTATTATTTCCAGATTTGTTATTATTAGTAACATTTTTATTATTTTTGAGACATTGTGATTTGAAAATCAGGTGGATGAATGTGGTGTAAGAAAAATTGAAACTACTTGTTACAGAAAGTGTTAGTCTGTTATCTTCATTTCCAGTTTGTCTCAACTTTTCATAAAGTAATATTTCTCTGATTTTTCCAGTTCTTGACATTGTGATTTCCCTCACAAGATGATGTGTGCATAGTGTGCCGCCAACGTGACTACTTGTCCACTCTGTGGAGCTCACGTCTGAATACAGAAGAAAAGACATACTTTTGTTTATTCTTTATTTCTTTGTTTTCAAACACCTGTGTATCTTTTCTTAATGTAGTTTAAACATCTATACCCTTTTATCGTGGTTGTGTAGGTGTGTATGTTTTTTAAGTTTTCATTGTTAAAAACGACTTGTCAGCTTCAGTACCATTTCTTGTGACGTCGTAGTTGTGCTGATGTCTGAAGTGTCTAATGATATAAGGTTTTGAGATTGTGTGATAATTTGTTTGACGAAACAGGTGGAGGGATCAGATAAAACGTAACTGTTTCTAACAACACCATCAACTGTGCTGACACAAGGTCGATTGGTGCATCTCTAGTATGTAGGTATACCCGTCTAACAAAACTTGTTTTCGACAGATCAGTCCTTGCGTAAACCAGCCATTCTCGGAATGGTAAGCACGATTTTTTGTTTCTCAAAAACATCTCAATAGGGCATAGAGAACGTATATTCGTAAATAAACTATTATCCGTCTGTAATGAAAGTTTTACAAAGTTTTATTCACAAATGGCCATGCAGAAACTATGAAAAGCTATGAAGAGGCCATGTTCATCGTCTTTTCATGCCGGCCAAAACACATAAATAATATTTATGACTTGTCTCCTCTTTGATTATCACACAGAAAAGTATCCCAGTCGTGATTATGTAATCTAGATATGGTGTGTTTCTTTTTGTTCCTGTTGGTTTAAATATTGACGTATAAATGTATACAAGATGTATATTTACTGGTCACTCGTATGTGCTTGCTTTATGTTCAGAAACAGAGTTTAAAAATTAATAAAGAAACAAATAAATTAATTAATAAATCAGAAGAAGGAACGAAAACAAAAAATATTTTTTATTTTTTTGTTTTTATCACTTTATTTAAACCTTTTATAAACTCTAAAGGTCATTTTTTTTAGTAATCGTTATATATGTTCTAACTATTCAAGTCTCTTTAATAGTTTACACGTTACAATATAATATTAGCACCTGGAGATAAATTCTAAGTTTATTTACAACTGTATAAATATAATATTTATGATTTTTCATTTGTGTAATTTTTATTATTATACTGTTGTTTGCCTTAATTAAAGATATATATACCTATAAATGTATCCAATGTTTTAACTCGAATTTTTTTATAATATACATTGAATATCAGACTTTACTAACAAATAATTGTTACTAGATATCAATCTTTATAGATAATTATTTCTTACTGGATATCAATCTTTACTAATAATTAATTGTTACTCGATATTAGTCTTTACTAATAATTAGTGGTTACAAGATATCAGTATTTACTAATAATTAGTGGTTACTAGCCACCAATTTTTAATATTATTACATTATTCTGTTATTTTCAGTTTCATTTCTTGTTTTTACCCTGTTTTAAACTGTGTCGATGTGGCTTACTTTAGAAATAAAAACAAAATAATAATAAAATTAAAGAAATGTAAAAAGATGTTTGTCTTGATTTTCTTAGAATTAGTCTTTAATTATCAGCTGGGAGATTTTAAAACGATCAGAATGAGCATCGGGAAGATCACATTGAGAGTGGATTTCTCCTGATTATATTGCCGAATGTTTCATCTAATGAAACTGTGATCCCGATGATATTACTATATTACTAATTGGAGACAATCCCTCATCATAATGGCTGTAATCTGGCTTTTCTGGACCCGACCAAGGTAAATATTCAGTGTCTCTTTTTCTCTATTTATAACAGGTTATTTCGTGTCTGTATCAAAATTTTGATGGATGCAACATTTGTTTTCTATCAGTATCAAATAGAACATCACTGTTCGTTTTGTTTTTCGTACTATAACAAAAGAGAACTTAAATTTAATTTGTTAATTTTTTTAAAGTATTTATTTTTGTATTTTAAGAGGCATTGTTGAATGAGACTTGATATTCAGCTTTACATACATGAGTCAGATGTTTTAACCTACCTGTCTTTTTACATATAACAGCTGACTGGTGTATATATGAGTGTGCGACACTGTTGGTAATGCTGTTTCTCTAGATTTGTTCCAAAGACACTTTTGTTTATCAATGTATGGAAAACACTGCATACACACTATATTTACAGGTTGAAGCACTCTCATACTTGTTTTATTTCCATGATAATTTTCTTTGTCATTATTATTTAATTATTTATCTTCAAGGTTAAAATATATTTTATTCTTTTCCATTATTCAATTTCAAAACAAATTTGTTATTTGTGTTTTCTTAAGAAGACTTTATTCAGGATCTTATTTATAAACAGTGCAGCAACATTTAGCAAATTAACAGAAAGTAAAACAGTAAAACAACTGAAGTGAAATTTATAAAAACATCTAGAGAATTACAGGAAATATCTTCAGATACGGCTGTCTAACAACTGAATTCAGTTCTTTATATTGTAATCTGCAACAACTGGCTTGTTTAGATGTCCACATCATACCCTGTCGTTATGACTAAGAAATGGCAAGACGTCTCGTCAAATTAAACAAAATACATCTACCACTGTTCTTACAGTTCAGTGTTAAATATACCTAAACGAACTAATGATACTGTTCTAGATAAAATACGTCTCCACCAGTATAGAAATTAGTGTTATTAATTATTAATTATTGTTATTAATTAGTGTTACTAATTACTGGGAATAAGAAACACAGCATTGATGTTACTTTTATATTGGCGCGGTTGTTGCTGATTTCAGCGACGTCCGCTGTCTTGGTATAAAAACGACGTCAACAAAAGCATGACGTGACTCCGATAATTAAAATGGTAGATGACAGCATTTGGATTATTTTGAATTTTAGTTAATCTCGGGTTTTGTGGATTTATTTCATTAATTCTTGGAAATCCAGTGAGTACAGGATAACTAATTACTTTTTTTTCTTCTTGTTTTCAGGTTTTTGGCTCGATATTCAAACAAGTTTTAAAGATATTAGTGCAATTAAGGTTCCTGATCGGAAATATTTTTCACAAACTTGGCATTCAGGATGCTTTTTATCAAAGTATGAATTTATTACTTGTAGAAATAACATCGAGGTGGCAGTGGAGGAGGAGGTTTGATTTAGGTATTCAGGTCAGGGTCTTTAATTTCATTTCTTTTCTCTTTTTTTTCCTTCCCTTTCGCTAGATGCTAAGTACACAGTTACGTTCTCTGGTTTCAAAATAAATATCATTTCGTTCATATATGATAAATCTAATCTGTATAACAATAACACAAAACTTCATTAAAAAAAAGTTTATAACGGACTCACACATATTGCTATTTGAATTCAGCATCTTGTTTTATCCTGTCACATCTCTAGCAATAAGATACAGTTTATTTGCATATACGAAACAGACACATAAATATTAATTTTTGTATTTCGAGGCGCATATATCCCGACGTACTCCCTCCATCTTCAAAATAAGCATCGTTTCGTTCGTACGTAGTATATTTAATATGTACAGTAATAAAACAGTCACATTTTAAACTGTCAACGGGAAATATTTTAAATACAGTTCTTTACATTTTTTGTTCTTATATATTTTTCTCTATTTTTAATTTAAAAATGTTTAAAAAAAAAAGTTAAATTATGAATTTATAGTTTAATAAATTGATACAATTATTTTATATTGGAATGTCGTATGCTGTCGCCATAAAATTAAAAATTAATAATAAAAATATAATAATAATAAAATAAAATAATGTTAAAAATAAAATAGCTACCCAATAATTATTCCTAACCATTAATAATAAACAGAATGTAGAATAGAACATCAAATGAATAAAATAAAAAAAAAAAAAAAAAAAAAAAATAAAATAAAATAAAATAAAATAAAAATAAAGTGCATTAAGAGAAAACAAAATAAAGTGATATATAATAATAATAATAAAAAGGATAATAAAAAATAATAATAAAGTAAAATAAAGTAAAAAAATAAATAATTAACAAATAAATAAAATTAAATTAAATAAATTTTATTTCCTGAAGAAACAATTCATGCAAGGAAAGAAAAAAACAGAAAATAAACAAGGACAGAAAATAAATAAATAATGTACCTTAAACGCAGCGACAAGGAGTCACCTGGTGAGTGATGATACCCCCACCTCCGTGTGGCTAATACGGGAACTCATACTTGAAAAATGTGTTCCTGGGGGACTGTTCACCATAGGTACAGAAAATATAAAATACATTAAATTTGACTCGCCGAATAATTCACACGACACTAAAATTACTCCTGCCTTTGATGAATAAAATCATGAAATATTTTATAGTATTTTAAATTTATAAGTAAAAAAAATATTTTGTCTATGTGTGTGTGTGTGTGGGAGTGTGTGTATTGTGTGTATCTGCGTGTGCGTGGGTACGCGCGGGTTGGTGTGTATAGAACACGACGAATCAAACAATTGTTTCTCACTGGTAAGTAGCTGTCCGCGTTTATCCGCTTCCACTCATCTAGTGAAATCAAATTTGATTCAAGTTTTAAATGAAAATGTCCGATGAAAATTATTTCTTTAAATAATTTTTCCTTCTTTTCGTTTATATTTCGCGTCAGTTTTTATTGATTTATCTACTGATCTTTATTATTTATTTACTTATTTATGTTTATTTATTTCTCTTGCATGGTTCTAATTGTATCGTGGTAATTGAATAACAGTGATATTTCTTCAGAGCAGTAACTAAACATTTATTCACTTGAATCTGGTAAGATAATCATAAAACAAAACAACTGTTAACTTGCTTCCAGCCATGGCTAACTAAATTTAAAACGTATGGACGGGTTTTTCCAAGTTATATATAGATTAGAGATTCAGTTTCAATTTCCTCAAAAGTTTTGGAAATATATTTTGTTGAGAAAATCTGTTAATTTTATACAGGTAAGTACAGATAAGTATTAGATTTAAAACTTTATTTACAAACGTGTTTTGTG
>CM022672.1:8583033-8622703 GCA_012295275.1 Chrysomallon squamiferum | reverse complement strand
TAAGATACAGTTTATTTGCATATACGAAACAGACACATAAATATTAATTTTTGTATTTCGCGTCGCATTATATCCCATCGTATCTTCAAAATAAGCATCATTTCGTTCGTACGTAGTATATTTAATATGTACAGTAATAAAACAGTCACATTTTAAACTGTCAACGGGAAATATTTTAAATACAGTTCTTTACATTTTTTTTCTTATATATTTTTCTCTATTTTTAATTTAAAAATGTTTAAAAAAAAAAGTTTAATTATGAATTTATAGTTTAATAAATTGATACAATTATTTTATATTGAATGTCGTATGCTGTGGCCATAAAATTAAAAATTAATAATAAAAATATAATAATAATAAAATAAAATAATGTTAAAAATAAAATAGCTACCCAATAATTATTCCTAACCATTAATAATAAACAGAATGTAGAATAGAACATCAAATGAATAAAATAAAAAAAAAAAAAAAAAAAAATAAAAACAAAAGAGAAAAAAAAAAATAAAGTGATATATAATAATAATAAAATAGATAATAAAAAAATAAAAATAATAAAAAATAATAAAAAAGAAAAATAAAACAAAAAAATAAATAAAATTAAAAATAAATAAAATAAAATTAAATACATTTTATTTCCTGAAAAACAGTTCATGCAAGGAAAGAAAAAAAAACAGTAAATAAACAAGGACAGAAAATAAATAAATAATGTACCTTAAACGCAGCGACAAGGAGTCACCTGGTGAGTGATGATACCCCCACCTCCGTGTGGCTAATACGGGAACTCATACTTGAAAAATGTGTTCCTGGGGGACTGTTCACCATAGGTACAGAAAATATAAAATACATTAACTTTGACTCGCCGAATAATTCACACGACACTAAAATTACTCCTGCCTTTGATGAATAAAATCATGAAATATTTTAATAGTATTTTAAATTTATAAGTAAAAAAAATATTTTGTCTATGTGTGTTTGTGTGCGGGAGTGTGTGTATTGTGTGTATCTGCGTGTGCGTGGGTACGCGCGGGTTGGTGTGTATAGAACACGACGAATCAAACAATTGTTTCTCACTGGTAAGTAGCTGTCCGCGTTTATCCGCTTCCACTCATCTGGTGAAATCAAATTTGATTCATGTTTTAAATGAAAACGTCCGATGAAAATTATTTCTTTAAATAATTTTTCCTTCTTTTCGTTTATATTTCGCGTCAGTTTTTATTGATTTATCTACTGATCTTTATTATTTATTTACTTATTTATGTTTATTTATTTCTCTTGCATGCTTCTAATTGTATCGTGGTAATTGAATAACAGTGATATTTCTTCAGAGCAGTAACTAAACATTTATTCACTTGAATCTGGTAAGATAATCATAAAAATAAACAACTGTTAGCTTGCTTCCGGCCATGGTGAGGTAACTAAATTTAGAACGTATGGACGGGTTTTTCCAAGTTATATATTTATTACAGATTCAGTTTCAATTTCCTCAAAAGTTTTGGAAATATATTTTATTGAGAAAATCTGTTAATTTTATACAGGTAAGTACAGATATGTATTAGATTTAAAACTTTATTTACAAACGTGTTTTGTGTAGAAGTGTTTAATTTCTCTCCTAGTGTCCTAAGACATCATAAGTGTTTGTTACCAAGGACGCAAACAACATTTCAGATAAAACGTTTCTGAACTAAATTTTATTTCTTTCATGTTAGCTAAAATATCTCAACTTTAATTATTTTTAAATCTCTCTAAATGTCTGAATCAAAATAATAAGTTAAGAAATCACGTTATTTATCTAATTACAAAAGTTTTAATGTCATTTTTCTTTTTTTTTTCTTTTTTCTGACGATGTAATAATATTTGAAAAAAAAAAAAAATATATATATATATAGTACAAGTTACTGGAAAAAAAAGAAAACAAAAATGTTTCGATGTTTGCAACAATTTCTACTCAATAATAGATATCTGTAGATTATATGACATATTTTAACAAATTATGTGTACTAATTTTTGTAGAATTGGTTGCGTTATGAAGTAATATAGTTTATGAGTTGGTAAACACTGATCGGCCATCTTGAATTTCGATTGGAAATTTCCGTGTACGCTCGGAAACCGTCAAATCGGGTTTTAAACTTCCAAATTTCCATTTTCCGTATTTTGTTATGACTTACACTAATAAAGGTATCGGTCTTTTTTCATATTACAAAATCGTGATGTAGAACACCTCTCCTAACTGCATTTTTGCTTTGATCAAACCTTTCAAACTGGATTATTTTTGAGCAAATGCGTGCACAATAAACTAAAATAATAATGTTCTAGCATATTAATTAATTAACTTTTCTAGCAGGTTGTGTTTCACGTGTCAGAACCCATCAGAAAAGAACATTCAGGCGAAGTCTATGCCTATTATATTGGAGCAATTGTTTGAATTATAGTTCCTATTGGTCCATGCTATTTACTGTATATCAACAGTAATAATAGAGGTAGCAGCAGTCGTGGTAGTAATAATAAAAGTACGAATAGTAGTATTAGTAATGGTAGTAGTAGCAGTTTTTGTAGTAATAGTAGTAGTAGTAGTAGTAGTAATAGAAACAGTAGTAGTAGTAGTAATAGCAGAAGTGATAGCTGTAACAGTAGTAATAGTTGAAATAGAAGTAGTAGTAATAATAGTAGTAGTATCAGTATTAGCAATAGGATCAGTAATAGTGTAGTAGTTGTAATAGTGGTAACAGTAGTTGGGACAGTCCTCTCTCTTGTAAAATGTGAAGCCTGGATTCTGATAGCACGTCCTCATTTTGAAATCTGAAAAAATAAAAAAATTAAAAAAATAAAATACAAATTCATTTTGTCCACAATCCGTCTCAGATTAGCGTTTGACTTAGTATCAGATTAGTGTATTCATGCTACATGTAGTAAAACCGGACTTTGTGAGTAGTAGTAGCAGTAGTGGTAGCGGTAGTAGTAATAGTAGTTGTAGTAGTAGTAGTAATAGTAGTTGTAATAGTAGTAGTAGTAGTAGTAGTAATAATAATAGTAGTAGTAGTAGTAATGATAGTAGTAGTACTAAAGTAATAACATAATTATTTTACCAATGTTACAAAAAAATGTCCAGTGACGTGTAGCTAGGTTTCAGTTTCCTTGCTGATCACTTTCAGAAGAAAGGGAAATATGTCTCATATAAAATTTAGACATTTAAACATTTCTGACATAAAATGCATTAAATCTTGTTTATTATATTTATTTATGTCTTAATAAAAAGTTACAAATTTAGGTATATCTATATAATTCTTAATCAGATAAGTACTCAGTATATATCTGAGTACTTTATTTACTTATTTGTGTCCTATTAAAAATTACAAAGTCAGTCTATAGCAAATAAAGTTTTTGTATTTTAGTCTTAATCAGAAAACATGGCGGCTGTTGGGATACGAGTTATGCGAGGTCCTGATTGGTCAGGAGGAGACGTAGATGGAGGTGAAGGTCATCTGGGAACAATAACGTCTTATGCAGAAGATAAAACATGCACAGTGATTTGGGACAACGGAAAAGTAACAATTTCCTCAGCTGGAAAAGGAAACAAGTTTGACTTACGAATTGTTGACAATGTCCCGACAGGTGACAATTGTTTATATTGTTGACAATGCCCCGACAGGTGACAATCTTTTATATTATTATTATTATTATTATTATTATTATTATTATTATTATTATTATTATTATTATTATTATTATTAGTAGTAGTAGTAGTAGTAGTAGTAGTAGTAGTAGTAGTAGTATTTTTTTTTTTGGTCTTGTTTTTTATGATTATTTATTTATTTATTTATTTTTTCCTCTTTTCAGGAGTTCGTCATAAAGATAAAGTTTGTAATGGATGTGGAGAGAAATATATAATAGGAATAAGATGGTCGTGTAAGACATGTGAAGATTTACACTTGTGTTCTTTGTGTTACTTCATGGGAAAGCATGATCGTTCACATGACTTTATTCGATTCGACACATCGACATCAGAAGGGTAGATAAATATAACTGTTCAATATGAGTCGTTTAGCATTAGTTATTACAACATCTAGAAGGCCTCTAGTATATATTTCATACATATTAGTTTAAATATATTAATTTTATGACGTGACTGAACACGTAGTGCCAATAGGAATGAAGTTATCTTAATTCGAAAATACGTAAAATTGACATGTACTTCAGTCTTACAGTAAAAACTTAAAAACAATAAGAAGATTTAAGAGTCAGATATGCATGAACACGATAGGGACATAAAAGTGAAAATGGCTAAAAAGAATTTTTTTTTCTTAGAAGATCATATTGTAATGCTCATTATTGAGAAACAGTGATACCAGAAACAAAAACAAACAAAGCAAAATAAAAAGAAATGAAAATAAACACAAAAAAAGTTCACCAGTAGATAATAAAGAACAAAGAAATAAGCAAACATATTTATATCTGCTGGTATACAACAACAGTCTAGATCATTATAACTGCTTTCACAGTGATATTCCTAATATTAATGATGTACTTGAAAGTTATTCTATCAGTATTTTACATGTTTCTATGCAGGAGGGAGGTGCCAGCACGAACCTGTTCAACACTGATTAAAACCCACGGACTGTTCCCTGGTGCGGTCGTCATTCATGGAATTAACTGGGACCAGAATGACAAAGACGGTTAAAATTACATTTCTGTCTTCATTTTATATCATACATTCAAAATGTGGCAACTGAACAATATATATATATGTGTGTAAATAAAATTTCATTTTGTTACCGCTGATAATTAGAAAGTCTTAATATTTTGTTTATCTCCTGGTAATGATGATATCTGAATTAACAATTTTAATTATCCACCGTTCTACTACAATTAAATAAATAAATAAATAAATAAATAAATAAATAAATGAAATACGGAGAAACACTTTACAGGTGGACGAGGTAAAACAGGGACAGTGACAAGGATTATCAGTCACGATTCCAAATCCTACAGATCTGCAGTGACTGTCGCTTGGGAGACAGGGGAGATAACTACGTGTCGTGTTGGTCATAAGGGTCAAGTCGATGTCCAGTGTTTACAGCCTGCACCAGGACCTGAGTGTTACCCTCAACATTTGCCCGTTCTAGGTAACATTAACTGCTCCAAATTTTACATATTTTACTTATATGTAAAATTCTCTATATTTTTAAAAATATAACGTTGTTGAAATGTTAATCTGAGATGAAGATGTTTTTATAATGAATTTTTATAATACTTATAGATTCTACTTACGCTGAACTTTCACAAGACCAGATATCATCAGCAGAAGCTGCAGGAGAACATCCAGCTAAGGTTTGACAAAGTTTTTCAGTAAATTTCGTTTTATGTATTAAGAAAATAAATAATTAATTTAACTAGTTTAATTCTAAATATTTATTTTCAAACCATTTGTCTGGCTGGTCTAATTCTTGTTGTAATTTGAGAATCTCTCATCTGAAATGCTTGGGACTGGAAGCGTTTCGGATTTCAGAATTAAGATTTTGGAACTCAAGGATATCTGAACACAAAATCAATTTCTATTTCATTAACATTTTTACATAATATTTTTATATAATGTTTTGAAAAAAAAAAAAAAAAAAAGCTTTCTCTAACCATTGGAAAGATATGATATCATATTTCGGATGGTCAAAAAAAAAAAAAGTTTCAGATTTCCGAGTTTCTAGATTTTTGAATAAAGGATAAGCGATCCTCACACTAGAACATAAGATGAATTTTTCTTATGTCATCATTTGGTATGTAACATATTTTCAGTCAGTTAGTTAATAATGTGTAGATTGTTTTACATGTGTATATTTACAATGTAAAGTGAGTTAAAACATCAGAACCAAGTTAGAATGAGTTTTGCTAAAATAGAAGCAAGTTAGTATGACTTTTGTTAAAACCGAATTAAGTTACTATGAGTTTTGTTAAAATCTCCGACAATAGCTTTCTACAAGTTGTTTTCACAACAAACCCCCAACGTAGAAATCTAAAAAAAAAAAAAAAACACAAAAAAGTGAAATATCCTACATGTTAATCAGTGACAGACGTTTTCGTATTAAATGACCATTTTCTTCTCAAACGTTTACAATACAGCACAGGAAAAACATGCGCAATATCTGGAAACTTGCACAGACCTCAACGTGAATATCATAAATATCATGTTTGTCATGCACTGATCACAGTGTACAGCAATGAAATGTTAGCACTAAGACGGAATGATTCTGAGACCAGCATATTTTAGATGATAAATGTATCAATGGATTAAAACCATCTTTTTACTACAAAATAACATCAGAACTGAATATTGCAGCATGTCTTTAACGATCAATTTATCAAAGGATTAAAGCCATGTTGTTACTACAAAACAATATCAGAACTGAATACTACAACTGAGAATCCTTTATCTGAAATTGCTTGTCACCAGAAGAATTTTGGATGTCAAAATGCACATTCCATTTATATTTGTAATAGAGTTGATACAAATAGTTATCTGGATTGTTTTTTCTATAATATGGTTAATATTATTTTGGTTCAAAACTATCTGAAAACTAAGATATCACTATTTGTGGTTTGATGAAAACATTTTGGGCTTGACAAGAAATATCCATTGTGTACATTTAACGATTTTCTATATTAATACTTCCTAATGGTCTCGTTAATTTTTCTTATTATTTTTATTCTAGATAAGGAAAGAGAGTACTTTTATGTCAGAAATTGTTGTAGAGTGAATCTGTTACTGATGACTGTTGCTAGTGTCCGTTTTTGTTGTTGTTTTAATTGTAGATTGAAAAAGGAAATGCAGTACGGATTATTGATGATCTGGAAAAGGTCAAACGCTTACAGAAAGGTCATGGAGGTTGGGCAAATCCAATGAAAAAGGTTTAAATGTGCTGTATTGTGTTTGATGGTGTATCCATAGAAAATGAACTGTCTTTGTAAAGTAATTTTGTATAACAGAATGTAATAATTTAATCTAATATGTCATAAATTATAGTTAGATTATGTCTTGTACATGTTACAAATAAGTGAACCAAACATTTTGTAAGTTTAATACATTAACAAAATCATTCAGAACACTCCTGTGTTTTGCTATCACATACTTTATATAAGTCACAACCACTGTGAGATGTGTAAACCGAATTTCAATAATGTTCAGATTTTACAAACTAGTGTAATGTCTATTTCAGATACTTGGAAAAGTTGGTGAAGTTGTAAATGTACATTCCTATGGAGACGTCAATGTTAGGTTTGGAAAGAAAGTGTTTGTGTTTAACCCTGCCTGCTGCCTGCCAGCCTCAAAGTCAGAACTTCCATCTCATTCTTTAGGTTTAGCTGAAGATATCTTCAAGTTAGGTAGAAACAAGTTATCTCAGTGGTTCTGATCAATGTTTTAACTTTACCAATTTGTTACAAATTGTTTACAAATGTCCTCACACACACACACGCAGTTTTATTTGTAAAAATGTGTTATTTTTTTCTCTATTTAATAATTTTTTTGGTATTTATAGATTTATTTGGTGTGCACAAAAATAATTATGTAACAGGAAAAGACCAACAGAATTTTAAGAACATACTCAAATCACTTCCTGAGATTGTAAATGTATTTTACATCTGTGTATCGGTTTTTTACACTGTATGTTGTATTTTATATTCTTCCAGCATTAAAAAAGACACTGAAAGATATTCAGAAAGAAGAAAAGACTACTGAAACTGGAAAGGCAGAGGGTGCAAAGGAGTTTTTAGAAGCAGTTGAAAAATCAGATGTTGAGGAAGTTAAGAAAATTAGTGAGAAATATCCCAGACTGGTAAGTATAAGTAGTTCAAATAGTTTGACATAAGAACAGTGTTAGTAAATATAAGTAATACAGCTAGTTTAACATAAGAACAAGGGTAATAAGACTAAGTACATAAATAGTTTAGCTATTTGGACATACGGTCAATGTTAGTAAGTATAAATAGTACAACTAGTTGGACATAGGTACAGTTTATCTGTTAAAGTGAAATATATAAAATGTACATGTTAAACTGAATACAGTCTATAATTCAGATGCTAAATTGAACACAATCTATATTTTACATGTTAAACTGAACACAGTTTAAAATGTACATGCTAAAGTGAACCTAATCTGAACAGTTAAACTGAACAGTCTACAGTTTATATGTTAAACTGAACACAATCTAAAATTTACATGTTAAATTAAAAACAATGTACAGTTTTTAGATGTTAAACTGAACACAATCTACAATTTATATGTTAAACTGAACACAATCTATAATTTACATGTTAAACTGAAAACAATCTATAATTTACATGTAAAAACTGAACACAATCTAAAATTTACATGTTAAACTGAACACTAGTTTAAAATTTAAATTAAACTGAACCTCTCTACAATTTACATTAAACTGAACACAATCTATAATTTACATATTACACTGAACACAATCTATAATTTAGATGTTAAACTGAACACAATCTATAATTTACAATTAAATTAAAAACAATGTACAATTTACATGTTAAACTGAACACTATTATAATTTACACAATAAACTGAAAACAATCTGAAATTTACATTTCAAACTAAATACAATCTCAAATATACATATTAAACTGAACACAGTCTATAATTTACATCTTAAACTGAACATAATGTACAATTTACATATTAAACTGAAAACAATCTACAGTTTACATGTTAAACTGAACACAGTCTACAGTTTACATGTTAACTGAACACAGTCTACAGTTTACATGTTAAACTGAACACAGTCTACAGTTTGCATGATAAACTGAACACAATCTATAATTTATATATTAAACTGAACACAGACTACAGTTTATATGTTAACTCAACATAATCTATAACTTACTTGTTATACTGAACACAATCTGAAGGTAATCACATACTCACTTTGTTTATTATTGAGAGGGTAACAATTAAGGACAGTTTCACTTCAAAGGTATTGTTTATTAAATATAAATTTGAATCGACTGAGATGCTGTGGAGAATAACAGGTATGGTTGTATTTAGTAATGTGTTTTTTGTTGTTGTTGAAATTTTTAATATTTTTTTGTTGTCTATTCTTAGATTAAACTCAATCCACCAAACGGTCTAACATGTTTAAATATAGCAGCAAGGGAAGGCAAACTGGAAATTGTCAAATATCTACTGGAAAGAGGAAGTGAGTTAGATGTGACAGATTCTCTAGGTAACACAGCACTTATGATTGCAATGATTAGGTAATTTAATTTAATTTAATTTATTTATTTATTTATTTTATCTCATTTTATTATTATTATTATTATTATTATTATTTTATTTATTTTTTTTTTAATTAGTATTTTATTATACCAATCAAATAAAATAATAAAAAAAAAGATTTAAAATTTTAAAATAGAATATTTTAAAATTATATGACAAAATAAGTAAATAAATAAATAAATAAAAGAGTGAAGGATGATATGGAGCAGCAACAGCAATGACATTTTTTTTTATCTTCAACACGTCGAATGAGAAAGTAAATAGAAAAATTTGAAAACTAAACTGACAATTTACCACTTTGTCAAAATGTTTAATCATTATTATTGTAAACAACAGGAAACATGTTGACGTTGTTAAATTCCTCCTGGAAAAGAATGCAGACACTGAGGTTGTCAATAACATAGGACAGACAGCTCTTCATCTTGCTGTACACACTGGAGATCCATCAATAGTACATGATCTGATAAGGAGAGGGAGTGATGTCAACTCAGCTGTAAGATACTCACATCTCTATTAGCCTTAAACATAACAACAGCAACAACAAAAAATAACAACAACAACAACAACAACAACAACAACAATAATAATTCTTTTTCACATCACTCTTCTTCCAATTTTTAGTTTCCACTTTCTTGTAATTATCTTTCAAAGAGTAGCTTGACATTTATTTCCAAAATGTTCTGCTGTTAGAAAAATATCTTATAATCATGTATATATGCTTTCCAGTGCAAAGAATTATTTTTGTATTTAACAGTATCAGTAATTTAACTTAGATATGTGAATGTTTTTTCTAAATATACTAAAAATATTCTAATTTTCATCTACAGTTAACTAATTCAGTATATCAACTTCTATAAATTCATCACTTTAGTAGTGAAACTTACTACTAATGTCAGAGTTACTAATAAAAAACACATCAAGTTCTTCCAAAAACTGTACATGTTTGCATTTGCACTGACAAACACATTGAAATGTTCCTACACATAAACAGTTTAAACAGTCACAAAATAAATGAATAAAATTTGGTAATGAAGTTAATAGCCAAACATCAGTAAAATCTTCCTTGTGATAAAATTAACTATTTTAAACTTTTATCTTTTAAACAAAACCAAATAAATAAACATGTGAGTAAAATATTATCCTTCCTCTTTCAATGTGAATCATTTGTGTGAAAGAATTCACTATTGGGTTTGATAAAAAAAACAAAAAAACAAAAAAACATAAAAAATACAACAAAACAATGAAAACAAAAAACAAACAAACAAACAAATAAACAAAAAAGAAAATAACTATACTAATACTAATACCACTACTAATACTAATATCAGTACAAATATTAATACTAATACAAATACCAAAACTAATACCAATACTATTACTAATACTATACCAATATTAATACTAATACTAATACCAACAATTAATACCAATACTGATACTAATACTAGACCGATAATAATATCAATACTAATACTAATACCAGTATCAATATTAATACTAATAACAATACCAATATTAATACCACTACCAACACTAATAGTAATACCAATAATAATATTAATACTAATACTGAAGCTAAAACTAATACTAATACCTATACCAATACCAATACCAATACTAATATCAAAACCAGTACTGATATTAAGATCAATACTAATACCAGTACTAATGCTGATACTAATACCAATACTAATAATAATATCATTACTAATCTGAATACTAATACCAATGCTAATACTAATACTAATAACAATACTAATACAAATACTAATACCAATACTAATACAAATATCAATACTAATACAAATATCAATACTAATACTAATACCAATACTAATATTGATACTAAAACCAACACTAATACCAATATTAATGCCAATACTAATACTAATACTATTAAGAAGTAGACAAAAAGAGAAGAGGAAAAACAGTAATAATAACAACAGTAATAATAAGAAGAAGTAAATAAAGAAAAGAAGAGGTATCATTTTTTCACATGTTTAATCAGTTTGTTTGTTATTTTATGTTTCTAAATCCTCTGTTCTTGTAGTACATATTTTTCACTTCTGTGTTGATGATAGGATAAATCAGGGGACACACCACTCCATGATGCTATAAGAGAAAATGAAATCTCCTGTGCTCAAGTTCTCCTCATGTGCCCAGACATCGATCTAACCATCACCAATGAGAAAGGATTCAACCCTCTACACTCGGATGCCTTCCACGGGAAATCTGGGTATTAATAAATAATTAAATCTTCTGAAATATATTAAAATCACAGATATTCACTTTAAGAGATTTATCACCCAGTAAGTCAATTTAAGAGGGTAAAATATAAAAGAAAGATAATAGCTCCCGCCAAAAAGAAAAAACAAAACAACAACAAAAAAACAACAAAAAATCATCTTTTCTTTGTGGTTTCAGCTTGTATTTTCAGAAGTAACATTTTTACCAAAACGAACAGAAAATAAGAAATAGTTTCACAAAACAGACACACACACAGACAGACAGATAGATAGATAGATAAACAGATAGATATATATACATAGATATACTACTTTTCGATTTCTGTGGTTTTGTTGTTATGACTTACTTTTTAACATATTAAATAATAAAATACAGGTTTGTGTTCAAGTAAAAGAGACAGAAACATTTCAGTGTATATTCTAATTGACAGAGGACAACTGACAAAGAAAATTTTGATGAGGAATAGAGATCTTGTTAATGTGAAAGTAAATGACGATGAAAGTGCTCTACACATAGCAGCCATAAACAACCACACAGCAGAGGCAAAGGTTCTTATTAGTCAGGTGATGTATAGCTTTACATTAATAAACAATTTTGCTATCTTTCCATTCATAAATAATTTTACTATGTTTACATTAATAAGTAACTTTGATGCCAATAAATACTTTTTATATCTTTCCATTTATAAATAAAATTACATCTTTACATTAATAAATAATTTTACATCAACAAATACTTTTATCTTTACATTAATAAATAATTTTTATCTCTTACACTGATAAATCATTTTTGTATCTTACACTAATAAATGATTTTTATTACTTATACAAATAACTAAATGGTATTTATAAACTTTCTGTAGAAGTTGAAAATTGCTAAGAAATTAAATAATCATAGAAGGTAATTAATATCTTTTAATGTATTTCTGAGGATCATAGTAAAACGATACAAATTTTGTCAATTTTTTTATTTATTATTATAATTTTTTAAACAAGCAATTATCTGTTTATTTATGTAGATTAATAAATTAAAATAATAAAGTAGATTAGAAAACTGATAAATGGTTACTTTTGTGAAAATAAAAATTATAATGATTATGAGTAACTAACATATTGACTATTTTAGAATATTAGAAACTGTTTTTTAAAACTGGCTGTTTATTTGCTTTTACTAGGGTGCAGATGTTAATATGAAAAACGACGAGTTGGACGCAACCCCGCTTCATCATGCATGTAATCGGGCTTTTCTAGACGCGGCCAAACTCCTCATATCTGAAGGTAAATTTCCAGTGTCTCTTTTTCTCTATTTATTACCGGTTATTTCATGTCAATATTTTGGTGAGTACAACATTGGGAACGTCTTACGTGGAATACTGTGTGGAAAAAAAGGAGAGACTTAAATATGATGATTTGTTAATTTTTTTAATTATATATTTATGTATTTTAAGAAGCATTGTTAAATGAAACTTGGTATTCAGCTTTACATACACATACATGTCAGATGTTTTAACCTACCTGTCTTTTTACATATAACAGTTGAGTGATGTATGTATTTATGTTCGTCATTAAAATCAGATTTAGGAATGTCCAATTTCTGCCTGTATATTGCAAGAACTACAGAGTCCAAGTCACTTCTAGTTGCTCTCTCTCTCAGAAAGGTTAATTAAATATTAAAATGTGGCCAACTGTACAGTGCAAGTTGCAGTATTCTGAATTTTTCAGTATTTATTATTTATAAACATATTCATTATTTTATAAAACATATTTAAACACTATTTTTATTTTCTTGGTGAAAATTACTCTTTAGGTTATACAGAAGTATATGGATACGATTTTGAAATATTTTGCATTTTACCCTCCATTTTCATTTTCATAAATCTGATTTTTAATCAAATGTTGTTGTTTCATTTTTTTTTTTTTTTTTAAATTCTCAGGTGCAGAAATTAACGTGGGTGACTCCAACAAAGACACACCTTTACACCTAGTGATGGGGAAGTATCAACAGGTACGTTTCTCTAATTCTCTGTCAGCTTTTCTCTCACTGTTTATCTTGGAAATTTTGTTTACAAGTTCAAGTATAAAATTTTATGATCGAAAAAAAGAATATATTTTTATTGTTTTTTTTATTTTATAAGAAATTGAGTAAAGAACACTGGGGGCCCACACATAATCGTGTTCAGGTGGCAAAGTTCCTGATAGAAAAAGGAGCAGACGTCAATCTGAAAAATGAAGACGGAAAAACACCGTTTGAGGTGTGCACTAACGAAACTCTGAAAAAGTCTGTCAAGAATTTTCTAGAAGGGTAATTATTATTATTTATTAATATTATTATTATTATCATTATCATCATCATTATTATTATTATTATTATTATTATTATTATTATTATTATTATTATTATTATTATCTGAGACGCAGGTGAATGAATGTGGTGTAGGAACTGAAACTACTTGTTACAGAAATTGTTAGTCTTTTATCTTCATTTCCAGATTTGTCTCAACTCTTCATAATGAAATGTTTTCTCTGAGTTTTCAGTTCTTGACATTGTGATTTGAAAATCATTGTTACACATTATTTTTAACAAAGATTAATGTGTAAGATACACACACAGACAGACACTGCAAATTTTATATTAATAACGCTTTAAAAAAATATTTCAGGGGAGACGACTCTAGTAAAGCACCTTCAGACATTCTGCTTTGTTGTGAGTGTTTTACACGGCAAGTTGACGTCACATTTCCCTGTAATCACAAGATGATGTGTGCACAGTGTGCCGCCAACGTGACTACTTGTCCACTCTGTGGAGCTCACGTCTGAGAACAGAAGAGAAGACATACTTTTGTTTATTCTTTATTTCTAACACCTGTGTTCTTAATGTAATAAACATCTAACCTTGTATCAGTCTGTGTGTGTATCTTTGTTAAGTCATTAGTTTACAGCTTGTCAGCTTCAATACCATTTCTTGTGACATCGTGGTTGTGTTGAGGTCTCAACTCTGTTTTTTAGGTAAAAAGGTTTTGACACTGTGTGATAATTTGTTTGAAAGGATTGGTAGAGTGGTCAGACATGACGTAATTGTTGCAGGTTTTCAGTTACATTGATACATATCTAACCTTGTATCAGACTGTGTGAGTATATTTTTTAATCATTAGTTTACGGCTTGTCATCTTCTATATCATTTCTTGTGACGTCGTGGTTGTGTTTAGGTCTGTACTGTTTATTGGTAAAAAGGTTTTGACATTGTTTGAAAGGATTGGTGGAGTGGTCAGACATGACGTAATTCTTGCAGGTTTTCAGTTTGTACACAGAACAAGATGTACACAGGACAAGAACAGCAAACTAAAACCAAACAAAATGAACGAGAATATTGTAACTAATAGCTGTTTCAAAACGTTTGTCAATCTACATTATATTTAAATGGAAAACAAAATTGAAAACGAAAATCCATGGGCAAATATAATAAACTTGTTTCAAAGGCTTTCTCCAATTGGTCGAATTTCCAAGTGGTCGAATTGCTAAAATAACAATAAATATTGTTCAGTGGTCTCGATGTAGTGAATTACTGAAAATAAGTTAAAAAGAAGATATCACTGCAGCTTCATGGGGTGACCAATGGCATCCAGGTAGTGGTGTCTTGTTTCTGTCACTGAGATGACTGACTCTATTGTTGAATTCTCGATAAGGTCTCTTCCTCGGTGGTGGTGCATCTGCAGAATTCAACTACCGCCACTTCGCTCTTTCTCATTTCTCTAACCCTTTCATCAAGTCAACAAATCTGTAAATGTGTGGATGTCGACGAAGAAGCAGCACGTCTCGCGAATGGAAACCGAGATTGTTGTTCGTTCTTGGGCCAGCAGTGGTGAAGTGATTTCACATGCGAATAGGAAATCTTGCGTCATCGTCCACCCTCGTTGTCACCACGTAATCGTCGAATTCAACTCTGTGTAGTGCTGCAGTGGTTCTAATTAGCATCCAAACACATCGGAAGTAGTGTTAAACCGGCAGCTCTTCTCTCTCAGGTTTTCACGGCATCGTCGTTCTTGTACTATTCGGGTAGGCCTGTCTGTTGGGTCTTACGGCAAATGGCCTGATGTAGTGAAACATGCAGCCTTTGACGTATGCGCGGATAGCTGCCATTTCAAAGTCTGTCTGTACACAACCTGGATCTAATACTCGATTGAACAAACGCAGAACGTGGGTTTTCAGGTTCTGAGACAGACGTAGGTGGTGTCTGCCGATCTGGAAGGAAGACATACACTAGTCGGTACGTCTAGTCATCTTTACAGGCATCTAGAATTGGTTCCAGAGCTGTGGACAGCAGGTAAACGTACCATCGACATCTTGGAGTGTCTGTGGGAGAGTAGGCATCATGGTTCGTCGCTATCGGTACATGAAACTCTTGAAGATCTATTGCATAGGTGTTGTTTCGGATCGTGCTCTAATTCTCATATTACTAACGAACTTGACGGTAGTTTCATTATTCGGAGCATGGTCATAACCCAAAACCACCAACTGTGGTGATCTTGCCGACACAGGGTCGATTGGTGCATCTCCAATATGTGGTTTCTTCAATAACTACATACAACTGTACGTATAATCAATCATCTAACAAAACTTGTTGTTTTCGACAATTTGACTGCACAAATTCTAGCTTGCGTAAACGAACCATTCTAGAAAAAACATCTTCTTATATACTCAAGAGGCCATGGAGAACATGTATTTATAAATAAACCATTGTCCGTCTCTAATAAAAGTTTATATAAACAGAGTTGTATTCACAAAAGGCCATGGAGGAACTATGAAAAACTATGAAGAGGCCATGTTCATTACATACACAGGCAATCAGATATTTCGGTAGACGAGTTATTTTGACTAATTTGGAATTCGACAAATGGGACGACATCATTTCTAATTATTCATTTATTACCTATTGACTTCATTCTGTTATGATGCCATCTGTCAACACCACAGATTCCAATGTTCGGATAATCAATTAGTTTTCTTTGCATGTGGTATCTTTAATTTGTCTATGAGTTGCAGCTGAGGTGAATGATACGTCTTTGGTATAATACGTTTTGAAAGATACTTGTTACAGTGAAATATGGACTTGGATAAATCTAAGGACTGAAAAGTTACTGTTGTTTCATTGAGTAGAAAGAGATGTGAGAAAAGAGAAAACAAATCTCGCTTTCTGTTAATCAACATTCTTTCTTAATCTGCAAATTCTTCATAACACTGATTGAACGAACACAACCACTTCTCTCAGCATCGTCCTTTCATGCTAGTTAACACACAGATAATGTTTCTGGCTTGTTCCTTCTTTGATTATCACACAGAGAAATATCCCAGTCGTGATTATGTTATCTATTCCTTTTTTCCCTGTTAGTTTAAATATTGACGTTCAAATGTATACACGATGTGTATTTACCTGGTCAATCGTATGTGGTTGCTTTATGTTTAGAAACAGAGTTTAAAAATTAATAAACAAACAAATAAATTAGTTAATAAATCAGAAGAAGGAACGAAAAAGAAACAATTAGTTTTAACATTTAACAGAACATAATGGTCATTTTCAATTTTTATTTTTGTGTTTTTGACGTTTTATTTAAACCTTTAAAAAACTTTGTAGTTAATTGTTTTTTACTAACCGTTGTTTATGTTCTCACTTTTCAAGTCTATTAAATAGTTTACATGTTATAATGTAATATCAGGATGTGAAGATAAATTTTACGTTTATTTGCAAATTTACACAATATAAGATTTATGATTTTTGATCCGTGTAATTTTTATTATTATTTTATATTGTATATATTTTTATTTATGTAATATTTTTAAATATAAAATATTATCCAAATGTAATTTTATGTTAGTGGATATTCACGAATAATCTAGTGGGATTGAAAACTCACAGTAGCTCTACATAAACAGTATATTGATATTTGACTTGATCAAAAATATTAATACGTATAAATGTATCCAGTGTCTTTAACTAGAATTTTGGTATACTGAGTGAATTAATATTATTAAATTATTACACTGAATATCAGATTTTACTAATAATTAATTGTTATAGATATCAATCTTTATTATGATTACATTATTTTCTTATTTGCATTTTTTTTTCTTGTTTTTATCCTGCTTTTAAACTGTGTCGATGTGGCTTGTTTTAGTAATAAAAACAAAATAATAATTTAAAAAAAAAACATGTTTGTCTTGATTTTCTTCAATTAATGTTTAATTAACACCGGGCAGATTTGAAAACGAGCAGAATCAGCATCAGGAAGACCGTGTTACGAAAATGGATTGTAACAGATACAAATTGACAGGACGAAAAAATCCCTCCAAGGCTTATGAACCGCTTCTCCATAAAAATTAGAAATCAGCTTTCGGTATTAAGCTGAAACAACTACAGGGCTAACGAGAAATGTTTGACAGACATTGACTCTAAAAACAAGAAACTTTAAGAATTGAAGAAACTTTCTCACGACAGTCAACATAATCATGAAAGTAAATACTCACAGTTTAGTTCTTCGAGAGAGAGAGAGAGAGAGAGACAGAGAGAGAGAGAGAGAGAGAGAGAGAGAGAGAGAGAGAGAGAGAGAGAGAGAGAGAGAGAGAGAGAGAGAGAGAGAGAGAGAGAGAGAGAGAGAGAGAGAGAGAGAGAGAGAGAGTATATATTAGTCCGACTGAAGGCTTTTCAATGTTTTTTAATTAACAGAGAGACATTGACAACTAAAATTTTAATTAGAAACAAGAATCTTCTTAACGTAAAGAATGAAGATGGAGTGACAGCTCTTCATATTGCTGCCCTAAACAACCGTAAACAAGAAGATGAAGTTTTTATCAAAGAGGTATACATAGACACACCCTCACAAATACACCTACCAAAAAGCTTTTCATAACACAAGACAAATAAAATATCTGTAGGAAATATTATGAGCTGTTCAGCTTTCTTTTCAAAAGTCATACGGTATCATTTATGTACATAAAACTGTATAAAATAAACAGCTAGGGTTTTGTTCAAATTTACAATGAGCGGTTTGGATTTTGTCACCTGGTGTTGTGGTGGTTTTGTCCTCGTGTCGTGTAACAAAAACATTCACAGCTGTTTGTCACTCGTTTTGATTTGGAATAACTTTTGATATGTAGACTGAGCTTTTTCTGTCCATAAGCTGAAATAGTCCAGTCATTAACATGAATTTTTCTTTTATGTAATTATGTTGAATTTGTGTTATTAGAAGATCGAATTTCTCAAGTAATTAAGCGCAAATTTCACATGATTAAAGTGTTTCTTTCAGAGGATTGAAATGTTTCTCAGTGTGTTCTTTGTTGAGACTGGATTTCTCCTGATTATGTTGGCAAATTTTTCACCTAATGAAACTAATATATAATAGGAGTTCTAAGTACAAAATCTCTAAGCACAGATATGTATGTATAAAGATAGATGTAAGACGTGCCAAAAGAAAAAAATCCAGACGCAATTTTCACAGCAGAATGAGACACATGAAACAGATAAGATAGAGGAGTGTGTGTACATTCTATGACAGTATAATGTAAATCTGATTTAAATTCACGTTGACGCAGATGCTAGTACTACAACAGTTTCTTAAAAGAGAAAATATCTTTTGGATATTGATTATATCCAAACATAAGAAAATCCCACTGGAATGTTTGAGCTATTTGTTCTAAAACTGCTCTGTCTACCATTCTGTAAGCTCGCACCATGACGTCATGGCGTTGTTTTCGCCAGTCGTCGAGAGAGGACGTTCTGCTAATTAACGTTTTTATCACCAGCGACTTAAACGTCCTGGCGTCTAGAAAAGAGACATTTGAAACGAGGTTCTCAAACTCGACATCAAACGGTAAATAACCGTTCAGCTGGAACGCTTTCCACAGCCGAGCAGCCACAGTCCTGTCTGAGAGACACTTTTTGTAAAACTTCTTTTTCACAAGAGCGAAGTTGTAGTCTATCAGCGTTGAAATCTCGCCATGAAGACGTTGGCGGTGACTGTTAAATTCCGCTAAATGTTCCTGTTTTAGAGCTTTAAGAATGAACGTGGAATCTTCTGCGAATGTTTCTTGTTTCGCAATGACGTCAGGCAGCAGCAGGCACGGATCACACATCATGACGATGGGTTTCCAGTGTTCGTTCATGTACGTTGGATTGACGCTGACGTCGACGACGTATTTTAAAAATTCTTCAAACCTGACGTCGTGCCTACACAGAACGGACTGCTTCGTTTTCTCCTCGCGCATCTCGACTGGAAACTTGGCGTACGTCCTCCAGAAATCTGGCAGAAAGAATTTGTCAACGTATGCAGACCACAGTCTGGAATACGGATCCCTAACGAACATAAATTTTCTCAATTTTGAAATAGCTGTAGCGTTCTGCGTTTGAAATTTTAAAATTTTTGTTCTTTTCCTTTTCCCGTAATGCACGTAATTCCTTGGAATGTCGAATGGTGTTTTTACTTTCAGGTTGAAAGTATCGTTACTCAAAAACAAAAATATTCTCTTCCAGTACGTTGTACCAATCTTTGCAACCGGACAGTAGGCAATGTTTAAATCTTCGTGTATCCAAACACTGTCTACGTTAAACGTCAAATTATGACGACAGAAAGAAAGAACTTTGGCTTTGCGTTCTGAGAAAATGTGATCTCGGCTCGGACGTTCTGAAATATGAAAATGTTGATATGTAATTATTACTATAGCGCTTATAACAATATGTTAATATTTTTAAAAACATTAGACGCGTAAATACTTTTAAAATTTATATTCGTCTCTATCTATCTCTATCTATTTAATATGTATCTCTATCTATTTAATATGTATCTCTATCTAACTATATATATGTCTGTCTATTTATCTTTCTATACATCTATCAGTCTATCATCCATCTATTTATCTATCTATCTATCTATCTATCTATCTATCTATCTATCTATCTATCTATCTATCTATCTATCTATCTCTTCATAGACACAAAAGCCTAAATTAACACTTAAGAAAAATATGAATATATGATATTTATAACATAACTTTCTTGAATTATGTTTACGGCATCAGACAATATCTTGACCTGGTTTAACTGAGTCTTTCTCCAGTTCTCCGAGCATGAGATAAATACCAGACCACAACACTGCCGTCATCAACCCCAGCATGCACAGTTTCCTGCACAGCCTTCTTGGAAGATGTCGACATCTCATCCTATATTTATACAAGATCTGAAAAGTAAACAGTCTGTATTAAAAACAGCACATTTAAATACAATTACTACGTTTTATTATTGATTTATTACGATCCAGCAGCTGGATTTTACTGTACAGATCAGAAACATTCTGTTTTTAAACTAAATTAATGATCATAAAACTGTTAACTGCATTATGAACATACTGCGCGCGCGCACGCCAACTTTTTATTATTTATTATACTTCAACTCTTGAGACTTTCACGTGTGTTAATCTTTGTCTTGTACAGCTTAAAACAAGATACATTAAAAAAAATAAGAAAAAATCCGCCATTTAAATATCTTAGTAATAAATCTGATGTCGTGCGAAGAAGCTAAACAAATACATAACAGTAAATGGAAAGATGTACAGACAAACAGACAAAGTAACAAAATAACGTACCTAACACCAGACACCATTTTCAGCGACTGGTGTCACTGCTGATTTCAACGTCTTCAACAATGAATGTGTTGTTCGATATAATAAACCAAGATCAGACGTGTAGATGTAACGACATATGTTAAAATACACAATAGAATAACGACCCGGTCTAATGTGGTCACAAATTGTTTTATTGATCCCAAAACTGATGAAAATCTAATGTTTCTGCTTTACTTATTTCAAAAAGACTATTTCAAATTTTACTTATGTGAAGACGTCTGTGCTTATTTATTTCAAAGCACGTTTAAAAGAATCACTTGCTCTTAACCAAAGTACCACTAAGACTGAAACTGCAGATTGCTTATATATATATATAGATAGACAGATAGATATATAGATAGATAGATAGATAGATAGATATAGATATATGTATGTTATTCTTGTTCTCTCTCAGCATATATTTATTAATTTCTGACTTTATCTATTTTTCAGCTTTCTTTCATTACTTTCTTTCTTTCTTTCATTCTTTCTTACACATTTATTTATTTATTGTTTATTTATTATTATTATTTTTTCTATGATTTAGCTTTATGGAGTCAAGATGAAATGAACTGCTAGGGTTAATCTGATCAATAGTTTGTTCAGACGCGGCACACTTCATTGTAAATAAATGAGCAACAGCTGTGTAACATAAGTACAAATCAATTGAACTGTTTCCTGCGTCAACTGATTATCTACAACACACATGAACACACACACACACACACACACACACACACACACACACACACACACACACACAGACATATACGTACTATGTATGCATGCATGGACAATGTATTTGTAAGTGGATATGGTTTAATAACTATTTAATGTGTGTGTGTGTGTTTGTGTGTGTGTGTGTGTGTGTGTGTGTGTGTGTGTGTGTGCATCTGTAAATGTGTTTGGATGAAGAAGATGTCCGCGGGACGTTGTCGTAACGTCTGCTACAACAGTTACGGCGTTCGGGCGGACCGGTGTTCCCTGTATGAAAAGAGAAACAAAAAGTTGCTTTTCTGAAGTAAAATAAGCTAAAGAATAAATCATTATTTTTACCATGTACCATGCTCATAACTTATGATTTCACTGTCTGAAGACAGCTTTCAAAATGATGTGGTTTTATGTATGCGCGCGCGCGCACACACACAAACACACACACTTATTTATATTTATAGACATCGTATCTTGCCACTAATTTTATGATTGCTGGATATATATATTTCATATAAAATATAAATAGGTGTAATCCGTTTAAGATCCCAAAATAAAAACATCTTATCAAAAAAAAAAAAAAAAAAAAAAAAAAAAACATGTAAAAGAAGAAATGTAAATGAAAAAAAATGGACATTTAAACTAATGAAGTAAAATATATTATTAATACTTGTAATAATAATAATAATTATTATTTTTTTAAATTTAATAAATAAACAAGTATGAAGTTTTCAACCTTTTTTTATTCCTCAAAAATTGTATTCATGATCGATTTAGTCTTCCGACTAGTCAGTAAAAGTGGTCCCGCCTAGTAAAGAAACTATTAAAAACAAAGAAGAAAAAAAAAATACGTTTCACCCGAGTTCGTTGCATACACTAATTTATTTAAAGTCTTTTTCAGTCTGTTACTTCTATTTCTCGATGTCTTGCCAGTTTGAAAAAGAAATATTAATATTACTTCTTCTTCTGCTACTTCTGCTGTCACTACTACTACTACTTCTGCTGTCACTACTACTAAATTAATAAATAAATAAATCACAGATCCGCAAAAATAAGAACACGTGAAATGAAAGAAACAGCAGACAGTATCAGTATGAACACAGAATAAATGGGCGCTTCTGTTAGGATGGGTTTTTCCGAGTTTTGTTGCTATTTATAGTTTTCGACAAAATAGTGCATTTGAAGCGCAAACTTCCACGAACCCCAAAACCGGTACGTAGATACGGATTACAGTGTATATTTACATAGATTCCATGTTTTTGTCTATCGAATACAGGGAAATAATAACATATGATATTATATCAATTACGTGTTATGAATTGGTAATATACTCGCTAAATCGGTTTGGTTTTCGTATGGAAGTTCACCTATGGACTTAGGTGGTGCGCTACATTTATACTTTGCATGGCGTCCTATCTTCTCATTTTGGCAGATTTAAAATTTCAGAACCGTATATTTGTGGTGTTCTCGTGATTAATGTATCGATCCTCTATTCTCATTTATCATTTCTTTTTTTTAATTTTTCATGTTTACTATTTAATATTTCAGCAAAATAAAAATATAAACATGTATTTTCAATCGCATTTTAGTTGTGTAATGTTACATGACCTATTTGTTACTCTGCCTGGTTAGATACGACGGTTAGTATTTTCATGACTGGAATATAAATGTGTGTGTGTGTGGGGGGAGATGTATGTATGTGTGTGTGTTTTTGTGCGTGTGTCTGTGTGTGTGTGTGTGTGTGTGTGTGTGTGTGTGTGTGTGAGTGTTTGTGTGTGTGAGTATGTGTGTGTGTTTTTGTGCATGTGTGTCTGTGTGTGTGTGTCGCTGTGTGTGAGTGAGTGTGTGTGTGCGTGTGCGTGTGAGATGATGTTAATGTTAATTTTACTACTTGAACTTAACGAAGCTGATTTCAGACCTCACTAAAATTTATTAAAGTACAAAGCTAAGAAGTAGGTTTTTTTTAATTTAATTTTTGTTTTACTTCTGACAGGTACTGTGTTAAACTGACGAAACTCTGTAGACTTTCAGAAACACATCTATGAGTGAACGATTTAAAGTGGGGAGTAAAGTGAAAATCCTCAATGACCAAGTCAAAGTGAAAGATCTTCAGGAAAAACACCAAATATGGACGGACGATATAGAACAGGTATTTATTATGCTCTAAACTCTTATTTAGAAAGTGCTACCAAAACGTGTGTCACAGGACGATGTCTAATCTATATCAGCATCTGTCTCTGTTATTGCAGGTTCTGGGTAAAGTGGGCAGGGTTGTAAAAACTGACTCAGATGGTGATGTCATTGTTAAATTTGGATCAAACACTTTCTCGTTTGACCCTGACTGCTGCGTTGAAGCCTCTGAGTCACCTTTGAGTTCTGTGGATTGGCGTGACCAAACTGAATTCTGTCGTACTGGAGAACAACCCAAGTTTGGTTAGTTTGTTGTTTCATCTTCATCATAAAATGATCACATAGTTACGATCTTATCGACTCATTATTAATATATCAGTATTTACTAATCATTGTTACTAGATATCAGTTTTTACTAATAATTTTTTGTAACTCTATATCAATGTTTACTAATAAACAGTTTTTACTGAATATCAAACTTAATGTAATAGTCATGATTTAGAAATTGGATTTTTTAAATTAAATTTTATTTTTTATTTTTAGCTGAAGTACAACGTCTGCTAACATATCTGTGTCCTGTGGATGACGGCTCTATAACACTTCTGAAAGCAGCACATTCAGGAGACGTAGAAAAAGTGAAAGAAATTGTACAGAGAAAGCCAGAACTTGTTAGTAATATTTTTATTCATTACTAATGTGTGAGTTTTCTCTGAGTGTGTAGGCAAAAGACTTGATATTATATGAAACAATGTGTATATCATTATCTGATGTGTTGGGATGTTACTGTTGTTAAAGATTTCACAAGTATTATGTCCCAAAATTCACTGTCTTGATTTGTGATAGATTGCTAGTGATGGAAAAACTGCTACAGAATGTCTGCACATAGCGACAGTTGAGGGGAATGTGGAAATTGTCAAACTTCTTGTACAACATGGAATTAGTCTTAATACGACAACCATAAGTGGAAACACAGCTCTTCATGTAGCCATTGATAGGTAAATAACACTTTTAATAAATAAATAAATAATATATAATTGTAATGGCAGTGATAATGACAAAAACAACAACAAAAAATAATAATAATCCAAGTATAATAATTAAATGTTTTATTGTTTTATTTCCACAGCCTTGTATCTTTCAGGTAACACATAAACCATAGTTTATTATTTGCTTGAAAGCTGCATTTTACTATTTTCTAATTACAGAAAGCACACAGATATTGCACGTGTTTTAATAGATGCTGGGACTGATGTTGAAACGTACAACTACAACCATAGAAGCGTTATTCATGTTGCTGCACTTAGAGGAGAGCCAGTTCTCGTTCTAGAACTCATACAGCATGGATGTCGTGTCAATGTCCAGGTAAAATAAAAATGTTTAATAATAAATCAGGAAAAGTTATTAAATAATTGTGAAATGGTAAAAAAGGTATTTATCTTCTTTTTGTATATAATCTCTCTATAATAAGTATGTCTGTATTTGTTAGACCTATTATTCATGTGTCTCTTCGATTGTTTTTCTGGTCTAATATTCTGTTTTCTTGTTCCCTATCTCACACTATGCTATACGTATATGAGAATGTTTTTAGAATGACTCTTTCTGTGTAATATCATGTAATATAAGATATAGATATGTAGTTCCTTTTTCATTTTCTTCACACCTGTTTAGGACTCAATAGGTGATACTCCTCTCCATGATGCTATAGCTGAAGACAAAACTGCCTGTGCTGAAATACTTCTCACTTCACCAAGCCTTGATCTGACCATCACCAATGAGAAAGGATTCAACCCTCTACACTGGGCTGTGTTTCACGGGAGAGAGAGGTAAAATGCCACAACATTATGTTATTTTTAGTGATATAACAAAAACATCTCTCAAATATCCATGAAAACAAATTTAATACAAGGTTTATAGATTTTGTAAACAAGTGATCCATATTCACTCCATAAACACATATAAATTATACATCTTAAGGATGATAAGAGTGACCAGACAAGAAAACACAGTCTGCATCCTTTAAACAGAGAATTCTTCAATGTGGAATCTTCATTTTGCCATGCACTAAATAAAACTCAGTTGTATACCCAGATACAGCTCACACAAACATGGAATGAAAATTACTTACTTGTATGTCCCTACATGTGAATTAACTAGTCTTTATGAATCTAAACTTTGAAGAATGATTTCCAGCTCAATCCATTTCTTAGTGCACACACACACACACACACACACACACACACACACACATATATATATATATACACATACACATACACATATGTATATATAACATGTTGTGATGTTATTTGAGACAGGATAATTAAAAGGATTCTCCAGAGAAATAAGAACATCATCGATGCTGTCACAGCAGATGGTCTGACAGCTCTGACTCTCGCTACTTTAAAAGATAACTCAAAAATAATTAGAATTCTTACTGAACAGGTAAATATAGATATCATACAATTTAGAGGTAAACAGAAATAAATACATACACACAGATTAATACAGATAACATAGATTATTACAGATAAACAAAGATGCTATAGATTATTACAGGCAAACAATAATAACATAGATTATTTCTTAGTAAGCAAAAATAACATTCATTATCACAGGTACACAGATAAAAGATTATTACAGGAAAACAAAGATTATTTAAGGTAAAGATTGGTTACATAGGTTATTACAAGCAAACAAAGAGAATATAGATTATTACAGATAAACAAAGATAACAGGCTGTTACTGTAAAATAAAGATTATGAGAGGTAAACATAAAATTTAGGTAATTAAATATGTATTTTGTACAGGTAACAGTTGAGATAAATTAATTCTATAATTTATAGAAACAACACTTCATAAAAAATAAAATTCAATAATTCTTTTTTTAATTTGTTTTACTTTATTTACTTATTATTATTGCTATTATTATTTTTTATTTATTTTTTTGTAGGGAGCAGATGTCAATGTCAAAGTAAATCATACTAAAAGAACCGTGTTACATGTGGCCACTTCATGTTGTTTTCTAGAAACTGTTAAAGCTCTTGTGTCTCTTGGTAAGTCACATCTTTCCATGGGCTGGATAATTCTGTTACAGCTCTGGTGTCAGTTATAATTATGAGAGAGGTAATGATATGATGATGATGTATAGTAATACTGGTATCAGTTATAATTATGACAGAAGTAATGATATGATGATGACGTATAGTAATTCTTGTATCAGTTATAACTATGACAGAAGTGGTGGTAATACTGGTATCAGTTATAATTATGAGAGAAGTAATGATATGATGATGATGTATAGTAATACTGGTGTCAGTTATAATTATGAGAGAAGTAATGATATGATGATGATGTATAGTACTTCTAGTATCAGTTATAATTGACAGAAGTGATCATATGATGATGATTTACAGTAATCCTGTTATCATTTATAACTATGACAGAAATGATGATAGGTTGATGATATATAGTAATTCTAGTATCAGTTATAACTATTAACAGAAGTGATGATATGATGATGGTGATGTATGGTAATACTGCTATCAGTTATAACTATTAACAGAAGTGATGAAATGATGATGATGGTAGTAATACTGATGATGGCTGTTTGTATACTTTATATTTAAAGATTGTAAATTTGACATCTACTTGTATATAAATGTGAAAACTACTTTGACAACTCTTATTGTGTATAATTGTGACTACTTGTGACTACTTGTCTATAAACATGACAACTAATTATACATAAACGTGACAACACTACTTGTCTTTATACCTGTCAACCCTACTTCTATATAAAAGTAACAACTCTGTGTTCAAGGTGCTGATGTCAATGCTGTTGATGCTGAAAATCGCACGCCGCTGTATTTGTCAATGAATAACGTAGATCAACGTAAGGCAAGTACATTGTTTTATCAGAAACTCTTTTATACCGTACGTTTAATGATACCCGTACAAACTATAACACTGCATAAAGTATTACACACACACACACACACACACACACACACACACACACACACACACACACACACACACAAACACACACACATGCTCTCATTACATTTTTTTTTACCATAGTTGAATTACCATCAGTATGTTGAGAATTGTGTAGACTTGTTAAGAATTAAACAGACATGCTGAAAATTATGTAGATGTCTTCAGAATTATGTAGATATGTTAAGAAATATGTGGATATGATATGAATTAGTAGATGTGTTGAGAATTATATAGATTTAGGGAAAATTAAGTAGATATGTTAAGAATAAAGTAGACATGTTTGGAAGTATGTGGATCACTGAGAATCATGTGGATTACGGATGATTATGTGGAATATTGATGATTACTGACGGCCATCATCTGATTCCGAGTAATGTTTTTGTTTACAATATTTCTGTCAAACTAAAATTTGTTTCTTCTCTGTGTTGTTTAAAACAAATTATTTTAATAGCATCCGTCATCTGTAGCCATTTCCTGATTCCTTCCGAGCCTTATTCAGTTTTACCGTTGTATTTGGGTTGTGGAGCATTAAAACACATATTTATTTGCTTCTTTTTTTTTTTTTTTCACTAGATTTCACCTAATGTGAGAAGAACTATCGTTTTATTTCTGTTAGAGAATGGGGCAGATGTAAATATAAAGGATATTCATGGTCATACAGCTCTTGATGTTTGTCAAAACAGAAATCTGAAAAGAGCTGTTGAACGGACACTTGAAGGAGGGTACAGAATAATAATAATAATAATAATAATAATAATAATAATAATAATAATAATAATAATAATATTATTATTATAATAATAATAATAATAATAATTTTGTTTTTAAGAACGTGTCATGAAAGTGCGATAAAATTCACGTCAAATGATGTAAATTTATTAAAGGTTTAGAAATATAAAAACATAGTCTGTATTTACATAGTATTCATACAGATTAGGTCTTCTTGAAGTCACGGGTTATACAGAATATGAATTGTGTTGCTGCTAATTCAAATACAAATTATTTATAAGGTCATAAAAGAGTTATCTTCACCTCGGTTTGTCAAATCCAGAAGTTTTTATTTTTATTTAGAACACAGGGATAATTTTGCACTGAACTGAACGTGAATACAAGGATAATTGCTCATCTGACAAACGAGGATGAAGCTAAACGTATTTCTTGAACTGTTTACAACTGAACTAGCAGCAAAACAAAAAATCATTAAAAAATATAGATTACATTTTCTTAATAATTGGAAATGACAAAAGTACAAATAGAATTCATAAATTCTAAAGAAAACCAACCAACCAAACAAAGAAATAAACAAATAAATAAATAAGTAAACAAATTACTATATATCGTCACCAATTTGTTCATTTTAATGTTTCAGGGGAGACAACTCTAGTGAAGGACCTTCAGACATGCTGCTTTGTTGTGAGTGTTTTACACGTGAAGCTGACGTCAAATTTCACCCCTGTAATCACACGATGATGTGTGGAGAATGTGTTATGAGGGTGACATCATGTCCACTCTGTGGAGCGGAAGTTGCTATGAACCAGGAGAAAATCACTGAATTAACTAACCTTAATTAATAATAAAATTGATAATAACAATCACAGTCTTTGTTTTTTTTTTTTATTTAACAAAAATACGCCAGTTACATTACCTAAATCTGGTCCCTGAACAAAATGTCAAAATATGTAATCTACTAGATATTCGAAAAGTATAAAGATGTTCTTACTTTTGTTTTATTTTCATTCTTGTCACACACACACACACACATTTGTTGTTGCTATGATGAACTGAGCTAAACATTCTTGTGCAGAAGAAGAACATACATGGTTTTAACTATTCATTACTAATATACCCTTCAATGGTATATAATAATAACAACAACAACAAAAAACAACGAATAATAATAAATATCAGTTGTCATATTTTAAAGATACATTATCAGAATTAGTAAGATAATAAAGATACATTATCAGAATTAGTAAGATAACAGTATAGTTCTTACTATTCACAATAAAATACCAGAAATATCAGTTAACAAATAAAAAACATAAGAATTATTATGATTATTAACAAAAGTAACAAAATAAATAAAATAGCACATAACCTCTTGATGACCATATGGGTGAATGTAAATGAGTAGATATTTACGTATGTATGTGTGCATGTATATATTATATATGTGTACGTGTTTATATATTTATGAATGTATGTGTGGGTAAAGTAATAAAATGTATCCGAAACTAATATTCTTAGCTAAAATATCTCAACTTTAATTAATTTCATTATGTCTAAATGTCTGAAACAAAATAATAAACTTAATGAATAACATTTAAGAAAGAACACAATGATGTTTTAAATTGTCAAAGAAAAATATTTTAAATATATGTTTATAAAAAGGTTTTTTTCGGGTGTAAGGACAAATATACAAAGATACAAAAAACATGATAATAATAAAAATAGTAATAATAAAATAAAAATAAAAATGTGATGAAATAACACAGGTTTTTAAATTATCGAGTGCATTTTTAAATGAAGGGAGGTAAGTATGATTTGTTGTTCTGCGCTTCCTGTTAATAAAAAGAACGATAAAATTACAGCCAAGAAAAGAAAAATAATTAAGAATAATTACGTAAATAAATAACTAAATAATTATGCAAATAAATAAATAGATAAATAATTATGTAAATAATAAAAAAAAATAATAATAATAAACAATCTGTTAATTTGCCTCTGGCCATGGGCTAAATTTAGACGGGGTTTCCCAGTTATATTTAAAGATTACGGAATGAGTTTGAACAATCACTTTGTTGAGAAAATCTGTTAATTTTCCATAGGTAAGTACAGATAAAACTTTATTTATATTTATACAACTCAATCAGACAAAGAAAGAAAGAAACAAACAAACAAACAAATAAATTAACAATCTGTTAATTTGCTTCGGCAATTGGATGACTAAATTTAGAATACATCAACGGGTTTTCCAAGTTTTATTTATAGATTAGAGGCTGAGTTTCCATTTCCTCAAAAGATTTTGAAACAAACATTTTGTTGAGAAAATCTGTTAATTTTATACAGGTAAGTACAGATGAATATTAGATTTAAAACTTCATTTACAAACGTGTTTTCTGTAGAAGTGTTTAATTTCTGTCCTAATGTACAACGATTGCTAAACTGTTTGTTAACAACGACACAAACGGCTTTTTAGATAAAACGTTTCCGAAACTAAACTTTACTTCTTTTATCTTAGACTCCAAAACTCAACTTTAATGTCTGAACTGAAATAATAAACTATAACGAATACAAAATTATAACTTAAAATAGTCACATTTTTAACTGCGAATCAAAAATGTTGTTTTTCTTTATGAAAAAAAGTGATATGAAATATCACAGATCTTTTTTAAGATATGTTTATGTAAGTCAAAGGAGGTAGAAAAACATGGAAAGGTGGTAGTAAAATGGTGAACTCGTGGGAAACAGTTTTCCATGTGAAATCCATGTGTTTGTATCCGCCACTTTTTGAAACACAATGCGAAAATCCGACTTTTTGGAAATATATTTACGTTCCTCCCACCAAACGAAAGTGGCAATATTTACTGAATCTTCTTTTGTTAAAATCGACCATCGTCAGTATGACTGGCAATGCCAGAATCCAACGAATTTTCCTTATCAGTCAGTGAAGAACAAAATGTATTCAAAATCATTTTTAGGACATGCACAAATGAACCGTTCAGCCTATTAAATTAAGGACGGAGGTGAAAAACAACTACGAAAAATATCAGAAGAAAACAAAATAAAACCTTAAATGTTTAAAGTATTTTATTTATTAATTAATTTTAACTTTTGGTTTTGAATTATAAAAATGAATAAAAAAAAAAAAAACCATTTTTTAATTATACGTTACAGTGACAGAGCATATAATACAATATTATAATAAACTGTTTTTGGTTCCATTATTAACATTATTTATTACAGGTAAACAAAAATGAGCCCAAAAGCAGCCCAACAGAAGCTCACATAGATTTGTTAGATCCTATAATAACACTTAGGTTCATAATGATCAGCTTCACAGTGCTGGTCTTGTTCTTAAAACATTTGCTTTCTTTTTCACAAGTACCAAATATTTTCAGTTCATGAGTGCTTTCTTTAAAATGTCTGACTCAGTGAACTCCATCTTATAGAATATAATAGTTTTGCTACAAGACATGACCTTAAATACTGTCTCATTCATCTCAATTATAGATCATTTGCCAAAACAAAGGAATCTAATTAGCCTGAATTAATAATTAGCTGTCTCTAGTTAGCTTTGATGTTAGGTAATTTTTATAAGATGTTTTAGCAGAAGCTTTAGCAGATCAAAATAATCCAAATGCCTTTGATCAAGTTTAATTAGTAATTAGCTGATTCTGGTTAGCTTTGATTAATTTATTGGAATTAGTAATCCAAATGCCTTTAATCAACTTTAATGTAACACTTTGACTATTCTATTGGAATGTTGCTTAAAAATCATTCTGAATGGCATATGTGAAGAAAAATGTGGGATAGTTGTCTGGGGCGCAATGACAATGATATGTGAGTCACGAAAACAAGGATACACTTACCAAGTTGCTGGAGATAAGTCAGTGTCATCCGTTAAGTTAGTTTAATGTAATGTATCTGTTCTCAGGAAAATTCTTAGAGCTTTTGACATTGTCATAATAAAGTGAAATATTTTTTATATCTCTAATCTTATATTATTTTTTTTTTTTTTTTTCTTCTTTTTATTTTGGGGGTGGGGTGGGGCTTGATTTTCCGAACGAGTCATTTTGAACCAAAATCGCCTGTGAAGAAATCTTATAGATTTGATGTGTTTATGAAGAAAACGTGTTTTCCTCTTGTCATTGTCACAAGAATAGATTTTTTTTTTTTTTTTTTTTTTTTTTTTTTTTTAATATTCATCTGATTCATTTGATTTGATTTATCATTTTGTTAATTGATTTATTATTTTTCTGATTTCTAGATACAGAATGGGGCATGTGTTGTGTTTTCTCTTTCTTCTTTTGTCAATTTCAACAAGGGCTCAAGGTACATATATCTGTAAAACACTCGTGTTGATATTCTGTTATTTATATAGTACTATTGCAGCAGCAGTAATATTAATAGTAGTAGTGGTGGTAGCAGTACTAGTAACATATATTTTCGTAGTATTAATAGTATTGACTAGGAATAATAACAATGGTAATAGAAGTAATAAGTATAGTTGTTGTAGTAGTAGTAGTAGTAATTGTAATAACACTACAGTAGAGCCTAGAGGTGTTGTAATAAAATCTGTAGTCATAGCAGTAGCAGTATTAATAGTAACATTATTATTGTTGTCGTTGTCGTTGTTGTTGTTGTTGTGATTATTATTATTATTATTTAGCAGTAGTAGTACTATTATTATTATTATTATTAGTAGTAGTAGTAGTAGCAGCAACAGCAGCAGCAGCAGCAGCAGTAGTAGTATATTTTTCTTTTCAAGATCCGTTTCAAAATCGTGTTGTTGTTGTTGTTGTTATATTCCCAACGGTCTGTACTGTCCATCGATTGATTTCTGACAATCTGTTAAATGTGAACAAGCTGACGTGCAGATGTTGTTGTCTGGCTCTTACATAAGACATTTACAAACTAACAGATTAAAATTTATTATCATTTTAATGGCCACTAAGTTCTAATAATCACTTTTATCACTTAGAAACGCGGACGTAATGGACGTAATGTGAGCCCTTAGTCCAAATTAATTGTTATTGTTGTTACTCAACTACTACTACTACTACTACTACTACTACTACTACTATTCTTATTCTTATTATTATTATTATTATTATTATTATTATTATTATTATTATTATTATTATTATTATTATTATTATTATTATTATTTAACAGCTGTAGAGCTGACCTTAAAGAAAACTTCAGGTGAACCCAAGGAAGGTCAATCTCTGACCTTGACCTGTGACGTCATCAGTGGTTCTGTAGAAGGGAAAATCTTCTTCAACCGACCACTGAATAATTTAGTTGTTGCTGTGTGTGACACCAGAAGCTGCATGAGCCAAGTCATCGGTTACAGGTCTGAATTAGTATCAGCAACGTCATACACCGTCACCATCGATCACTTCAATTCAAGCAACGACGTTGGAGAGTGGTCGTGTTCTACCGGTGATAAAACAGCTACAATGACACTTCGTGGTAAGTTTACGGTCACACTTGCAAACACGTTTACGTTATTCGCACCTCACTGACTTTACCCAAACTTCCGGTCATTAGACGAGGTGGTTTTGGGTTGTTTTTGGGTGTTTTTTTTTTTAAATACTGGTCTGTAACGTCCTCGACTGATTTGTGACAATCTGTTAAATGTGAACAAGCTGATGTAAAGATTTTGTTGACTAGCTCTTACATAAGAAGTTTGCAAACTTAATTTTTTTAATTTTTTTTTTTTATCTTTTTACTGTCTACTAAAATCAATTAATCACTGTACCATTTAGAACTGCAGCCAATACATCAGCCCTAAGTCCAAATTAATTATTATTGTTGTTATTACTATTACTACTACAACTACTACTACTACTACTATTACTACACACTACTTTATTAATATTATCATTATTAATATTAGTACTAGAAGCAGTAATGATATTATTATTATTTTCATTATTATTATCATGATCATGATCATTATTATTATTATTATTATTATTATTATTATTATTATTATTATTATTATTATTATTATTATTTAGCAAGTGTAGAGCTGACTATAAAGAAAACTGCGGGTGAACCCAAGGAAGGTCAATCTCTGACCTTGACCTGTGACGTCATCAGTGGGTCTGTAGAAGGGAAAATCGTCTTCAACCGACCACTGGATAATTTAGTTGTTGCTGTGTGTGACACCAGAAGCTGCATGAGCCAAGTCATCGGTTACAGGTCTGAATTAGTATCAGCAACGTCTTACACCGTCACCATCGATCACTTCAGTTCAAGCAACGACGTTGGAGAGTGGTTGTGTTCTACCGGTGATACAAAAGCTACAATGACACTTCGTGGTAAGTTTACGGTCACACGTATTGTTAGTTTGCAGTTACACTTATTGTTAAGTTTACAGCCACATTTACTGTTACGTTTACCATCACACTTGTTGATAAGTCTAAAGTCACACTTGTTAAGTTTACAGTCACACTTTTAAATTTACAGGCACATTTACAGTCAACTGGTTGTCAAGTATTACAGTCATATTTGTTGACCTTACAGTCACACTTGTTGTTAAGTTTACATTCACACTTGATGATAAGTTTACAGTCACATTTTTTGTTACGTTTACTGTCACACTTGTTGTTACGTTTACAGTCACACTTTTTATTTGTTTAGTTTATATTCGCACGTATTGTTAAGTCTCCGGTTACACTTGTTGATAAGTTTACAGTCATATTTATTATGTTTATAGTCATACTTGTTGTTACAGTTACAGTCACATTTCTTGTTAGGTTTACTGTCACAGTTCTTGTTAAGTTTAGAGTCACGCTTAATTTTGAGTTTTCAGTTACACCTATTTGTGAGTTTACAGTCACACTTGTAAAATTTACAGACGCACATATTGTTAAGTTTACAGTCACATTTGTTAGGTTTGTAGTCACACTTTTTCTTAAGTTTACAATCACATTTATTGTTAAGTTTACAATCACGCTTGTTAAGTTTAATATCACACTTCTTATCACACTTGTTAAGTTTAGAAGCACAGTTATAGATTAGTTTTCATTAAAATTTGTTGACAGGTTTACAATTATTAACTTTCGTTATTATTATTGTTTCAGGATCCGTTTCAAAAGCGTGCTCTCTGAGTATGAGTCTTATAGTTACAGTCACAATGGTAGCAGCCGCTATTTTGTCTGGACTTTGAGATGTCCAGTTTTATGTGATAATAACAATATTTCAACAATGACGTGATCTGTGATACAATTTTATTAACTGAATATCTAATATATGTACACGCATAACGTATGTACAAAGAGAGAGAGAGAGAGATAAATATATAGACATATACATGTATGCACAACATATATACAAATACGCATACATACATACATAACTATATACATATGCATACACAGAAACATACACATGTATATTTATTAGCTAGCGTTTGTCAGGAATTAAAAGTAACTTCTTTATTTAATTATACTTCCATATTTTACTCAGCTCTCATAAACAAAAGCTTTATTAAGTTATGATATCTAAAATCAAATTCTTCAATTAATAGTTTAATATGGGGACGTGTGTCACATTACGATTTGTTATCCTAATCACTTTGTAACCTGAACACATGTGCAAGAGGTCAATACCTTTTTTCTTCTTTTTTTCATGATCGTGCAGGCATACATTTTGCCTCACATGTAGGGTGACCGTTTGTAATCTATTTATTTTCTTTTTCTTTCTTTTTTCAAGTTACAGAATATGAAAATTATTATTATTATTATTATTATTATTATTATTATTATTATTATTATTATTTATTATTATTATTATTATTCAAATTATAATTATGCAAGTGGACTGGCTTTTGTCGTCAGTGGATAGGTTTTCCCATTTGATGTGTGTGTGTAATGATAATATTAATATATATATATATATATATATATATATATATATAGAGAGAGAGAGAGAGAGAGAGAGAGAGAGAGAGAGAGAGAGAGAGAGAGAGAGAGAGAGAGAGAGAGAGAGAGAGAGAGAGAGAGAGAGAGAGAGAGAATTTAATCAAATAAAAACAATGTTTTTTTCTTATTTAATTTAGAAGAGGAATCCAGTGATGTTAAGGAATTAAATACCAGAAAAACAGAAGTTATTTTAGAATATGTATAACTTTTACTCAAAACTATATTAAAAAGAAGATGTTGATTTTGAAAAAGAAACATAATTTTAAAGTTATTTAATGTGTTTTAAGAAGCAAACTGTGATAATTAGACCTCGTTGGAAGAATTAACAAATAGTCTGAAAAGAATCAAAAAAAAAAATAAATAAACCTCTGGGTTTAGACGAATTCACATTTGAATTTCATACAAATCTTTTTTGGATGAATTGTATTCAAATTCTTGGTATATATATTTAGAATAATAAACCATTACATGAACGTATGAACTGGAAAAGTAAAATAGAAAAATCAAATTGTTTAATTAATTTACGGAAACATCGGATACTTACATTCAGTTGAAAAGCCGTAATATTATATACTTAATTGTCATCTATATTGTATATTAAGATTCATGTTCCTCGATGGCTAGACAAAGAAATTCCAAAATGGTTTTTCAGATTTATGTGGGGTTATAAAACAGCATTAAAGAAACGTTCTACAATTACTGTGATACAAATTGCAAAATATATGAACATGAATTTATCTTAGAGTTTATTTAGACATCTTGAGTCCTTTTTATACAGAAGTGTTGTCAGCATGAAATTTAGTTATTGGAAGGCAATGTCTTTTTTACATAACATTTGAATCAAATATTGCAAAAACTTTGTTTTGTATATCTTCTATTATCGCAAAAATAAGGTGCTAGTTTGTAGATCTTTTATCAATATTATTGAATTTGTACGTTTTTAGTGAATGTGATATAATACTTTGTTGTGTATGTGTGTGTGTGTGTGTGTGTATATATATATATATATATATATAAGACTGTTCATAACTGGAACAACTGATAAAACCAGAGATGTGAGCGAGTGTCAGGGTAAAACGCAATTATTGGTGAATGTGATGTAACAATTTGATGTGTGTAGTGACATATTGTTTAGTGATGTTATCTGTGTGCTGTGTTTATTTCTAATTCTTCTGCTACAGATCGCTTCACTGCGTTAACTTAATTTGATAATTCAGATTATATAAATATGTAAATATATTTCTTAATAACTATTTTAAATTATTTGTTGTTTAAATTTGAACTGATAACAGGAAACATCTGTAGCAATACTCTGTCAATACGACCTTTTCTTAATTTCGAACTGGTGAGAACATCCATTTATTCTTAAGCTGTCCGAAACTTTTTTAAAAATGTGTTAGTTTTATTGTGTGTTTTCAATTTTCTTGAAATTTTCTAGTTTATTGTTGTTATTTATTTTGTATATTCATTCATACATATACACATGTAACACAAACTAATTCATCAGTATGATCGTACACATTAATATACCATTCACCTATACAGATAGCGTCATTTTCTGAAACTCGAATGTGTCTGTAGTCAATACAACTAATACAGCGACAGAAAAATTAAAAAGTAATATTACTGTACGTGGTATTTTCTGTTACTCAGATTTCTGAAAGTACTGAGATGGTCAATACAACAACTTATACAGCGATAGAAAAATGTAAAAGTAACATTACTTTACGAGGTATTTTCTGTTTTTCAGATGTTTCTGTAGTATTGAGATATTCAATACAACTGATACAGTGACAGATGAATTTGAAAGCAGTATTACTGTACGTGGTACAATTTGGATAGGAATTCTCTTACATATTTTTATTCAACAAACAAATTTGTTTTCATAAAAACCGATGCATTACTCAGTTTAGTAAAAGAAAGAAAGCGAGCGAGCGAAAGATCAAGAGAAAGAGGATTTTATTTATTTATAAATTTATGTTACTGCTAGTACAATACTACTACTATTACTATACTACTACTACTACTACTACTACTACTACTACTACTACTACTACTACTACTACTACTACTATTCATTGTTTTATTTATTTATTACAGGAACTAAACCACGACATATCTTCATTATATAAGCTTCTTATATTTGTTATTTTGTACGGTCAAAAATTACTTAATAAACTATAAACATTAATTTAAATACTTGACAACCAATTAGTATGTGCTAAACTTTGAAAACTTCTCAATCGTGTAATGTTTATTATATTTCATGAAAAAATACTATTTTTAGAATAAAATTATACCAGCGTATTCAAGGAAGATCACGTATTCAAAATATTTTCATTAAGATCGGAAGTAAATTTTACAAAATAAGAGAGAAATTAACTAATTACTGGGAATAAGAAACACAGCATTGATGTTACTTTTATATTAGCGCCGTCGTTTCTGATTTCAGCGACGTCCGCTGTCTTGGTATAAAAACAACGTCAACAATGGCATGACGTGACTCCGATAATTAACATGATAGGTGACAGCATTTGGATTATTTTGAATTTGAGTTAATCTCAGATTTTGTGGATTTACTTCATTAATTCTTGGAAATCCAGTAAGTACAGGATAACTAATTACTTTTTTTTTTTAATTATTTTTAGGTTTTTGGTCGATATTCAAAGAAGTTTTAGAGATATTACAGCACTTAAAGTTCTTGATCGAAAATATTTTTTTCAAACTTGGCATTCAAGATTTTTTTTTTTTTTTATCAAACTTGGTATATCAATTTTTATAAAACACAGATTCCGATCTGTTTTGTATTGATCAGGATCTGGGATCACCTTTTACTAAATTTTTATTTATTTATTTATTTATTTATTTATTTATTTATTTATTTATTTATTTTATTTATTTAAAATTTTATTTGTTTATAATATTACTATTATTTTATTTATTTATTTTTATTTATTCTTTTTTTTTTGGAGGGGGGATTCTTTAATATCGTTTCAAGA